>VFFE01007257.1:3034255-3134441 GCA_008921705.1 Burhinus oedicnemus
TTTTTTTTTTTTTTTTTTCCCCACCTACTGGTTCAATTTAGCTCTGTACTGGAAAAGACAGAAAATAAACTTTCCAAACTCACCTGCTACATGCCACTCACAATTGAACAGATCTCTATTATATCCCCCTAACGTCATCTCTTTTCCAGGTGGAAAAGTCTTATTCGATTTAATGTTCCACATCCAGAATCTGTCCCATATTTGATTATCCCTGATGTGCTTCTTGGGAAAACTGAAATGCTTTTAACACACAGACACATTACTGCATAAAATCCTTGGGACAGTACTGTATCTGTCAACTGAATGTATCTTAAAATTAGACCTGAGCTATTTTAAGCCAAATGACTTGGCTGTGGATAGCAGTGTAGTCACAACAGCCTAGAGAACAAATGGAAATGCAGTGAGAGTAGCCTAGCCTGAGTTCCTTCAGGTTTTTCAGAACACAATGCAGGCTCTCTAGTCCACCCTGAATGCCAAGCCGCCGCTATTACAAACTGTGCAGTAGATAAATCCTACCGGCTAAGCACAGAAAAAACGACATATCAGAACTGTTAAGCTCCAGAGCTGCGAGAACGGTGCTTTAGAAATGAAGTACATAAACTATACTAGAGAGGTGCTTGATAATGATCCCACAGTTACAGTCCAAAAGGCTGCCTGCTCAACAGAACCTTTCAGGGACTTGCATAATGCTTTCTCTAGCTTTAGGGTCCCACTTAGGCACAGGCTTATAGCTGCTCAGGCCAAGACTATTCTGGCTATGTGGAGAAAGCAGAACGGCAGGTGCTTAAAACAACTTTATGTTAAAAATGAAGGCTGTCAGCAATAGCCAACTTTTAAAGTAAAAATTAACCTTTAAATTGCAATTTCAGATTTAAGCATCTGAACCCTGCTTGTGTCTTGTGAAAAGCCATATGCACTGGGCTGTAATCATTGTTCAGCACTGCTCTATTGCTCTGACCTGATGGTTCAAATCAAGTGAAGATGATGAATCTATTTGGAAGGATGACTGAGATCAGTCTTTTAAATAGACCCATCATCTGCATAGGAATTGAAATAAAAACAAATAAAAGCTTGATGGCGAGATGCCTATTCTGCTACCCATACTTATTTTTCCTGAAAGGTCAGATAATTGAAAACTGCAATTTACTTTGCTTGGAAAAAAGAGAAGAAAGCAGAAGCTGTGATACAGACTTCCTAATAGCATAGTCAAGACACGTAGCTACACTTTGCTTACCTCATCTGCATTGTTTTCATTTACTTAATTTCAATTAGATTGCAAATTATACAGGGATTACGGTGTTTCTACTGTGTGACCTATTCAATTTTGCAGTCAATTGATTTCTACTTATTTAGTAAGTGTTTGGACATTAGCTGCCTTAGCAGTTAGATTTACACTTGAAGTCAACTCTCCAACATGGCAAAATGCTCACAACTTGAGTTCCTCATGGACATGAGAGAGGAAAAGTAAGTCACAGAAAAGGACCTGGATGAAGATCACCTATAACAGGACTTAAGTCATCAACGGCATAATTAGACAAAAGCAAACACTATAGTAGGACATGCTGACAGCAGCAGTTTGTAAAACACTTGCAGTCATCCTTCCATGCCACCAAGGTCTTCAGTTGAAGATGTGTCTTTAGTTTCAGAACTTTTCCTCATGAAATACTGATGGCATAATGACGCAGAGTTTCAAAGAAAAAATGCAATTTGTTAGTTACCCAAACAAAGAAGGGGAGGAGAAAGGGAGATGGCTGAATCAGAGTTGCTCAAGATAGAGAAGGAAATGCTAAGGGGAGGGGAGATAGGATGGGCAGAACAAGAGCCTTCAAAATACAACATGCTGCTGCATATGAGACCAGTGATTATTTACATCTCTGGTTGGTATGACAGCAACAGGATTAAGTTGCATCAAGGAAGATTTGGGTTAGACATGAAGAAAAATGTTCAAACTACTGAAGAAGTTAACTGAAGTAGTTTAGTCTGTCAGCAGAAATCTTTAGAAGTCAGGCATGCAACTGTCAGAAATGACAGACAGTTCATCTTGATTTTCACAAGGGACAGAAATGATGGCTTTTTGAGGTTCTTTCTAATCATATGAGAAACTACACAATATTAATCTTCTCTGCTATACTAATAAATTCCTGAAAACACTTAGGGCAATTTCTTTCTTATGTGAAGGAATTTTAAGAAAGGGATCTAGAAAGATTCTAACATTTTAAAAACTAGATTTAGTGAAAACAGACTCCCTGCTGGCAAGCCAGCCACATTAATATATCAGCACAGATGTCATAAGTTAATAGGGTAATACTGAGACAGATGCAATCATTAAGCACTCACCTTCTCTTTGCATGTTATCACATTGGCAGGCCAAGTTTCTTCCGACTTTTCACTACATCAAAGACTAGAAGTTGATAATGGCATTAGGGTAACTAATAAGGCAGGTAAGAGGGATTCTAGATATTCTGATGACATTTTTAGAGCTTTCAGCGGAACACCAGTGTCTAGTAGGTAAGACGTATTTACAGATGTGTAAAAGGAGAAGGTGTTTCAAGATCTGCTGTCAGGCTTAGTGCTGTGCTGAAGGGGTCTAACTAAAGGAAGTACAGCTATACCATTACTCAAGAGCAATTACATAGAAAGCAGGGTCAGCTTTCGCTTCAACTGCTTGCATCTCGTTTATAAGAATGTGTCCTGGTTTGAGGTAAAACAGAACCAATTTTATGTTCAGTAACTTTACTTTTTAGCTCGGCCTCTTCTAACTGCTGAAATTAACAGCATGTTGTGCAGAAACTGTCAGCTCTCAGAGTGACAAGACCCATGTTTATAGTTGATGCCAAGGGATGGGATGCAGAGAGGCTCCTGCTTACACTCATTGCTGTCACAACCAAGGGCAGCCAACTTTGTTACTTGCCCCGTTGGAGGGTGGGAAGCGGAAAAGCGTAGAGGGGTCACCCCTGAGGGGAGGAGCGGACAGGAGAGGTGACCCAAACCTGACCAACAGGGTATTCCATCCCATCTGCCTCATGCTCAGTATAAAAGCTGAGGGGTCAAAGGGTCAGTCTTCTTTCTTCAATGGGCGGCGTCTGAGGAGGACTCTGTTTGTTTGTCTGCGTTTGATCCCGATCCTGAATCCAGGTCTGGAATCCAGTTCCCGTCCGTCACTGAGTCCAGTCTGAGACTTCCCCAGTGCCTGCTGGTGACATGATTGTCATCCTGGGAGCTTGATCCAGTTTTGTATATATTTCATTATTTTCTCTTTATTTTGTTATTAATATTTTCATTGAAGTAGTTTAGTTTTTTCTAAATTTCTAAGTCTCTTTCTCTCCCTCCTCTGCTTGAAGAGAGAGGTGGGGAGAGCATCTGTCGTTTCACCTCAGTGGCCGGTCTGGCCCAAACCCCGACAAAATGACTGTGCTTGACCTCTAACATTCAAAGGGAAAGAAAACCTGACAGCCCATCCCCTCTTGTGCCTCTGCAGTTGTAGTTTTCAACGTGTCTGCTCCAGGAAGTTTGGTAAGAGCAACTGCATTCCTTGTGTCCTCCCCTCAGAGTGGAGTGACCACACAGAATGAGCACTTAGTACGGGACACGCTATCTACAGGAAGTCCAGTACATGGAAGCGCAGGGGAATGCTACTGACACTAACTCAACCACTTAAAATGCAATACAGATAGAACTTGTCAGATCTTCCCAAAAGTCTATTATAAAGTTACATTTTTCTTTCATCCAAGTAGAAATTGTTCTATTTTGTATGGAGTTCAAGCCTTCTCTTACTCAGTCCAACTGTCCAACTCAGAACTATTCTGTTACCCTTTGCTAAAAGCTGATCAGGAAGACACTTGCTGGCAACTGCCAGAGCCATGTTTTAAGTTAACATTTCTGCTTGCCGATCATGTTTTATGTTAACCCAATTTGCATTGCTCTTGTTTAGCCTTGCTGTTTAGGGGTTTGTTCTAACCTGCTTTGTGGATTGAGTGGATGTTTTTGCCACCAAGTATTCCAACAAAAAATGCTCCAGATTAGTATTCTGGGCCACTGCTTTAGTTGTATTTATTTTTTTCCTTACTGGATTTGCAAAGCATAGAAATAGCAATCCTCCACCATTTCCATCAAGTTTACTTTCTTGTCACTTGTGTTTGCTCTGTTTTAGTTTTTTTCTTTAGAAGCTTGTCTTATTTTTAAGAGCCAGAGTGTAGTTACTTAATAGAAAAACAATCAAACAAGGGCACAGATATTGCTTGTTAGATTAACAGATAATGAATAGTATGTTTGTATGAAAGACAGATTTATGTGCCTCATCCTAAAAACCACTGATGTCAATATGAATGCATTCAGCTCATAGATGGGAATCAGTGCTTAACAGGAAAGGCATCTGAAAGAGAACAGATGATTCCACTGTATTTGTTAAGCGCCTGAAAAGTGATCTAAAGGAACTATGAGAAATTTACTCATTAAATGCTAGAATGCAGTAATACTACTGCTAAGTGAGTATTTATGAAGAAAAAAAAAGCAGAATGATTTAACAGGAAGCTGTTTGAGAAGAGCATTGAAAGAAAAAGCATAATTAAATCAAGTAGCTACCACATAACAAGCAGCAGAGAAGAAAGAAAGGCAGGCAGTGAAGAACCTAAAGTAAAAATATTCAAGAAATGGTTGATACCCTTTTCTCTCACAAGTCTTCTTCTATGATGTATATCCCCACCATCCTCCCAGCTAGGCAATCACTCTTTGGATGCAGAGCAGGAAGTGCAATGAGTCAAACAGAAACAGTCAGGAAGGAGAAAAAACACTGAAAAATACAGTGGCTTTGCATAATGCATATACACAGGCAGCAATGTGGTCTACCATTACCACACTGATTTCTAAAGCAAAAGGTAAATATAAATAAATAAAAACCTTAAATAGTTTCTCTTACTCAAAGACAAGTTATATATAAAAAGAATAAATATACTATAACTACTATTCTGACTTTGAGTAACCAGAAATAATAAAGGAACTTCAATGATTTTTTTCCCCATTATAGATAGAACATGAAACGTAGCAATGGATCCACAAAACAATAGCTCTACTGGGCCTCTGCACAGTAATGCCAGCAATACTTATTACTGCACAGTCATCTAGGCTCTTTGGGAGGTAAGAGTCCAGGCTGGATTCCCAAGCACTTCCCACATCCCTGTTGCGTCTCCACACAACATATGCCTTCGCAGCTATACAGGAGAAGAGGCAGAGAAGTCATAGGCCAAGACAAAACACACTTTTGGGGGTTTATCCTTTAGAAGGCTAAGCTCTCTAATTCTAAAACCCCAAGACGGAAGCAAGTACTTCAGCTTACTATGTAAAGATTTAAATGTAAAGATTCTCACAGTCATTAAAAGACAAGCACCTTGCTTAAATACTTTGCTCACCCTCAATCAGAAAATTCCATGCAGGACTGGGCTCTTAGAAACTACCTGCGGTTTTGTGCCTTCTAATGCATGCTGGCTTTGTGCACTGAATAGACACAGTCCTTGCAGGAAGAGTGAGTGTCTCTCCAATGCGACTGGAGGCTTAGTTGCAGCATGAGAACACACATGCAAGCCACCTCCAATCCTGTGAACTTCGGTATGAGTAGCTAAGAAGAGAGCAGTGAAAGACTTCAGCAGAAGTACACAAACACAAGTGCCTGGCAGTGATTCACGCAGCTTGAGTCAATCTGCAGGTGTGGCACAGCACCTACGCACGGGTCATCTGTTTGGAAATCAGAGGTATGACTGGAACGGGGGCAGGCATATTAAATCCAGCTTTCATCTCGTGAATGCATGTACCAGCGACAGTGCAGCTGGAGCCACGGGCTTCAGCCAGAGCAGCTGTCTTTAGAAACCTACGTGGCCCTGGACTTCACTGGTATTAGTGGCTCAGACCATCTATATCAAAGCCGACACACATATGCCTGTGCCTGCTGTGATCACACTAGCACTGCGATGGAGACGTTATTGCTTCGCCTGCTGTTTGAAGACTGTTTTCCAGAGTGCACAGAACAGACAGACTGTTGCTAGCAGGCTCTTATTTCTTTGTTATCTAACATTTCAATAAAAATAAGTTTACTTGTTAAACACAAGTTTTCTGCACCTTAATAACAAGTGCAGCTTGCAGGGAAGGCAGAGTAATTCCTCACCATATGGCCCCACAACTGGAAGAAACACACCCTGATGAAAGCAAACAGTTAAATGGTCCATGGTGAATTCTAAGCACTTCAAAAGACATGAACATTGGCGCCTGCATCAGAAATTCACTGTATGCCATTCAGTCCTAAGCTTATCCTAGCAAGTAGTCAATGTATGTATCTTTTGGTTCAAATGACCCGTGAATTTTACACAACATGAATTCCAAGAATTTCACACAATTTCCCATTAGTCTTATCAGCTTTGTTCATGCTGCTATATATGTGTGCTTTTACTATTAATACTATCCTGCTTGTCAGTATGTGTTTTTGTTTGCAACATGTTTTCTTATAATTCAAGTAAAAAAAAATGCAATAAAAAATGACCTCTTTTTTCATTCTACTCTCATTTCATAATTTATGTTAATGAAACTGTACAAATATAGCTCATCTGACATAGCACCATGACTACTGGTAGCCTCCCACTAGTAAAAAAAAATAAAAAATCAAAATCAGAGGAATGTTTCAAAGAATAAAGATGACAGTGTTTAAAAAAAAAAGAAAGCATTAATTATATGCAAAACATAACAAATAAGATGCTCAGAGCTGAAGGTATATATCTAATACAAAATAACATATATAATGCATGAAAAAAATCAACACATCATCCTGTTTTGCACATATGAACACTTCATAAATAAAGCTGGTTTGATAAATACTGATATTCTATTTGCTTTCACTTACTAAAATTTCAAAAACCCACAAGATAGCAATTTTGTGTAAAGCACATTTACTCCATAATAATCTAATATTCCCTCATACAGAGAAATCTGAGAATTATATTGTGTAATGCTTTTTTAAACAAAATGATAAATTTAAAGTAGAGTAACTACTAATTTATTTCTGATTTTTATATGGAAAGGATTAATAAATCTTCCAAAAACTTAAGACGCATGTAAGTATGACTTCAGGTGAACACCAAACAGGTTTAATAATGATTATATACCCATGCCATGGGTAAGAAAAGGACTTTTCTTTCCATGCAGTAGCTCTACCACTTTTTCCTGGAAAATCCCTTGTTAAAAGGATAATTTTCCATCTGTGGATTCTGCCTCTTTATTTTTTTTGAAAAGCCAGCTGGAAGGAACTGAGAATGATAGATTTTAAGTGAAGCCACAGCAATTTGGCTTGCATCACTGGATCATTTTTTTTTCCACATGACTCTAGTCCTCACACACTGCTGCTGAAAAGCAGCAGCAAAAAGCTGCTAATACTATTTTTCAAAGTAAAGATCTGTGTAAATGCCAATTGTTGACCCTTATGGCCTCCTACCCACCACCACATGTTTTTTCTCACAGCCATTATTTGATTTGTTGATGTCGACATGAGCCTGTCTGACAAGCCTACAAGTCAGCTTGCAGTTTTAAGCCATGTAAAGCTATCGTGTTCTTCGGGAGAGACTGCAGAATACACACATGGGCTTAAACTCTACAGCCAGGTAAATGATCTAGCACTTAACAGTTTTATTTTTCTTGTTTAACAAAAATGATCCCTGACTAGTGAAGCATGAATAACCTTCCTTGGGATACTTTAAAAACATACTGTAATAAAGTATGCATCCTACTGCAATGATTACAATGTCATCTATTCAATTTCTGCATGAACAGCCTAAATTGTAAGTTATTACAGTATTGCTTGCGATTTACTATTTTTTTAAACGATGAAAACTCATATGCTCATGGGGTAGACACTGTAAAAGACTGCAGTGTAGAGGTCGGTTAGGATAAAACCATGCTGCAACTGCATTTTTAGCATTTCAGCATTTCAGTACGGCCATCTTTGCGTATAGTCTAGTTCTCCAGAAGGTTTGAAGACATCAATCAACTTTTTCCTTTTTTTAAAAATATTCTAACTCATTGAAATTTTAAAGTTTAAATGTACGTTTAATGTGTAATATTATACATTCACTATAAAAACTGGTCCCAAAAGAAAAATCCAGGGCTTCATTCAAAATCTTTTAAAATGGGGTGCTATAAAGTACTGGTATAGTTTTCTTCTTTTCTTCTGGAAGACATTCTTTCAAAAATTCTTGATCAGCACACATTGCCATGTTTTGAGTGTCATCTGCAGAAGAGAACTGAGAAGGCAAAGAGTTTGCAGAACTCCAAACAGAATTCTACGGGAGAGCAATTGAGAATTGAGCCAACTGCTCTCAGCACAGTCCAATATATATTTGCACAGATTTGTCCTTCTCTTGCTTCATTCTGCCTGCATCCTCTAACATGTCAGTCCTATTCACTAAATGTCTAAGAATTACATGGTTCCCCGCTGGGCAACCTTTTAAAGGTTCAGTGCCTAGTAGTAGTGGATTTTTTCAGTTTATGTTCACAGTATTCCGTGATGTGCAAACATTCACGGAAGCAAGAAGAAGAGCTTGATGAATGCAATCTCTTACAGAACGTACACACTAATGAAAATCAATCTCCAAATCATAATTCAACAATAACTAAAAATTTCAAAATTAGAGAATATCAAGCTACAAAGAATAATGTTCACTATTGTTTTAGAATAAATATCTCCCTACTCCAGTTCTCTTTGGGTATTCAGTGCCCAATTTTAGAACAGGCCTGCACAACTGCCTTTGCATGCAGGACTTTATCACCATGTGCACATAACGCAAAGTTTAGGCTCATACACATTTGGACATCTATATCTGGATAGAGGCATAGCAGTATTAGGCAATTCTATTGATCTGGCACACATATTGCATGTATCTAAACTTCATGTTTATTATGAAATAGACCATTATATGTATCTCAAAGTATGTTTATATTTTTTAACATTTGATAACTTATTCTCCAATTAAATTGCCAGGACATTATCTCTGAAGACTGCACATTCCATAATAAGGCCATGACAATACCCACAGTCCAGTGTCAATGTATTAAATATATGAAACTTCTTCTGACAAGAATACTTTGGGGAATGATCACATCATTATTTTTTCTACACTAGTATTTTCACATCCACGTACTCCCTCAAAGCCCCTGCTGCACTTTGAGCACAAAGTAAGCATTAAAATTGTATTTCTAAGATAACTGGGATACAGCACTCAGACACAGAATATCTATTATTCCATGCTGTTCTAGGCCAATTGCTTTCTGAAGGACTCCAAGGTGAAAGGACGACAATGGCATAAAGGTGTTCACTTTATAGTGCTTTAAACAATTCAGCTGGAAAATTTCTATGTTGTTGTGTTTTTCAGCAATGATAAGAAACATTAATACAAAATCATTAAATTCTAGATAAGCGTTTATTTCCTGGAAAGAGTGAATAAATTTAAGATATTAGGACACTTAAAATACAGCATGTGCTCTATTTAAATTTGGCTTCGAGGCTCAGTCACATTATCATGAAAGAGGTGAAACAGTCCTGAATTGACCAAGGGTCATTTGTAAATGGCTTCTCACGGATGATACAGTGAGAAGATCACTAGCTGTGGCATAGCTATATCTCTATTAAATGTGGGTGTGTGACCCATGTGTAAGTCAGCCTTTGCTTTGCAGTGGTTTTCCCTAAGTTTTTCAGTAGCTCCATGGAAATTACCCGGTGAGAGACAATGTTATTAACACTCAGGCAAGCGTAAATGATCAATAAGGCTTGAGAAAAAAACCCAGAGTGTGTCAAGGTGACAGTATAGAAACTGTGAGACAGAACTCTGATTAGAAAGATCTCTTTACAAGGAAGCATTTTAGCATTTTCTCAAGCTAAATCACAAAGTTTGTCTGAATAAGGACCATATATTAAGAAGGAAAGGTTAAATCCAGAAGGCATATATGAATACAATTGCCTAAACAGGATCATTGGGACTAGCTAGTCTAGTTCGTGGGAGAACTGATTTTTAGTTTCTCTTTAATATGAAAAGTGAAAAATCAGCTGAGAATAAATAGTGTGAAACAAAACAAAACAGTGGTCCAGTGCTGTGTGATTTAATTCTAGACAGCCTCAAGCTTGACCTCCAAAATCTCTTAACCGAAATGTTTATTCCTCATGGGGGCATAGTGGGAATCTTTCTAAATCATTTCAGAAAGTGTGCCCTGCCTCCAGCCAGTATACCCTCATGAAAAGGAGAAACCAAGCAAAAGTAATTTTTGAAAAGCGTGCACTGACTGAAGATTGTGTGCTGGTGGAATCACAGAATGGTTTGGGTTGGAAGGGACCTTAAAGATCATCTCGTTCCAACCACCCTGCCATGGGCAGGGACACCTCCCACCAGACCTGGTTGCTCAAAGCCCCGTCCAGCCTGGCCTTGAGCACCTCCAGGGATGGGGCAGCCACAGCTTCTCCGGGCAACTTGTGCCAGTGTCTCACCACTCTCACAGTAAAGAATTTCTTCTTAATATGTAATCTAAATCTCCCCCCTTTCAGTTTAAAACTGTTCCCCCTTGTCCTATCGCTACATGCTCTGATCAAGAGTCCCTCCCCAGCTTTCCTGTAGGCCCCTTTTAAGTACTGGAAGGGGCTCTAAGGTCTCCCCGGAGCCTTCTCTTCTCCAGGCTGAACAACCCCAACCCTCTCAGCCTGCCACAGCCTTACTAAAGTGGTGGTTACATTCAAGAGACAGTATGCACTCAGAACACTGCGAATGACTTCTACAGTGGGGACCACACCACAGACATCAGCAAGTACTTAATGTAGTGTGGTTAAAGAAGGTATTCTAGAGAAAAAGAGAAAACACCATTTCAGGATCCTGTTTCTGTCTCAAATCCTACCTGACTCATGGCCCTTAGCAGAGCTGATTCGAACGCTGATTTTCTGAGCCTTGGGGCAAAGGTAATCTTTTATGTACAGTTTCTAAAAAAAAGTAAATGAACTATACACTTACCTGAGGGCTAATATCTGTCTATTATTTCAAATGAGAGGCCTTACCTAGACAAGCTTTTTCTTAAACATTCACTAATCTTCAGACTAAAGACTTCAGAACTGAAAAAAAACAACGAAGAAATCATTCTATAAATGAAAACAGCACAGGAGGTAGTTCAGCGCGCCAACAAAGGAGAGGAGAAAGCACAGATTTCTGAGCTGTTACGTTTAGAAAATACCATGTTGCCGAAAGTGCTAGCAACTCTCACATAAAGGCGTGCTTATGATGCGTTTGCCCAGGCATATACTTTCCGGTCTAAACCTTCACATACATTGAAGTAGTAAACCAGACACTAAGTGCCACTCAAGAGGCGGGGAATCCAGAATCTACAGGAAGGTTTCACTTGGCAGTGAGATTTGACTGTATGTTACATCCAAGTCACTAGGAAGCATACAGACAAAGCAAAGATTAAAAAGCTTAAGAAGATGAAGTATCACTTTGGTTCAAAAATGAAACAGTTGTTCTGTAAGAAAGAGAGTAGATCCTTATCATGTTAAACTCAATCTCATGAGTCCAGGCAGGCGGATGAATGGGAGAAGTGAATGAAGAGCTGTAGAAACACTGATGACAAAAGAAAGTAAGATATGGTTACACAAAGGAGAATTGGTGAAGATATTCTTTAGAGAATTAAAAATCAAAAGGAAATTTACAATGGCAATAAAAAGGCATAGGACTAAGGATGTATATAAAGGAACAGTGCAAGCAAATGTCGGTGCAATACTATGTACAACTAACAAAGAATATGGAAGCCAAAAAGGAGTAAAGACCTTGTACAGATTTCACTTCCCATCCAAAAAGTAAAAAGGAGAGAATTATAATTATCAGCCAGCCCAACTTCAATTGCTTGACAGAGTCTGGAAAAAAATTATTAAACAATCAATTAATAATCACCTACAGGATAATAAAATGATGGAAATAGTCAACACAGATTTGTCAAGAGCAACCTGTGCCAAACCAATTAAATGTCCTTCCTTTACAGGTAACTAGTTTAATTGATAAAGGTAGGAGAAGTAGATGTAATACAGCTTCACTTTTAATAAAGCTTTTAACACTGCTAGACACTGAATCTCCATAGGCAAGCCAGGGAAATATTGCCTGGATGAAAAAAACCTTGAGGTAAATCCTTAATTAATTTAAAACATACACTCAAGGAGCAATTATCAATATTCTGGTTTTGAACTGAAAAAAGACATTAAGATAGAAATTCACAGGGGTCCATCCAGGCAGTATCTAAATTATCCTCCAGTGAAGAGGGTCAGGTGAAAGATGGCAGGAGAACATGCAAGCCCTCTGGGTCTTTGTGACCAAAATGGTCTCTACAAATTGGAAACAAAGTCAATAAACACCTCTAGGATGAAATTTGGTAACGGCAGATTCAAAACATTGCACATGGGAATAAGTCAAGACAAAATATGGAGTAAGGGGCCAGACAGCAAAACTGAAGAAGAGAGGGCCTAGAACATAAACAGTATTTAAAAAAAAAAAACAAAAAAACAAAAAAAAACCCCAAACCCCCACAAACTCACTCTTGGGTTACCAGCAGGACTGCAAAGTACAGAAAGAAAATTATTCTTGACACTGATAGTATGAGCCAGGTTCTGAGACCCCAAAATAGATGCTGTCAAATTGCAGACTCTACATGAGAAAAACAATAAAGACAATAGATTTTAGAACATGACATATAAAGAACAGCTGAAGGAACTTGATGTATTTGATTTACAAAAGAAAACATTAAAGTGAGATTCATGAGAGACTTACAATGCAAAAATCTGCAAAATGACAGTCATCTTATGCAGGGCAGGAAAAAATAAATGACAGGCATTACAATTTGGTTCAAAGATTTACTTTAGATATTAGGAAAAGTTTTCTGACTAAAAGAGGTACTAAGCCTTCAGAGATTTCTAGAAAGGCTGTAGAAACCCTTTTGATTTATTGTTGTTATAAACACATTAGACAAACAGCTATTTTGGTGCAAAGGGCTGCATGAGATGATTCCTTACACACCTCCTAGCCTTACGTTCTTACAGTTAATGGATTATCTTGTTACAGCTGAGCACCTCTTGACCAACAGAAGTCCAAGCAAACTGAAGAAATTATTTCTAATTGCTTAAGGAAAATTAATATTAGCAATTTTTAGTAAAAGTCACTAAAATGCATACAATAAAATAGACATTCAGTTCTAAATGTGACTGAAACTCATTAGAGGTGCCAAACGCTAATATGTTGTATATTTTTATTGATTATACTTTATTTAAAGAAAACTTTTTTTTCCAATAATAATTTGTTACTACAGATCAGGTTACTTAATGCCAAGGACAGCTGAGCTTACATTGTTCATTGGGGTTCAAACCTTGCATTCAAAGACTAATTGCAATTAAGAAAAATGTGAGAACTTGGTACTTTTGGCAAAATACTTCTAAAAACATCTCCTTCGGATGGAAAAGATGAGCCCCTTTGACATTCAGGACAAGAACTTAATGAACTGTAAACCATCACATATGGTGACAGCATCCCTGCTGTAGGAAGAAAGGGACAGAAAAATGAATGGAAGAAAACCACCTATTTTCAGTCACTTTATCAAATGACTTTAATTAAAAAGCTGAATACAATTAAAGTGCCGGCCTCAGAAATAAAATTTTTTACCTTATGAGTACAATTGATCTGTTACACCTGTCTTGATTAACAAAGAAAGTTATCTAGTGATTGTTTCGTACAAATGACTTACCACTCAACCCAAATCCTGTCTTTTCCTAAACACTAATGAGTTGGATTAGGCATGGCCTCGGGAGTGAGATTTTCGGCCCTATGGAGAGGACGCTTAGAACATATCTCATATAGTAAACCCATCTGTTTCCCTAATGCAGCTCCACTGGCTGATTTATTGGTGGTTGCCAAGAAATCACACTGCTCGTTTATTTTCAATGTTTGGGGTTTTCACCTTTTGGGTTTAATATGGGTGTTTAATTAATACCTTTTGTTTATTAAGAGAGTTAGTGCTTTTGTAAATATGAACAAAACACCAAGTGGTCAATGTGAAGTTCAAGTAGTCTGACAGGTAGAATACTGGCATGAGACTACAAATAACCTAAAGATCTGTATAACAGAGAATTGACCATCTATTTAAAACTGCCACTTATTTTTTCCTCTTTTGCAGTCTATCAACAGAAACATGAAGGCTTTAGGAAATGTTTTCAAGCACTCAAGCAGTTAAACATGGATTTTGCAGTCAAAAATTGCTCCAGTGTTGTTATCACCTGACAATACGCTGACCAATTTTTGTGCTACTGTGATATCCTGTTAATAAAGCTGAATGCATTCATACAAAACCAGAAACAAAAAAAAAATTCCATTGCTTTTCTGGCTAATAGACTATCAGGCACATAACAAATAAGTAACGTAATGAACATACTATGTGGTAGTCCCATTTATTGATAATTATCTTTTACATATCTGAGTAAGCTTATGTTCCTGAAGGTGTAGGGATGCCCTAGAGGAATAAAAGCAAGAATTAACACTCCAGTGCACATGCTAATTAGGATTTAATTAGGGAATTGAAAAAATGCAGAGTGCATGTTTTCAGCAAGTGCATAATTACCAACTTACTGCTTGTAGGGTTTTCCCCCTGCCCTGTATTTTTTCATTGTAAATATTATAATTGTCATCTTAGGTAAAATTCAAGAAATTCAAATTCTGTTTCAGTTTTCAGGAAGAAATATTTTTCCTCTGGCACATTTTCATCCATTATAATTCTTTAACATTCCATCCTGATTTATAATATTTTTCTACACTATCAATTCAGCATGAAAGATATTAAATTGTTTTTCTTTATGCTTTTACAATGTACACAGGAAGTTCCCTATAAATTACACCAGAATGTTTTCCTTCAGCATCTGAATAACAGTTATGACCTATGGGCCAATATAACTAGTTCCTCCAAAAAAGGTGCAGGCCTTTCTAGAATTATTTTTTTTCAAAGAAAGAAAACATTATGAAAATGTCAAGCTCTATCTCAACAAAACAGCACTCCCTCACACTCACCTTTCTCTACCAACTAGATGTCTCACATCACTCGGAAGCTGATGGGATCCTGACATCAACAGTCCATGAATTTTGAACCTCATGTAAAACTGCACAACACTAACTTGAATTCTTCCAATCGTTTCTGTGCATTCGGGAATTCTCACTGCTCACTGGAATATCCACACAAGAGAGAAATAAACATGCAGTAAAGGCAAATTTTAAAGATCTCTCTAGCTGGGCTTTGAAAGGAACTTTTGACTAGGGACTTTCTAATGAAAGGGAATTAACAAGATGATTAAAGCTTTAAGAAAATTCAATTTGCATCAGTATTTTAATTCTTACAAAACAGACTCTTTAAACATAAGGTAATCTTGTCAAATACCTTTCCTTCTTAATGCTAATTGCTGTTGTTCATTGTTTTCTTTTCAAAATCAAAACTTTTTCAATGAGCTTCCTTTGCTATTTCTTGATTTCTGTTTTTACAGCCACAGTGCTCAACAAACCGTTAGACTATGCACAGCACATCATCTGCTCCACTGGAAGGCCATCACAGTAAGAGCCCCCTGAGACTCCCCACTTTTCCACTTTAATCCGTGGACATCTTGAGAACCTACTAACCAGACTCTAGAATGGTTAACATCCTTGCAAGTGACTATACCCTTTCATTCACTCAGAATATGACTGTACGGAGAGAAAGGAAGAAAAACGGATGAACTTTATAAGAACTTCTTGGATCGAATACCAGGGAGAGCATTGACAGCGCAGCCTGTCAGACCCTTCAGAAAGCCACAGCAGGATTTTATATGCCCCAGAAAATGCATAGGAACCAACAGCACTATACTTATTTGGGTTAGCAGTCACTACTGCTAACGCTGCGAAGGAGTGCTAAATCGACTTGGGAGTTTAGGGATTTGAATGTCTGCATTTACTTTCTTTGTTTTCATACGCTGTATTTTTATTAATTTGGTGAACCAAGGTATGAAAGAATGAAAATGAAATGAAAACCAAGGAAAAAAAACCCCGACAAACAAACGAGTGCAAGATCCTCCAGTAAGACGGAGTCATTTTACCTGCTGATATTTAAGCAGGCAATTTGGGGTTTGCTTCACTGAAGCCACCAGGGTATTACTGGGAGGGAAGGGGGGGAGAGAGCAACCCTTTGAAAACACCCCCCCACACCCACACCCACACCTGGATTAGCCAGAAAGAAACCAATACCTAGGATGCTAAGTGGGAAATGTTAGTGATATGCATTTATGATAAAAATTAATTCATCTAACTTCAGACACAAATACTTTATTTTAAAAAGAAAATAAAAATCTGAATTCTCCCTTGCTGTAAAAATTGTTGAATCACTTTAAAAGGATCTAGAGTTGTACTTCATTTCCTTTAATGCTAGTACTGAAGCTTATTAGCAGCGATCAAAATATTCCAGAAAACAAATTAGGAGGAAAGTTTTCTGAAATTTAGTAGTCACCAGTTCCAAGATAAGAGCAAAATTCATTGCTTCCAAAGATCGTGCCCCATCTAACAAATAAGTGAAGTGTATTCTTAAACAAATGTGCATTTCATTGTCTGAGTGAAGTGACATTTTTTTAAAAAATCATAAAAGCTTAAGCAACTTTATTGCAGTATGTCTTATTGTTAGAATACAGATCAGCAAAAAGCTGAGACTTCAGACTTTATTTAGTCTTCCTTTTGCTTTCATTCAGCACAGAGGTTCACCCGCGCTCAAACCGACTAGATTATAACATAATACTAGGCAATAGCTAATAAATTTGTGCTCTCAGTACATCACTCAACTGCCTTTGATATCACAATATTTAAATGATCTATCACAGCATGAAACATTTCAGCTAAGTCTTTATAACGATTACAAATTAAATCCTCTAAAAACATTTTTATAACCCATTTTGTTTGAAACAGTTTTTCTTTCCAGTAGCTGTACTGAATTTCAAGACATCATATTGGATTATGTTAAAACCAGCACAAAAACGCAAAGCTTTTATTAGAACATAGTTACATGAAAGATTTCAGACTGGATGAAATTTAGCAGATATTCTGTAGGTCACTTAAAGAAATATTTACTTTTTGACTACTTACTATGTGTACAATAAGACAGGTATTTTCCTACTAGCACTGTTTAAAGCAAGATCCTGGGTAGATTTTATCTTGTAGAAATGAAGTTTGTTGTACCGAAATGCCAAATGTTGTCAACTGAAATACTCCATAAATTTTCCCAAGTTGTAACTTTTTATAGAACTACTGAAAACATTTGAAAACATCAGACCAAGAAATTAAACTGCTGATAACCCATTCTGCTCTTTTCTCTCCCCATCTACAAGATCTCAGTAACATCAACACCTAGCATACCACTGTAGAGCTGAACCTATTCGTGTTACACAGTTTCAGTCACCTCCGTACATCTGCAACGAAACAAGTGGAGACAAGCAATTTCTGAAAAGAAGTATGCTCTCAACCACTTTCTGGAGAAACTCATCTCTCCCTTGTAACTCCTACAGGAAGCCTGACAAGACTAGGTTTATGTTGAATTCATAGGCTGTGGGAGAAAGATGGCATTTCTTGTCAGGACCAGAGGCGCTTCCTCTCCACTGCCAAGGAAGGAAGCCGAGCGTTCAGTTGGGGGAGAGCTCAAGTGCATTCCAGCCAGAGCCCCAGTCTGAACGACCAAGAGACCATCACTAAAACTTGTTTTATTTACGGATCTCTAACTAGCACTGGGATATAAGCTGTCGAATAGCATGCCGGTTGTTATTACAGCCCAACACGGAAATCAGAGCCCAACTCAGCGATTCTGTCTCAAGAGACCACTCCTACCAAAGGGACAGAATCCAAAGGAAACTCTCGTACTATGGCACCGCTTGACATGCACAAAATCTGCATTCACAGAGTCTAGTACAGCCAAATACAGGGCGTCTACCTAAAAACAGACACTCACCAATACTTACTTTTGAAAAATTAACATAAATAACAACATAACGATTTAAGCATTTTTGTGCAAAGTTATGCCTTGGAGCATTTCTGTAGAATTTCAGCTGCTTAAGGCAAGTCTGCAGACTAAAGTATGACAGAAATGCCCGAATTCTTTTACATACAATGGAATTTTAGGTACTGGATTTTTTTTTAACTGCAGCTACAGCAACACATTTTCTGTTGTGAAGGTTAATAAAATAAGACATATCTGGCCTAACAAGGCTGCTTCGACCATCCAAGTCATCTCCCCTAGGTGTCTCTATGTCACATTATAATCTAGAATCTGCCTCAAACAGCACCGAGTAGTAGGAATAACTGCTAGGGACACCACGAGCTCTGGCAGTTTGTGTCCGCATTTTTCTTTGTCATGAAACATTATCCCACAGCACATTTAATGCAAATTAACCCCTAACCTAATCACTTCAGTCTACTGTATTATCTGAAGTTCTGCAAATAGTTGCAATGACTGATTTCACAGCATTTCAACAAGGGGTTCAATGGAATTCAAGGTTTTATAAATCTTAAATTCTAGTTTGGTTCTGCAAAAAGAACTTTTACGATTTTTAAGAAATGTAAAGCTGTGGGGAATCTTCCTCAAGGGATACTTTGCTGGTATGAACAATGTAAAAATGTAGAATCTAAATACAGGAGACATAAAGTTCCTGATTCAGATTCCATTAAAAACAGTAAGCACTGTTCCAATGACTTCAGGTGGAGCAGGTGGCCTGTTCCAAGACTGTACAGGAATGGTAGAAATAAGGACTGGAAAACATGAGATAGGAGCTTCTGGGCTGTCAGGAAGAGGAGAGACCACAGTGAAACTAAGTTTAACTTCTGCAGAGGAAGTAGCAACAGCTACGAGCAGAGGTTTTTTTCTTTCTCTGTACTGCTGGAGACTATAGATAATGCTATATATAAAAAGTAATCCATTGTGAGGATTACACTTCTCTCCCTCTTATCTTTACTTTCCCCATCACATTTTCTTGAAATAAGCTAAATAAACATCAGGTTGTACTCCTGTCACTTTTTTAAACACAAAATTTCACTTTAATCAGACTGCTAACATTCAGATGATTTTCTTAAACAAGGTATGTGAAACTTCTAACTAAAAAAAAAAAAATCTGACAATTCTAGCTCCTTCCAGACAACAGATCCATTCTATCTAATGTCATTAAAAGAACAAAATATAAGATACAGCATTTAAAATTGGAGTTTGTAAAGCCAGAAGGCTGTAGTATTTATGCTGTTTCTCATACCTGATTGACTACATTATCATTCTAACTGTACACATAATGATGAAAGAATGATGAAGAAAACTCTTTAAGAACTGAGATTATTTTTGTGTTCATTCTACCTCTCAGCTGTCTCTATAGCTTTTTTACCACTTTCCAACACCACTTATTACTTTACTTTCTCAAGGCCAACTATTTATCGTGTTGGATTTGTAGATCCACATTCAGTTGGAAAAAATCTCACATATATTCCCTCTCATACACATCCACAGCACTGCACTTCTTGACTTTGCTTGCATCACAAGATGCTCCATGGAAGCCAAATCTACACTGTGCTTCTAGCTCAAGAGTGCTGGACCAAGAAGGCAAAAGGAGTTTGCATACTGACACGGGTCTAGCTGGACTTCTTTGAAGAAGATGAAAGATTGTTCATATCTGCCTGTAGAAGTTCCCAGAGCCTTTTGTGGAGGCATGTTTCTAGGGCAGTTTGCTGCAAACAAAATTCTGTTGTGTTCTATTCCGTTAGCATCAGAGCTTATTAGAGCAACATAGGGAACCATCTCTGAGACTTCAGTATGCACCTGAATAGCTTTTGCTTCCAGTTCTGCCCCAGTTAGAGGGAAGGGGACAGATGATCCATCATGACTAAGAAATGCTTCTGCTCAGGTAATGGAAGATCTCAGATGCTATTCAGAAACAGAAACTAGTGAATGACTTCTGCTCCAGTTCACCTATTTCAGTTTTAGTACAGAGGGGGAAATGAGAACAGTTACTATTTCAGTCATGTGCCTCATTCTTAAATAGCAAAGATGTAAGTCCCAATAAAGATAAGGAAAACTCCTTACTCGCAGTGCACCCTAATGAGAACTCACATCAATTTCCAATAATTTATTCAGTAGGCCTTTTAAATCAATCCTTTTCCTCATCACTGCCTCCTCCATCTCTTCTTTCTTCCTTCCTGACTCTGCAATTAAGTCATAATGCTGAACTTGGGATATCAACATCCTGGCTTTCCAAAACATAAAGCCCACTGAATGGATCAGTTCCCCACTTAAGAAGCTTTAATGTATAATGTGGCTTTGGCCAAAGGTGGAGAGAGGCGCACGTGCTTCCCTTCGTGGGTTTTGATGCATTATTATAACGCAGTCAATGAGCACACTGATGGACAGCTAACAGCTAACCTTATAAACAGGATTTCAGTTTGCCTGCAGATTCAAAAAGAAGAGCCTGTGAATGTTGCTGGAAGCTCACAGCTGAACAAAACAGAGCTCTACCACTCGACAGGTAGCAGAGGAGTGCATGAAAAATATTCCAATACTTATTTGGTTGAAATCCTTATTCATTTCCTTATGATATGTCTACAGTGTTGCACACAACACAAACAACCTGCCTTACAGCTACAGCGTGGCCTTATTTAGTATGCATGAACCACACACACCCCATTAACATAATACAACTCTCCTGATATTGATTAAACATACAAATATACATTGTGACAACCAATCTGCTGTAAAATGTCATACCTTGGTTCTTCAGGCAACAATACCTTTTGGCTTTAACTTCCTTCTAGTTACATGTATTTGACTTCTAGTTACATCCATTCTATTCTATTCTAACATCATCATCGTAAGCTCAAGGCTTACTCTCATTAAAATAATTAAATTATTATTATATTTAAACCCAGCAATAATAGCAAAAAATTCAAACCTAAATTCCTCATATATCTGTAAATGACATGTAGCTTAACGTGGCATCCGCTATTCCAAACTTGTAAATTTTCAAATAAAATTAGGAAAAAATAGTGTTATTTCCTGTGATTACTTTTTCCTTTTTTTGGGGGGGTGGGTTTTTTGTGGGAGGTTTGTGGGTTTTTTTGATGTTTTTTTTTTTGTTTGATTGTGGTTTTGGGGTGGCTTTTGTTTGTTTGTTTGTTTGGGTTTCTTTGGTTAAAGTTAACTCAGAAAAAAGGAGACCGTTTCATTTGATTGCCTGTCAGGTGGTGATGCATGTGAGTGGCTGACTGCACACCACCAATACAGACTGATGAGTAAGAAAAGTGAACCGTACAGGATGAAAGCTTTCAGGATCTGCAAGTTAAACACGTAACACCTGGAATATTCAATATTAGTACTACTAATAATGGACAACAGAAATAATAAAAAATATCAGTTGTTTGTGCTAAAAAAACCCAAGCCTAGTTTCTCAACAAGGCATCATTATTTTAAACAGCTATATACATAAGAAATATTATAACCGTAACAAGTGTGATGCTTTTACAGCCACAGAGGATCTAGGTCTTTAATTCTTTATTCTTTAACTCTACCTCTTTTAGGTTATTCTCTTAGTTTCCTAAAACATACCAGTTCTTTCTAAGAGGCTGTAACTTTTTAAGAGGCCTTAAGGGTAACATTTGCAATATACTACTTAACCACTAGGATGGGATAACACATGGGTTATTATCCCTTAACCGGGAGAAGCGGCACTACTCACTCTTGCTTCTGTACTTCCGACTAGCCACCACTGTAAACGCATGTGAGAAAAGCTTCATATTGTGCCTAACCACCAGGTACACTTTCTGTGTAATTAGAATCAAAACAATAATGCTTTTAACTGCTTTGATAGTCTCTCCAGAGATCTGAAATAACCTAAAACTGAAAATACGAAATCTGCCAAGATGCTGCAAATTTTATTCTGTGCAGATTTCTCAAAGGACTCCCACTGCTCACAGCTGTACCAGAGGTACAGTGGCACGCAGGGAGATTCAGGGGAGGGCAACAATTCTGAAAGCACTACTAGACCGCATGATTTGAGAAAGTACTTGAGCCTTCACTGCACGAAGAGAAGATTAGGAAGGGCACTCGCCAGAACCTTTTCATCCATATGCTTGCATGCAATGAGGCAATTACCTTTGGAGCTCATTCTGACCAAAGATTTCACACATTTGCCAGAACAAATGATGATGTGCATAATAGAGTTTCTGGTGAGGATTAGCCACTGCATAGCTGATTGGTACTGAAGAGAATCTGTTTAAGATGACAGGTAATTATCTTTGATTCAAGCTTGACTGCAGTTGACTTGAAGAGAAGATATTGTATGAGCTTTTCCAGTATGGTACACCTCAAGGTCCTCAGAAACATATCAAGCTTGGGATGGTATGGACTCACCTTTGACAGAGAGATGAATTCTCTTGCTCCCGAGAGATTTAACTTTCAGTTTTTATTCACTGTACACATGGCACTCGGGACTTTAGACCTTTACTGCAGTTCAAATTCATATTCTTCTTACCTAGTTTAAATACCATACCATACATCTTTCAAACATATGCTTAATTTATACATCACTGAAACATTATTTCGTCTGCAGTTTAGACATGCTTTTGAGCTTTGCTGCTCATGATCACACATTACAAACATTCTTTACTCCATCACTGTTTTCAGCTTTCGGGGTTTCCTACCCACACAGAACTCGAGTTTCACAGGGTTTACACAGCCTCCCCACACACTGTCATGCTGTCAGTACTCTGAGCTGGCTGAAGCAAGGCAGAAACTTCAGCATGTACCTGAACTGCCTTAGAAGCATCTGACAGCCTTCCTAAAGAGCTACAGGTAGAGTATGTCTCAAATACAGACTGAAGAAGAGTTTTGAATGAAGACAGACATTTTCTAGGAATAACATATATCTCAATAGTTCTGCAATGACAAGGAGTAATACATTCCTGAAGGTCTTTTACTCCTGTCTGTCTCTCTCTGTCCCACAAGCATCTGCTAGCACTTGTGAAACATCCCCTCACGATTTTTTCAGTCTATTTATATTAAGCCTGAATGTGGAAGAACCCTTTCCTCGCGTCCACTGCACATCGAATAACACACAAGCAAATACACAAAGTTCTCCTTTCTATTGAAAGAAATCCCTGTGCAAAAGGATGTTCTTTCCCTTACTGCCCATCCTTTCATCCCCTTTGAAGACACTTAGCAAGCAACCAAGCTGAATGTGTTTTCGCTCTGGCATACTAACATGGCTTTATATAAGTGGAGGCAGATTTCTTGCAGTTCAAACAGGTTTGTAACCCCATGAACTTACTTATTCTTTCAAAATGAATGATACTAAAGATTTTACAAAAGAAGGAGAAGGTGAGGTGCAGCTGACAAGCTATTAGGTCAACAGAAAGGTGAAAGATATGAAAGACAAAAAAATAAAAAAGCTCTGCATGCTTCTAATGGCATTTCTTCTGGTACTCTGGGGAGGAAAAAACACCACTACAAGGTGATGTAAAGGGTGAGATGGGGAGAACTTCTGTTGTAGCGGGAAGGGAAAAAGGAAGTCAGATCCTACAAGGACATCTCAGAAATCCACAGTGCTGCTGCACAAGAACAAAATAGAAGACTGAGGAGAATTTTTTGTGAATGTTGTGGAAGTTTAAGAATGTATCAGGGCATATAGAATTCTGCTAATATAGATTACAGGAATCAAACTAAAATGCAGCTCCTTATCCTATTCAAAATCGAAATCTACAGACCAGGTGATTCTTAATCTAAAAGGTTACGGTCCAGGGGTTGGATCTGGCCATCCAGCATCCTTTCATCTTAGCTTCTGCCCTTTCCTGGAGAAGCTGAGAAACACAGAAATCTGCACAGTGAATATCTATCCCAGTGCCCATAATTTTTTTTTGGCATTACGTTGGCCATGAAAAACTGCTGTTGCTCTGCCACTTAAGAAGAGCAGATAAGCCTGTAGACATACATTCCACTGCACAGTGTGGTTTAACACAGAATCAGCAGTAGCTATTATTGCAACTGCAATTCAAAGCTTGGGTTCAAACCTCCACAGCTTCTGAAATGGTATCGTTGCCCAAAAGAAATGATACTTTCCTCCAGACATACTTCTTGACCACAGTTCGATGACCAGCTACTGCTGTGTTGATTGGGCAAGTGGCAGAATGCATACCAACATAATACAGGGAGAACAGACTAATCAAAATGGCTTTGTATTGTCTGAAGTATTTGTTGAATCAGGTGTGTATAGGGGATAGGAACAAACAGCTGGCTATCAGAGAAAAAAGCTCAGGCTATGTAAGAGCAAAGTAATACTACATCATCCCTTTAATCTGCATCACATTCTTCCTTTAGCTTGAGGTTTTCTGCTGTAGCAAGAGTCTGTCCTCTGCCAGTGAACTGTATTGTCAGGCCAACAAAGAACTTCAACAAAGCTTCTCACTCAAAGGTCTCCAAAGTCAATGGTAGTGATCAAACTTGGCTCTGGAAAATTCAGGCAAATTCCAGTAATTATTTTTTTTTTTTTGCCATTAAAATTTATTTGCTGGGCTTAAGTGAAATTCAATGCTACCAGCCAAAAGTGCTATCATACACAAACCTGTTCATCTATTGCTTCCAGATTCTTCAGCAGTTTTCAGAATTCTGTTAGATTACACAGAGATTTAAAAGGGAGAAGTAATTTCAGTTAGTGGTATCTCAAATTTGTTTCTGCTTTTAGTTGCATGCATAATTAACCAAGTTGTACTTGTAAGATTTAGCTCCACTTCTTAAGAAATAATACTCAAGTTTCAACACGGATCTACTGCAGACCAAGGCCTACTCAATTTGCAAACTAAGAATTAACACAGTTTTCTTTAACACTGTAAAATTTTGAAAACAAACAGATCACAGGAAGTACCAACTCATGTCATTTTAGCTGACACATTCACACCTTTGCAGATAGCATCTTTTGGCTAGAGAGAGCTTTCTGCAAGGTTGGGTTAACAATGCACCAGAGTTTATGTTTACATAGTGATAGCTGTAGCCTGGAAACTGAAAAAGGCAAGTTTCTTGAGCACTTCAACAATATAATGGAGCACTACATATTCTAGCTTCTTTTTCAGCTTTTTTCCTTAGTTTTTTTTTGTTTGGTTTTTTTTTTTTTTTTTTATTATTCCTAATGCTGCTTCTGATACAAAAACAATGATTACTGGAAAAGTTTCTGGAAATTCCATTGAATTAACTGTGGCATAAGCCAAGCAGAAGTGGTCCAACAGAAGTTCTGCCTATAGGCTTATAGCCTATAGAATTTACAGAAATGCTACTTGTTTCCTTAGTAAACAAGACCAGGCTTATCTTGCAACAGTCTAAATTTTATTCACATCCATTTCAAATTCAGAGACTGTATTTCTGCTGGACATTTGAGCATTCCCCAACAAAAACCATGCTTAGAGCTTCTAAGAATGATGACTATAATCATAAATACATATATACTAGAATAAAAGTGAGGAGAACAGTTATTATATACTGCATTTTTCATTAAGCTTTACTATAAGGTCATTGTATCCTCAAAAGCAAATTGAAAAATTAATGATGTATTTTTCTTCAAATTTGCTGAGAAACACTTCAGCACAACTACTCACATACACAGTTCTTTATTTTCAAGTGCAGAAATTGCTCCTCCCCTCCTAGCCCCCCCAGTTTTAATTTCAGGCTACCTAGCCATAGCAACAAGTATTTCCTACTTCCTACTCTTCAGATAAAGTCCAGTTATTCTCAGCAAGGCTGGAGATCTTTGATTCATACTCTCACAACCCAAAGGGCAGCATTTTTTTTCCAGTGAATATTACAGAAAAAGGCTGAAATTATTAGAATCTTGCCAATTCCTAAATGGTGAAGTTGTACAAACTCATATTAGAAAGAGCAAAATCACTGTGTCCCCATCTTGGGTCATACAAAGAGCTTCACAAAAGGATCTACTTGCAGAAAAGAAATATGCAGAAATGTCTTGGCTTGTTTCAGTTCATTTCATTTGTTTTCGTTTTTTTTTTTTTTGACCTTCAAGTGTCATCACAGGGAACAAGCGCAAAACACAGAACACTAATTAGGACACTCCAACCACTCTTAATAACCAGTCTTCCTGTACTGTATGAATCAGCACCACTGTATGAAAAAATCCTCCAATTTTCAGGCAATATTCCATCACATTATGCACATTTCTCACAATGCCCCTGCCAACAAAAAACTCCATCACCTCTGTCGAAAGTTAACATACTGTTAGGGTTACTTTTAGTTACTTAAAATAAGATTAATGAGATACTCACTTTAGCTTATTTTTTACTCATTAACAGTTTATTCAACTTTCATGTAGCCTAAATCAACAATTGTGGGATCTCTGTTGCTGTTTGCTTTTAATGCTTTAGGCACTATCAGGATTTACTGTTCACATCTGAAAAAACCACAAAGGTGTTCTGGACAATTATTCCTCTGGAAATGTACCTTTACAATTAAAATTAATTGCAATGATTAAATACCAACACTTTGCTTCAATTATCTGAGCACTCACATTAGAGAGAAACAGTAAAATATTTATTTGCAAGAATTAGAGAACGTTACTTTTGGCCTTAGTGAAGTCTAAAATGCTCATTAAAGGTCTGAGTGAGCTTTGGAATACTCAATTTTCCATTAAAGGTAAAATATTGACCACAGCACACACATTCCTTCTTCTGAGCTCACCTGCAAGCCTAAATCAATTCTTCAATTGTCTGATACTTTGAAGCGACTGGCTTTTTGAAAATATCAGGATACAAAGAAAGTATGAGCAACAATCTCTTGAATGAAAGTATTTCCCTCTTGTGCCCTTTCTTGATTCGTAATGTTTTTTTAAAGAGGAAAAGAGCAGAAAAAAATTCCCAAAACATCCTTACCAGTTAAAGTTCTATGTAGCACATATAGGTTTAACACCTCACTGCTTTGTAAAAGTTATTCTTTATATGAGGGTCCAATACTGTGAAAGCCAGGGACATTTCTCAAGTACTTGCATAAGTATTCTGCACGACATACATGGAACACATTAAAATGCAACTTCAACACATTTATACATGCTGTTCATTAGCAAACCCATAAATTGGTTCTAACTCAGTATTTTGACGTATACTGGCTAAAAGGTCTTGAAATATTAATGATAGTTTCCCAAAACTGGCCGTCCCCCATTTTCAACAGCATCAGTGGTAGCTACTTGAACTGTACAAAGTGAATCTGCTAGAACTAAACAAAAACCTCAGAAATATTTAATAGCATGGTTTTGGATTCATGTGTGTCATGGCATCTCTCTAGATGGTTGCTTTTCAGAGACACAGTAAGATCATCTAGGGCATAAATAGTGAGTTCAAAATTGTACCACAAGTTTAGATCTTTTGCAGTTGAACATTTCCAGAACCAAACAAAGCATTGAAATTTCCCTGGCTTACCTACCTCCGAAGCTGAATCCAGTCTAGCTGATACTAACATCTTTTTTTCTTTGGGTTATATTAATATCCCGATGTTCATATTAATGCTACTTTCACTTATATCAGTGATAAAAATGCACTACTCCAAAGAAGTAAACGCCATTAAATAGTTAAGTAACTTTCCAGCCTAAGACAATTTCTTAATTTTGGCTGTGCCCATTTCTGCTGTCTCAAATGGGATATAGAATGCAATTAATCTACAGAGTTTTCAAGAAGCAAATTAAAGCAAGAAATATCTCTGTTTTGTAATCTGGTAATATTTTATTTAATTGCAATGAGCTTGAATTAATTCAGACTTTTCCCAACAAAATACTATGTTTTATTGACCAAATACAACCAATCAACCTCAATATGCAGGTCTCCTGATTTCACATTTTGTGATGAATGCAACTTATTTTCTTTACTGCTTTAATGCCAAATAAGCAAACACCTTTTTGCACTGTAATACTTACATCTATACAGCACCACTATACAACAAACAGTACTACCGCTATTACTCTGAGGTTTCAAAATACTCAAACTGGGACATTAAAAAAGGTTGGTGTAGAATTAATTGAAAAAATGCTACAACTCACCTCAAAACTACTTGGTCATGATGAGAGAAAAGGCTAAATAGTATGTAAAACCATACACTTAAAAAAAGCATGAATCCACCTAGCAGTCAGGCTGTTAACAGTTTCATCCTCTTGGTTGACAGACTTGGGAAACATTATATATTATTCATATGGCTGGCTAATTTCTAATTAGGAACCCATTAGCAGTTCTAACAACCATAGATTTTGATGGATTTGCAGTCAACCTGGCCAGGAAAAAAATATAAATTACTAGGTGACCTCTTGTGTGGGATTCCTCCGTCTGTCCATTATCATTTAATGCCACTCAATTCTGGATTAAAAATGGAAAAAATGCATTTTTGTTGTGACCCAATTTCCTGGGTGAACAATGACCTCTTACCTTCTTCTGTGGACTTCCTGTCAGAGAATCACATTAGTTTTTCTTCATTCAAACTGGTTTTTCTTAATTAAGAAGAAAAAAAGCAAGGTATTTCCTGGCTTACTAGAGTTCACTCATATGTCTAAATTTGAATATGTACCCTAAGAGAAAAGCTTATATTAACTAGTATGTACACGGTCTGTTTGTAAAATGGAAGGATGATAATTCACGTCAGTGGGATCTGAGTTCAGATGAGAACACAGACAGTTTCATTGAATACGGAATGATGCTCATGGAAAACAAATGCATTTCACACAAGGTAAGTGGGGCTACAAGAAGGCAGACAACCTGACATGAAATATGAAGAAGCTGCTGAAGGCTTTGTCACTGAGACACACAATA
Source organism: Burhinus oedicnemus (assembly GCA_008921705.1). Lineage (NCBI taxonomy): Eukaryota > Metazoa > Chordata > Aves > Charadriiformes > Burhinidae > Burhinus > Burhinus oedicnemus. The sequence goes on from VFFE01007257.1 coordinate 3,063,160, forward strand.
ATAGTACCACTCTTCCAGAGAGATGGATTACTGAGTTAAACAGTATTTAGGTTTTTTCTTTTTGTTACTTAGGCTCATAAAATCCAAATGAGTCTGGCAGAGTCTTGAATAAGTCTCATTGGATTTCTACATATCACCAAGTCAACAAACAAATTCAACCCAGCTGGTAGTTTCTTTTCTGAGAAAGGTACAGCATAAGAGTAACAGTGCAGCATTTGCAAAAGAAAGATTGCAAACATTTAAAGTTCCAGTTGCCCCGTACTGAAGAGACAGCAGAACTTTAAGAAGATGTAGCAACTTAAAAACCACCCAAATGCATTTTATGTAATAAATGCAAAGTCTAAATGGAATGTCTCCAGAATCAGTAAGACTGAAGAGATGCTTTGACACATCCCTGTACTGCTAAAGATGACAGTCTCAAGTATCTAGGTGCATATTTCTAAAGATTTGAAGGCTTTTAAAAACTTCACTGCTCATCAACAAACTGCTGCTTCTTTATAATAAGTCTTATTTCAGATACTCTAGCTCCTAAGTATACTGAGGTGCCATTTCTATCGTTTTACTGTTGTCACTTTTGTGGGTTGGTATGAAATTCTGTTTTGCAGTACAATTAAGTACAGCAGGAAGTTCCAAACTTTCATAGAACAGGATGCAACAGACTGATCATTATCTTGTGTCCCAAAATGAATAAAGCATACATCAAATACACAAACATGACATACTGGGAACAGTAATGCCAACCTGGAAAAGAATAACTACTTACAAAAATTGATCTAGTGCTTTTTGTCTCAAGCCTGTGGATATTTACTGGAATAAAATGGACTGAGTGGCAGCACAGCTTTCTGCTAGGTCAAAGATGGCTTTTTGTAGATAATAATTGGATGCCAAGCCATTGAAAAAAGGCAAGATTTAATCAAAGAAGAAAATTTCTCCGGAGATTTCACTTCTGAAATTAAGCAAGAAGCTCATGGATTCTCCTGTGTTTGCAAGCTCTACTCTGGGAACCTGTAATCCCACTCAAAGTACCAAAGGAAAGGTCTCACATTGCTTTTGTTCTTTCCCCCCCACCCCCTCTGGTACACACAAATCCCATTTTCTTCCCCTCCTCTTCCAAAATACCAAAACTAGGGTTGTTTTTTGTTTGTTTGTTTGTTTGTTTCTTTAAGAGTGATGAAACCTGAACCACTTTTAAGAAACAAAACAAAACACCCCTCCAAACCCCAAAAAACCCAAAAATCCAAACCAAACCAAAAATCTCCCCAAGAACCAGTATTAATTTATGTAGTAATTATTGGAAAAGCTCATTGCACTAATATTAACTAATCAGAGAATCTGACTTTATTCTATATTTCATTAGGAGAGAGAATTATTTGGGGTTTTATCCACTATCCTATAATGAAGCTTTCAAGTAAAGTATATAAGCGCTTAAGATGGCTACCCTGTGTTAGCCAGCAAGTGAGCTATTCCTACAATTCTCTTCTACTAAAACAAAAGTGAGGCTGTAGACAGCCCTGCTTCTAGAACATACAACATACTATATTTTACCACTGATTCCTTTAAAGATTTGAGACTTGCAATGAGAAGCACAAAAGTACTCATTTACAATTAAGTTCAAAAACCCTATAAAATTATACATTATAGGCAAATTTATAACTCTTGTATACATTTGTATCTTCTTTGGGAAAGATGATAAAATGTTAAATGTTTGTAAAAAAGAGGCACAATTGCAAATTAAGAGCCAAAACAGGATTGTTAATCAAATTTCCCAGTGTTTCACCGTCTGGCTGTCTTGAGACATTTCCATGTCATTTAACAACTTGACTTCTCTGTTACTCCTGCAGTTGAATTTTTAGAGCAGGACTGTCTAGGTTTCAGGAGCAATCACAGCGCTTGGTATCTACTATCGCTCCCATTCAGTCATTGGCATTTGAAAATTTGGGCAGTAGCTTGTTCAAACAGAAGAAAATTGCAATCAAATTACTATGTGCCCTTCTACCAGTTTCACCATCTTTTCTATAAAATGAATACACTAAGTAATTTAATAAATTATTATTAGTATCTAATCAACAGACATGAGTTGCCACGGATAGCAGATTTATGTATAGCTCTAGCCTGTGATGCACATGAAAGACACTCCTTCCCTTTCTCATGAAATAAAACTTTCTTCTGCTGCAACTTCAATCAGAAGCTGATTTTAAATCTACCTTTCATATTTAATTAGACATGTTTATTTTTAATTCCAAGCACTGCCTCCCATAGATGATTAATTATTGCTCAGTGCAGTTGTAATATAATTTTTATTTATTTTTTTAAAACGTATGAAAAATGTCACTTTCCCATCTGAGTCTGAGGCCACACTTTTCTTTAATGACTTGGGCACCTGATCCCTCTTCCCAGACCTCTCTTTTATCTCTTGCATGAGTACAGGCAACATCTCCGTACCTTTGTTTTTCTAGTTCAGAGGATAAGCTGATACACTTCAGTCTCAAGGAATGGTCCTGTATTGAGGAAATAGTAATAAATCACACTTTCCTTCCTTTATGGAGACTGAGTGCTATGGTAATCACTACTTTAGAAGATACTTTACCTTCAGTCAAGGTATACAAACAAGTGGTATGAGATCATACGCGAAAACTTCCTTTTCTACTGTCTTTGCTGAATCACTGTCAGGAAGAACAACATGCTCTTAAACAGTACTGAAGAACACACACTTCAGAAAAAGAAATAACAAAAAGCCAGGCACTGTTAACTTTCTGTCTTAAGAAGCCGTTGTGGAGGAGCCTAGGTAAAAACAGTAACAGAAGAAAAAACAACCTTAAAGTTGACAAGCTGAGTAGTATGAAGTTTGTTCTTGTAGAAAAATCAATTGCTAGAAAGCCAAGAAAGCTGAAAAGATAGCAGACTGATGAGGGAAAGGAAAATTAGGATCTCATTGCTAGGCAATAGTGTTCTCACTGACAGCTCTTTTCTAAAGATGATAAAGATGGGGAAGATAACATATATTTTGAAAATACGTTTTCCTCTTTTACCTCAGATTGCCTAAATTCACATAATTCACTCTGATTTACAAATCTATATTGTTCTTCAAGTTTAAGGACGAAGGAGGTACCATCTAGAAATCCACTACTGCCACTTACAAACTAACTCCTCTCCCTCTGAAACTGAAGCTACAATATTGAGTTGCAAATCCCGTAAGCATTCCAGAGATATTTTAGATGTATTCAGTATGGAGACTAGTGGCTTTATAGAATCTCCAACACCCCGAATGCCACGAAGAGCTTAGTGCTCTTAAGCTAAGAGCATAAGTAAGATAAATATATATATTCATACGTAGGTATGCATAGCTTTTCAAAAGTGAGACATACAAAATTAGTAATACATCATAATTTGAATTTTGACGGAGCTTCAAGATTAAAAGAAAAAGCTGTGTTGTTACTGTACTGGTCACCAAACAAGTAAGACAACAGCACCCTAAATATTTGCCTAATATTATTTCCCCTTAAAGGAACTAACAACAGGACACACCACAAAGGAATACCAGATACTGTTGCAACTCCCACTTACAAATATCAGCCTTTGCTTCAGTTTGGGGGGGGAATGTCTCCCTGCCTCTCAAATGATCACTACAGCTTTAAGGATGGTTTCCATATATTCTTGATCTCAACACTAAACAATCTTCTGCTTTCTCTGACGGGTGTTAGCAACAAAATGCATTTATGCTTCCAAGGTCACATGCACATGGAGGAGGAAAGAAATTGAAGAAAACTATCTCTACCTTCATTTTGCCCAAATTACAGTTTGTTTACAAGAGAGGTTTGTGGAAAGTCAGACTCAAGTTTTAGTTTTATGTCACTTAGTATACACTCTAGGATTTACCAGGTACAGGGAGAAATCAAGTTTAAACCTTCCTTAGGCTATGGGAAGCAAACACCTAGAGGCAGACACGAATAAAATGATCTAAACCTTCACTTCACCACTTCAGCTTCTCTCTGATTCTCACTTGCCCCTTTGCATTTTTATACACACACATACATATGTCTAAACTAAATACATATACACATGCATAGGTTTTATATGTATATAAACTATCATATATGAATATGTTAGCTTCATATGAATGGGATGGAAAGATTGCTCCTAACACTATTACTAACCACGACTATGATAAAGTTAAAAAGCTAGAAGCATTGAAGGCGAACTGGTGGATTACCCTGGCCCTGTTTATAGAAAGGCTGTTTAGAGTTAGGGCTGAAACCCAAGACCAAAACCAAGAGTAGCTCTTCACTTTCTAGGGTTTGGTTTCTCTCCCCTGCTGCCCCTCCCTGTAGTAGAGCTTTCACGCTCAGCATGCAGTCACAGTTCACAACAAGGGTCATGACACAAATCACCACATGGAATAGGAAACGTTTTAGAGACCCTGCCATAAGGTCCCCTCTGGGCCACACACAGCATCTTTGTGGCCCTAAAACATTAGTACTTTGTGTGCCTTATTCAGTGCAAGGAATCTGAAATAATGTTATAAAAATACATATTACAGCCCACAAGAATAGTATTGTTACCACGGTAAGCTGAGGGAAGTGTTGCATGCATCCACCTGTGGGTATCTCGAGTGCACAGCCTGATGGGCCAGTGTTCGAGCACTGCTTACAGAGGAAGAGGCCAAACCTGAGAGCGCACTGTCAATATTGCCTTTCTGGAGTACCCCAGGAGTAAACTACTCCTACGCTGAAGCTTTTAACTGAAAAGACAGACATAGCAGTCCAAAAAAGGCTTAACAGTCCAACAGTGCCAGGCTCACTTCCTGGCTGTCTTTCTTTTGATGGTTGTAGATGGGGACCGTGTCTCTTGCTGTGAGGTAGGCTGCACATGAAGTCCAACAGCAACCAGTCGTAACAGATACTTCAAGGACTGCTGTATTTCATCACAAGCTCCTAAAGAGCTGATCACCCTGACAGTCTGTACGAGGAGGAAATGAGAAATTACTTACAGACCAGATTATTTATTTTTCATTCTTATATTTGCCTTGCTCTCCTCCCACCGTTTGCAGATTCACAAAAATATATCAGAAAGGATCATTTGGGGTGGGGACCAGAAACTTGTTTCTTTTCATTCACTGGGTTCTTCTCACTCTTTCATCTCTGACAAAAAACAAAGATGCAATAGAAGTCGAGAGTGCTGGAATAGCTATAAAACTTGGGAAAAATCTTTTCTACAACTGAAGATTGTTTTTATTCCTTTAATGGTACACTTAGTCACAAGGGCTTTTCAAACATGTATGAAACCTAAAACAATAATAAGTATCTAAAAAGATGCCCTAGTTTTAAAGACTGAGCACAGAAAGCTCTCAAGCTAAATATCCAATCACTTGTTTAGGGTATAAGGACTTCCAAATAACTTGTATTTTTGCTGGGTTTTGTTCTCATTAACACTGAGGAATATCAGTTCCATGGCATAAGAGGGAACTAGCGAAAAAAGATACACATAGCTTTAGAGAGGAAAAATAAAACTGTGATACAGGGTCTGGTATTCCACATACAAATGTGGGATATGCACATCCAAAAGCCATCAATTTTGTGGTGAGGTTCTTGAATAGAATAACCGAATTATGCCTGTTATAAGTGGTTTGATTTTTTTTTTCTTTAAAGTTTTCCACTTTCTCCTGTGCTTGATTTTTCTGCACTAACTATATTGGTTTAACAGATCCTAGACTAAAAGCACATTCAGTTAACTGAACGTAAAATACCCTCCCATGCATCAGCGTTTCACTATCACCTCATACCTAAATAGAACTAGAAGATCTTGAACATTCAGGAGAAGACCAGGATGACTCAAACAGATGAAGCAGACCAATGCAGGGGTCCAGCTAAAAAACCAAAGTCCCCCAGGTCCTCTGGAATATAGTTTGCAAACAAGTTCAGCAGAGAACATGAAAAAGTATAGTCTCTGCTGATCTCTTTTCTGTTCCATACATCTGTAAAACATTTTCTTTTTTTTTTATTTTTCTGTTTCATTATTTTCTTATTTTTACACAGTGTATCAGATGCTCAGATCATGTGGTCCAAGTTTACAACAGTTGTATATCTGATCCACAGTGCTGACATCATCAATAAAGTCTGTTCAGGTTGCTGTGATTTGTATCTCTTGCCAGGAGATTATATTCTAAAATCATTCATATAAAAATTTGAAAACAGATGCAAGAAAACTGTTCTCACGCTCAACATCTCGTATTAACCTAGAACAAAGACATAGTTTAGAACAAATTCTGTTTGAATTACTATCTTCACCCACGATTAAACTGAGTTTCTATTAAAAATACTGTAAAAAGTACGGTTTCAAAGCTAAGCCTACACAATACATTTTTGTCCTGTTTTACCTCAAACCAGGACATTTGTCTTTTGGGAGAGGTCTCTTTTGATACAGAATTTTTAACACACTGTAGTCCCAGTGGCTGCTCTAATGACAGCACCTTCACAGAGGTCAGTATCTTACCAATCTGGCAGAATTATCTAGTCAACTCCCTAGGAGCTATTAGTAAAAAACAAAACCAAACCAAACCAAACGCAAACATACCATTTCTTCTCCATCCCTCCTCAAAAAGCAAGCTTTTTTACTGTGTAGACCATAAAGAACACAGTTTTCTGATTTAAAAACCCTGCGTCTTTGAGAGAGAAAATATTTATGAAAGTATTTCTCACTTACTTGTAAAAATCATGACAAACGAGGAACAGATGTGGGACAGACTGGTAGGGGAAGAAGAAAGCAGAATGGACCTTTATATACTTGTCACTGTAATTACAGCTTTATGACACAAGCTCTCAAGCACTAAGTTACAGTGGTCATATTTTAATGGAAAAGCATATAACCGGGGTTTTTTTTGTGTGTGCATGCTCTGCACATAAACAGAAGTACTTTTTAACAGCAATATTCCCACAAGAGCTAATTGCCTCTGATTATTGAAGAGGGTAGTGCTTTTTTTCCCCAACACAAAGAAGAGGAAATTTTAATACTAGTCCATGTACCTGACTGTGTGCACAAACACACAAAATACATAAACCCAGTAGATGTACTAAATGACTTCGTGGTTAAGATGTCTTTGTTGACTGACTTCATACTGTTATCACTTGAAGCAAGAAGTATGACCAAATGTAACCAGGGTCAGACTAAATCCTGTGCTCTTAACTGGTTATCTTAAGCAAAATGCAACACTACCTTTTAATGTTTGCTGTGTCTTGGACACAAAGTCTATGTTGTTTAGGTTCACAGAAGAGTTTCCGGTGCTCCTGCAGACATAAATTCATCTTGTAAACACACATATTAAAAAGAGCCTAAATAGTACTCTTAACTTACAAGGTAGAAAATAGCTGAATCCCTCTAACTGAACGAATAAGACGCATTTCTTAAGACCTTGCCAATAATTTCTAGTTTGCAATGATTTCTGCAAATGGAATCTCTGTAATATTAATTATTTAAAGAAAGTTGGGTTAAGAACCCTTTTTGCAGGATAAGATTCATAATATGTAACATGTAATATTAGGAGATTCAAAATGAATTCAGTAGATAAAATGAAGGTTTACGTGAACAAAGTGTTGACATCCAATGTGCCTCAAGCTTTTAGTACAAAATAAGATTAAACTGGTACATTACTACAATGCAAAGCATTAATGCTGAGCCTGGTCTATAAGAAGCCAAAATTCTAGTGAAGCTCATGGTCATGTAAACTACCATTTTGTCGGCTATATATAATAAGCTTCTTTAAGACTGAAGGCAATTGAAATATTTAGTTACTGCCAAAACACTAGGATGGCCAACAGTAATTGCAAAGTGTTCCCAGAAAGTGGAAAGGAAGAACCAGGTTTGGAACGGATATACAATCCCAAGGCAATTAGATGATTTTGGCCTCAACAGCCCATTATGCCCAACTCAATTCATAAGCCATGAATTTAGACTGTCTGCAACCTTTGTGCCAGTGCAGCACAAAGGCTCAGGGACAACACACTGATCATTTACATGCTATTATTACACAATATCTGGGCTAAACAAGCCAGTACTGAGTGTCAATTTTTCCATCCCTACCAAGTCTGAGGGGTATGCTAGTGACAGAACATGCACAGATATAATTTGCAGAAGTAGCAAGAAGCAAGCTTTCCAGAGGAAAGGGAGGATACCTGGTTGTCACAAAGTCTCATTCAGGAAGAGATGATCTCTAATTGCTTAGGATCCATAAGAACAATTGCCTACCTAGAAGTTAGAGAAGCTCTTGCCACATTTTATATTCTAGCCCCATGTATGAGCTTCCTTGGGCAGAGCGTGCCTTCCAACAGTGGAAACTGCAGCAACAGCCTTGAGAGTGCCATGTTTATTATCCCTTTTCTCCTGCCCATCATGGATCTGTTGAGACCTATACCAGCCACAGTACTAGCAGTTTCTGGATGGCCCCCAAACCTGCATTCGTTAACCCAGTTTGAGTACTGTAAAGCCTTTTAATTTTCTGGGAAGCTGGGAAACATGATTCTCACAAGCTTTCCAAACTGCTTCCCTCCTTTTCTCTGCATAAAGCCAGAAAAAAATCCTTCGCTGTGCCAAAGGAAAGAAGAGGAGCAACCCACCAACAGGGAACATCAGTCCTTCCTCCCTCCATCTTTCCTGCTGCTCTGTTGCTATTGCACAGATCTGGGATCAGTAGAATTACAGCGGTTTCACACTTGCTATTTTGTCTAATACCAATGAAGATGGCATTAATGCTATAAAACTACTGCTATCATGCTAGGCTGACCTCCGTACCTCTCTGGAGGAAGGAACTTTAATATACTTCTTACTCTTAAGCCACAGCTCATCTTTGAACTTCTTACACTGCATTAGTTTACAGTACATTGTGCAAATTCCAACCAATAATATTCAACGCCACTTCTTGATGAGGATTAGTATTTACACATGACTTCGCAATTAGATTCAGCGGCAAACAGAACTGAGATAAAGAAGTACTCTACTCAGACAGCAAATACAGAAAATTCAGTCACCCTGTATCAACATACGCTAGCACAAAGGATGCAACCAGAGCCAACAAATCACCTCCAATCCCATGTACTGTTTAAAGATTTATGATAAAGCAACCCACACTGGCTGCCTCGTACTCAATGTCATCAAGTAGAATGCAGTCTCCAGTACACAGCAAGCAATTTACAGAGATAATTGAATTATACTAAGTCCAACATCAACTATGACAAAATACAAGTCTTTAAAGTACACTGAGCCTATTTTCAATTTTTGTTTCTTAAAGAGCTACAACTGTCTTATTACCAAAACAAATTTCCTACCAGATTCTGAAAAACTGAGTAGAATTTTAAGGAAAATAAAACCTCTTTGTTGCACAGTAGTGTTCAGGTGCTCTGAACATCAAACATGCATCACTTTCTCAACAGTTCAAATGCGAACATTTGTAGTTTTCTATACTTTCAGGCTACGCCAATCTTCCTTGTTTAATTGCCTTAGAACACACATCAAACGTGATTGAATGAGAAGGATAAGCCTTTCCTTTTTGAGGAAAGATTTGTTCTAAATTCTATTGAACAGGAAACTAAACCGATATGAAATGTTTCCCTTCACATCCCAATCTAGGTATCAACCACACTGAGCAAACAGATTGTGTTCTATCATCTGTTTTATTGTCTCTTTGTGTACAAGCACCATTGTTATCGACAGGGCACATTCCTCAAGTCTCTGCAACATCACAGCCTCACAACCATTTGATCTACAGGTATAATTACGACAAAATATGAGAGGGTTAATATATTTGTCAGGCAGAGAGGGAATGTGGAAAACAAACCCAACTGGAAAATGATAGAATATCACTGAGTGTCTTCTGCATTTATTATTATGCTTTAATCCTACCAAGTAAATACCTGTATTATATTCCATTTACTGAAAGCAGAATTGCAATTTGTACACATATATCGCAAACTAATATAAAACAGGATTTTATTATCACTTGAAATTGAGACAGGTATTTTGGATTTAACTCTAAACAAGTCCCGCTAGATACATTTAATGCATCTGAGCTGAAAAATATTAATTGCCATAAATACTAAAAATTATTTTTTTCACTCTGAAAAATGGCAGGTAAATGATTTGCTAAGCAGACCAAGAGGTTAAGAAAGTTTGTCTTACACCTGTATGACAAAAGCAAGAGACATGTCTTCATGCATTTTCCCAAACTAATACATGCCCAATCACAATAATTTAGAGGAGGAAAATTTACAAGAGATTTTCTTTTAAGAGGCTACTTCTGTAATCCACTGAACAGAATGAGAATTTCTCCACTGAGATCAGAGGACTCTAAATCTAGCAGAATACATTAAAAAAACCTTCTCTGCAATATGTTCAATCGTTGGAAGGGAATATGCCTACCTCTACTTTTTACTATGCCAATAATACGTTCTTTTATTTTGAACAGACTGGACTTCAGTAAGATTGAGCCAAAAAGCAGTAGAGTCACCTTTCTGAATTACTACCTAAGTGTACAGAATATCAGTTATAGCAAATATTTCGTAACTATCACTTGTACTGATATATAAATGACAAAGATGAAAATGCATCAAACAATCTGAGCTCAGGCAGGGAGTCAATCAAAAAAAGCTTATGCTAGGATGTATAAAAAAATATTGCATAAGCAATCTGCAATAAAATTAAGCATTTTTATTTGTTTCTGGGCTTCCACACAACATTGTTCTCTCTTCTTACAAATAATAATGAATTCCAATATAGGGGTTTTTTTGAAAAGTGCATGTGTCCCTTCTATCTTCCCCTGCTGTGACTTTTGTTGCATATGGCCATGATGCCCTTAATTTTTAAGAGAAATTATCTCTGAATAAAATGAATGAGAATGGGATACTCTGCACAGAAACTACTTTAGATGAAAATGCATGATTACAATTCTACTGACAGTTGTTTCATTATATCAGGTTTGTGTTTATTGCTTGTCTTAAAGAACAGGGCCATTTACTTTTTATAGTTTACTTTTAAACTTTGCATTGATGTACAAATAATATTAGATATAGTTGATTCCACTTATCAAAAGTGCAATTCTCTTAACAGCTGGTTTGGCATTTTTTATACTGTGATGTTTAGTAAAGAGAAGCTTTAGGGTCCGCATTCATCTAAGTGGAATTGATCTGTAGGCAACAGTAAATGTAAAGGCATAGTAAACACTTCTGCTGTTCATTCTTCAAAGATAAAATATTTGCCCAGGTGGAATCTTGTAACAAACAATTCTGAGCACATGCACTGAATAAAAAATAAATAGACATAGAAGAAGGTAGGTCACTTCAAACATCTGATGTTCTATCTTTAAAGTTCTATGGTACCGAGTCCTAGCTGTTATGAAGAGGAAGATAAACTAAGTTAAGAAAGCGTTATGAAAAGTGCAGCCAGTTAGGGGAGGAGAGAGGGAAGCCTAGGAAGCAGTAACATTTACTTCATGGAACCTCCACCTTCTAAAGACACCTATCACTATCACTTCATTAGACCAACCAACACGTTCATAATCGTTGCTATGTATTACACACACATGCACACACTCACGTATGTATATGTGTGTGTATATAGCATATTTACATGCAAAAGAAGTTCACTTAATACTCTTAGATTGTGTACTATTTAATTTTTTGCTGTATTTATTATTAAGATAAAAAAAGTTTGTACTTGCTGAAACAAGACTACTAACCTCTATTTGTTACATGTTGTTTACATTGGGGAAATTATTTTCTTTAGGTAACCATTTCCTGATTTTCTCTTTTTTTTTTTCCCCCTATAATCCCAAATGATGCATATTAGACCTGAAAGGCACATGTTATGGGGCTGCATCTGGCTTTGCAATACGTTTAGGTTTTATTCTCCATACAAATTTTTCCTTAGTGTAGAAGGGCAAGAATAGGAACGGCTTCCCTTGGAAGGCACTTAAAATTTTCTAGCTTGGTTCAGTGTACAAGGAACACTGAGTACAAAAGGAGTTCACTTTCCCCAAAGGCACAAAGTACGACAGTTATAATTGTTACCTAATTTCAGCTTTCTTTGACCTCTTCTCAAACTAATAAATGGAGATGAGGAGTAGCCCATAGGCATCAGCTCTTTAGCTTCCGCTTTCTTTCAAAAGGACAAAGCCATTCCGGGAGTTTCAGCTGCCTATCACAGTCACATTAACCGCTCAAGTGTAGAGGGTTAGCTCCTTGCCACCAGACAACAATCAGAGCCCAAATATGAATCACAAGCACGCTCTTGACCCCTTGAACCTGAGATTTCATAGCGTACTGTTTGTCTTGAGAATAGGAATTATAAAATGACTTACTAGATAATTACAGCTTGAGAAGAAACGTGTTAAAAGCACAAGCTGTTTAAAGACAAAAACCCTACTTGAATTCACAAATAACTTATTTACTGTAAATGCTTCTGCTCTAATCAGTAAGCATATTAGAAATCAATGTTGGAACACTGAAAATATTTTACCCAAGAGATGGAAAATTCCTGGGACAGCTCAAGACTGCAGAATAAATCTTCCAGCTAACGAAGGACCATCATAAATCTTTCCACACTTCACTTAGTTGTTCAAGAAACATCTGTTGATAGTGCCACAAGCAGCAAGTACGGGACTGTGTAAACACATGTGCTTCTTGCAAACCCTTTTGCAAAGCAGAACTGTGTCTTTGGAGTTATGCTGATCATTATTTTCCCAGTAAGTTTGTGTATATTTGTTTTTCCACAAACACATCCCATATGAAACAGCAATTCAAAATGAAGTTATTTGCCTTAACATGCTTCTCCCCTAAAGAGCAAACTCCGTGGCGGTTGTTAATTGTGATGCTTAACGCACCTGTAAAGCAAAAGACAAGGAGATACTACAGTGAGAATCTGAGAACTGCCAGTGCCCTGATCACCATCATTTCAAAACAAACCAGGAGCTCATCCCTGCGAGGCAGTTAGGAGTGCGTGCTACATTACTGGTACCTGTAATACAACAAATCTTGTCTAAATAGAAGATATTAGGCAACAGAGCTGAAGATGCAGCATTTTTCTTCAGCACCAGTTTTACTGGAATATTTGGAATATATAGTTTCACAAATACACAGATATTACAACAAACAGTGATGGAAGAAAAAATATTATATAGGTAGGATGCTAACAGTTTTATACACTTGTTTTTAACATGTTAAGTAATGTGTAATGCAATTTTTCATATTCATTTTAGGATATTCAAATACAGAACACTAAAACTTGTCAGTCAGAGAATACCTGATTTTTCCTCATTACGTGGAGTTTTTAATGAGAAACTTTCACTGCAGTTTTAGGGACATTCTTCAAGACCAAACTATTTCTTTCTCTAACACTCAGATATTCTTGTTGTGGACTTGTAAAACCCAAAGTCTTACTTCAGTATGGGACCTTAAAAAAGCAAAAGGGTAAAAGGTTTGATGAAAATTAAGTATATCTGTGGAAAAACAATTGTATTTCTACAGAATACTGCCAACACTCCCCCTGCGCCTCCCCGCCACATAAAATTAATTCAGGAATAACCCAGCTCCGCTTTTGCTTTCATGAGCAGCAACCAAAATTTTAAGTAAATTCATTGAAGTATCTCCCTTATAAAACAGATACCTGAGCTGATGGAAACTGTTCAGTACTTTACTTAAAAATATGAATGTCTTTGCATTTCTTTGCTACATCTTTTTGTGTTACATCCTGCAGTTCAGAATCCATGCATTTGTAAGATCAAGAATCATAGGTGGTCTAATTTAGAACAGTCTTAACTACGAATATAGCTTTCAGTAGAGCTAAACAAGGTTGTTCTTTCTGAACAAATTTATCACTTCAAACTCCCTATCACAGATATAAAATGAACTGAACAGTAAAATGTAATATACTTTACCTACACACCACTAAGTTTAGCAGCTTAACGGGATTTTTCATTAAACTTCTACTCATTTTGTAAACTTAGTAGGAGTATTCAAAACACATGCTTTTGAAAGGAAAAAACAAAAGGAAAATTTATGGCCTTTGGAAGAAGGGGCAGGCCATGCAGAAGGACTACAAAGATGTTGTGAGGCTATGTAGAGAGAAAATCAGAAGGGCCAAAGCCCAACTAGAACTTAACCTGGCTTCTTATGTTAAAGACAATTAAAAAAGTTTCTATAAATACATATTAGCAATAAAAGGAGGCCTAAGGAGAATCTCCATTCTCTAGTAGATGGGAGTGGAAACATAGTGACAAAGGAGGAGGATAAGGCTGAGGTACTTAGTGCCTTCTTTGCGTCAGTCTTTAACAGTAAGACCAGTTGCACCCTGAGTACCCAGCTCCCTGAGCTCCCAGCCCCCTGAGCTAGACAGTGGCAGGGAGCAGAATGAAGCCCCCATAATCCAAGGGGAAACAGTGAGTGACCTGCTACACCACTTAGACACACACAAGTCTATGAGACCAGATGGGATCCACCCAAGGGTACTGAGGGAGCTGGTGGAAGTGCTCACCAAGCCACTTTCCACCATGTCAGCAGTCCTGGCTAACCGGGGAGGTCCCAGTTGGCTAGAGGTTAGCAAATGTGACACCCATCCACAAGAAGGGCTGGAAGGAGGATCCAGGGAATTACAGGCCTGTCAGTCTGACCTCAGTGCCCAGGAAGGTTATGGAGCAGATCATCCTGAGTGCCATTATCGGGCACATGCAGGACAACCAGGTGATCAGCCCCAGTCAGCAGGGGTTCATGAAAGGCAGGTCCTGCTTGACTAACCTGATCTCCTTCTATGATAAGGTGACCCACTTAGTGGACCAGGGAAAGGCTGTGAATGCTGTCTACCTGGACTTCAGTAAAGCCTTAGACATGGTTTCCCACAGCATTCTCCTGGAGAAACTGGCTGCTCATGGCTTAGATGGGCATACTCTTTCCTGGGTCAAAAACTGGCTGGAAGGCTGGGCCCAAAGAGTGGTCATGAATGGTGTTAAATGCAGTTGGTGGCCACTCACAAGTGCTGTTCCCCAGGGCTCGGTATTGGGGATGGTTCTGTTTAATATCTTTATCAACGGCATGGACGAGGTGATCGAGTGCACCTTCAGTAAGTTTTCAGACAACACCAAGTTGGGCAGGAGTGTTTGTCTGCTTGAGGATAGGATGGCCCTACAGAGGGATCTGGACAGGCTGGATCGATGGGCTGAGGCCAATGGTGTGAGGTTCAACAAGGCCAAGTGCCGGGTCCTGCACGTGGGTCACAACAACCCCATGCAGTGCTACAGGCTTGGGGAAGAGTGGCTGGAAAGATGCCTGGTACAAAAAGGACCTGGGGGTGTTGGTCGACAGCCAGCTGAATATGAGCCAGCACCATGTCCAGGTGGCCAAGAAGGCCACCAGCTTCCTGGCTTGTATCAGGAATAGCATGGTCAGCAGGACTAGTGAAGTGATCATGCCCCTGTACTCAGCACTGGTGAGGCCCCACCTTGAACTGTGTTTAGTTTTGGGCCCCTCACTACACAAAAGACATTGTGGTGCTGGAGCATGTCCAGAGAAGGGCAACAAAGCTGGTGAGGGGTCTGGAGCACAAGTCTTATGAGGAGCAGCTGAGGGAACTGGGGTTGTTTAGTCTGGAGGAAAGAAGGCTGAGGGGAGACCTTATTCCTCTCTACAACTACCTGAAAGAAGGTTGCAGCAAGGTGGGTGTCGGTCTCTTCTCCCAAGTAACAAGCAACAGCACGAGAGGAAATAGCCTCAAGATGTGCCAGGGGAGGTTTAGATTGGATATTAGGAAAAATTTCTTCATGGAAAGGGTTATCAAACATTGAAACAGGCTGCCCAGGGAAGTGGTGGAATCACCATCCCTGGAGGTATTTAAAAGATGTGTAGACGTGGTGCTGAGGGACATGGTTTAGTGGTAACTTGGCAGTGTTAGGTTTATGGTTGGACTCGATGATCTTAAAGGTCTCTTCCAACCTAGGTGATTCTATGATTCTATGAAAATATGAGTGACAGATCATAAAAAGGAAAAAAAATTTATTTTGCACATTGGGTTAAATATTGCTTGTATGTCTACATCGTCTGTTGCACAATGCATTATGAGATCTTTTGGATAAGTATCTACATATTTTGTAAGCAGAACAAATTTACTGCATACAGTAATAAAATAGGTACCTGGGGATGTACCTAGCAGGACTTCATTTTTCAGAGCTGTCCTGAAATTAAACTTTTAGCCTTTACATCAGTAATGGTACTGAATATTGAACTAGAATTCCATGTAATAATTAGCTTTAAAAAAAGACTAATGTTTCTAAATGTCTGCCAGCTTGGATGATGTGAAATCATGGGTGATATTATATAGAATACATTCATACATACATGGCTTCCCCCTGCCCCCCCAGGTGACTGAAGTCCGTGAAACCGTTATTGTCAAAATGATTGCTGGTAACTCCCTCCTCAATTAATAAAATGTTTTTTTCAGCTGTGTTTGGAGTAGCCAGGATTCTGGCAGTGAATGATGACTAGTACAGATGTTTTATGCATCTGTCTTAACGAACAGCCAAGACAGGGAGATTACAACTTTTAAGAAGGATGCCAAATAACAATTTGTTTATACACTTCCTACATGCTTCTTAGCGCTTTTACTTCTGATGGGGCAGCTTTTCCATTTTTTGTGCAATATATTGCAGAAACAAATGTTGGAGGTGGATTGAAAGATGTAGAGCAATACCAAAGAGATAAAGTGAAATAAGACAACAGCTTTAACACTTCCAGAGAACAAAGAGCTGAAGTATTGACTAGATAGGTTACAGAGAGATGTCACCGTCCAAGTTAATTACATTTTGCACATCAGCTTTGCAGCTGGATAACAAAGTCCTGGTTATGTTTATGTATCATGACTCCGAGATTTGAAACAAGTAAAAGGATGAAGAAAATCACCAGCGCTGTCATTTTTTTCCCCTGCCACTAATGCAAGAGAAAAAGAGAAGATGTTTATATGGTGTGACTGGCATAAGACTTAAGCTTTAAGGGAGCATAACCATTTATCCTTGTTTACGGCAAAAGAGAAGGATAAGGAACTGTTTTGTGATAGCAGAGGCAGAGCTTTCATTATCAAACACAGTTTTCCCAGAAACTGAAGCATGTGTATTTTAGAAACAAAGTAACAAAAAACCAAACAAACATTGGGTAAGATACTTCAAGAAACTAAGACAGTAGATACACAATTACTCAGATCCAAAAAAGCTAAAAGGTAAGAGTAACACTAGTTATGCCACACACATATGGAGGACACACGAGTTGTTTAAGAAGCAGTATTTGAATCAGTGGTTGCACCCTTTGTACTCCAAATAGATCCTGAGGAAAAGATAAGGTAATCTGCTTCTTGATGCTTCTATGAAAGTCAAGAAAACGACTCTTTATGATAAATAAAGGCCCCATTACAATTCACCGATCCAAATTCAATTTCAGGCAGTCATGACAACTTGTCTTCCCAGAAAGACCTCGTTTTACATTTCCAGTTTTGTCCTAAGCCTTTATTGTAGCAGGTTTGCTTTCTAACAGCTGCTGAATTTCTCTGCAGAAGTGCCTCTATTGATTAGGACATGAGCACAAATGAATTAAGAATAGAAGAGTTGATTTAAAGTGGGCGGCTGTAACTTTATTAACTTTTGTCAGAAGCGGAGATATTACACTGAAATGTTTTTACTTGGTTCAATATGTTGCTAACAGTGTTCCAAGCCAAATAAACATTATACAGCCTAGGCATTCTGATAGTTAGGTCTTTAAACAAAAAAGGAGGAAGGCAAGTACAGAAGAGCTATCTTAATCAGAGAGGATTTAAAATACCTTTTATTATTATTTTAATAAACCAATATTGCTCATTATCTCCTTAATCTTCTGTATTACACTGGAAGTAATCTACCTGGGTTAGCTGAAAACTGTGACAAAAATATAAATCCAATCTAAATAAGAAATGTACAGCTCCTACTCCCCAGCAGGCTGGCTCTAAACATCCAGGCTTCTATGAAGAAGATACCTTGGCAATAGAAAAATATATTCCTGATTCTGGATCTTAGCAGCTGGACAGGTGCATGGTATATTAGGAATATGATACCTGCACTTTAACGCAGGACAGGCGAGGTGCTCTCAGTCAGAATGGCTCAACTGCCCTGTTTCCACACATATACAAAGAGGAGACTACAGAGACGAGCAGCTCTGCTCTCCTGTACCGGCATCTGGCCAGCAGTGGGCAGGTAGATATGGTCAAGGTGAAATAAAGTGGGAAAGGACCTCAACCTTGACACGAGGGTTCACTTCCGAGGGGCAGCCTTCTCCCTACCTATGTGATCACAGGCACTCTCTGTCTGGGCAGGCAGGAAGATTAAAACTGCAGCAGAACCTACACACTTGCACTGAGAAGGATCCAAACTCTGCCACACACTGTTCAAATACACAAAGAAAGGCAGCTTCAAAGATTCCAAGAATACATAGCATGAGTTTTTAAATCTTACAGAGTTTATAACAATATTACTAATTGTTCTCTGACACTTGGACATAAAATTTAAAAACACACGTATTACCTCATCCTCTAATGCTCCAAATGCAACCAGTGAACTGTGTTTCTAGCAGAAAGCAGACTTTTCTGCAGCAAGACACCACTGCTGTGGTATCAGTTATTTATATTTGCATGACAAACAGTTACTGGCTCTTTGCCTAACGCGTTGGTGTTGGAACATTTGGTCCAAACAGCGCGTCTGCCAGCTAAGAACTGCGCTGAATCTGTCAGAAGGCGTTAGATAAATGTGTCACCCTTGACAGCCTGCATGTGTATAATTTGAACTACAATAAGTGCAAGTTACTGACCACAATGCAGTCTGTACTAGGATTGCACACACTTCCCACGCAGACGTAAATAGTGATTGCAGCTATAGACCCATTTCTATTTTCTGACTGAGGGTGTTGTGCTGTTGCCCACCACTTTGCATATTATTTGAATTTCATGCAAGCAGCAGAAGTGGGCCAAACCAGCCTCTACAGTCAAAAAAATCACAAACAAAATAAACATTAAAAAAACCCCCATGCTCCTATCCCTGGGACTCAAAATCTGTCACATACGTTAGGATATTAAAGCAAGTTCTCAAACCACCTTCCTCTTAGATTCTACCATGCTCACGTGTCACTACAGAATACCTACTCCCCTAGTCAACATATGCAAAGTGAGCAGCTCGGGCATTCAAATCCTGCAACCAACCAAATGAGCTACCAGAACGCTCACTGGTCACTCTTTTGCATATCTTTCGCTGTATGAGGCCAGACGTACTCAAATCCACTTGGTTAGGCTGTGCCGAGACTGCTGTAATAACACAGCGGCAGAGCTGGCGCAGCAGTGCGGGCTGTTCCGTGGAGGCTATTCTCTGCTCCACTAAGGCGCTGACCCTACTCGCTTTGAACTCAGCAGGGGCTGGCCTTCAAAGAAAAGAGGAGTAAGCCCAAAGGTACCCACAGTACAGGCACTATCAGACAAATACTCTTCCAGTGGGATTCCACTGTTTTTAAGGAAAACTTATTTTTGGTGCCTGACTCAAACGCAGAAGAGCATTCCTTACAAAGCAAATAGAATGAATCGTAATAATTGAAAACAGCGTGAGCCCTCACTGTTAATTTGGGGAAAGGGATCTTGAAAACTGAACAGTTACCATCTGAAGCAATGATAACGAACTTACCAGCAATTTATATAAATACCAACCAAATGTAATAGGAATTTAACTGAACAGCAGATGGAAAGGAAAAAAGTTGTCCATGATTTTGCAGAACTGCTTACCGTAAATGAAGCCAGCAGGGTATCTACTAAGTGACATCATACTTAGCTAATAAATAGATCTTCCCAGGCAAAATTATGACCCAAAAGTGTAACACACTTTTTGAAAGCTTAAAAAAAATACATAGAGTATACAATTTTTATTTGTTGTGTTCTCTGGAATACTAAGAAGTGACTGACAAAATCCTATTTTTGTATCTTTATACTACATTATGGACACTCATTCTGTCCTCAACTTTAAACAAGAATTAACTATATTGTGCTCTTTTGTTAGTGTTTTGCTTCCTCTTGGGATGCTGAGCATTTAAGTCAATAAAAACAAGTGATTGTCCTTATCAAAACAGAAGACTTAACTTGCTTGGAGGTTTCTGAAGTGTGATTTCTACTTTCAACATGCTCACAATTACTGCAGTCGTTAACATACCTCACCTCACTGCAGTCAACTATGGCAAACCTATGTGTCTGCATGTATTTTACCCTAATCTTCAACATGCTTAAGCATGGGAATTAACCTAGTGAACCATACTTAATTATATCCATTGGAAGAAAAGGACAGGTCAGAGACTGTCCTCAAGACCACATTCACATCTCACGCAAAGAGTAGCCCTGCGTGAGAACTCCGGTGTGGCCTGAGCAAATTCTCGATAGGTTAGTGCAGCCGCTTCTGCGGGAGACAGGCAAAGACAGAGCTCCCCAGGTCGTCAGCTGCAACAGAGACCGTTCTGTCAAAGAGATGAGGACACAAGTTATCCTCCAGACCCAGATGTGCCAGACAAAAAGCTGTTGCCAAGTTTCTCGCAACTGTTCCTGCTTTCTCCTCCCAAAGCTACTTTTGTGAATGCTATTCTCACTTGCTTTCAGCCAGAATGAGCAGGAGGGCTTTAGCCAATTTCTAGAGCAAGTCTCTCGGAATCCAGCTTTCTGACTGAAATGGGTCAGGGAGCTTTCAAAAGAGCAATTGTGCTGGTAGGGGAGAAGACCCTACAGGGGAGAACAGCAGGGAGGAGGGCATCACTTACAGACGATAATTGCTTCCATAGGCAGAACTAGCTGCAGAAGAGGACATCTGTCGCTACCCTGTGACTGTTTATGAGCTCCTAGTTAAGCACATGCACAGCTGACTGAAGACTGCAATTGCCACAATCCCTCAATGTACGTAACACAGCTACAGAGGAGTGGGCCACACGTGTCCTTCCTCTCCCACACTAACCGAAACCTCGACTTACTTGTCACTCCGTCTGTCCGTGTGGAAAACAGACTGCAATAAACCCAGGTCAAAGAACTGCTAAATATTTTACTGATCTTTTCACCCGTATTTTAATGATTTTACTTTCCATACAATTTGAAAGTACTTCTCTGAGAATCCTTTGAATTATTTATCTATCATACAGTAAGGCCAACCTAGAACACCAATAAACATTATGTAGATACTGAATGTGAAAGCGCTTTGTCTATTTGCCGTTGTGTTATTTGTACAGAATTCTTGAATAACAAGAAAATATGACTACTAGCAATAAAACTCATCTTTTTTTGATATTTGAGTGTTCACAGACTGTTTGAAAATGCACCATGCTCAGTGTTACGCTAGTAAAATTACACTTTGCCTCTCAAACTAACAAGCATTTCCATTAAACATAGCATTCTCAGCAAGCTGTTTTCTCAATAGTGAATACTTTGATTGACAAAGGATTAAATTACTGCTGAGCCATTCGTTATTTATGGCTCTTAACACCTGTTAGGTGTTAAATTTACCTTTTCACATCTCTACTGTGTAAGATATCTGCTCCCACTTCGTTAACATCCTGTGTTTTACACCAGTGATGACATTTCAACATACAATGGAATAAAACTGATGCCTTTTTGAATATAATACTAAGGGCTTTTTTTCAAATTTATATTTAACAATTTCACATGCTTTTTTTTTTTCTCCCAGAATGGATTCAAAGAAAGAATTTTAGAAGAAAAGCAATGCCGAATTGGTGTTTTTCTTGTTGCCCCCTGCAATTTGACATGATAAAACAAAGATTTTTTTTTTGTAGTGTCTAACGAAGTGTCTGTAGATGCTGCTGTTTCTTTGAATAGCAATGGCAAATAGTAATGGACATAACACGTAAATGCCTTGAGACTGTCAAGAAGGGATTCCCTTAAGTACTATGAATAATAAACTAAAAGGGGCTCCGTATATCTGTGTGATCAAATATAGCATATAATTAAACAGAAAAAGTATAATTATCACCTGAATTTTCTCTTATACTAAAGAAAATCATTATACTGTTGCAGCAGTACAGTTAAAAACCACTGAGACTATCAGAGCATCACAGTGTATTTGTACAGACAGGAAGTGTTCAAATGTTTTAATAAGGTGCTGTGCAGTAATAACTTCAGTGTGTTCCCAAATCACAGAATTAATTTACAGCCCTTTTATAAACCTAAATGGATTTAATAAAGTCTGATCATAAATTAACGCTAACAATTGATGTAAATTGCAGTTAGTGAAATTTATTTCAGTTATGTTACTGTTTACAGTATTATAAACCATAACTTTAACATATTGCAGGCTGAAGGGCAATCTGTTTAATATGGCAAACAGATTCGAAGGCAGGGAGGTGACCTGCTTGTAGAATTCCCCTAAATCCCAGGACAATTATTAGAGAAGCACTTTATATATAATCTTGACAAAAGCAGTGGAATGTGGCACTGTAGCAGTGCGCTTTCTTGAGAGATCTTTTAATTAAACACATGCAAAGGAAAAGGTTAAGTGAAAAATAAACAGCTCCTAAACAGGCATGATGATCAGAGCTTAACCCACACAAAAGTGGCAGAAGACGGCTGCAGTATTAAATAAGACCTAAGGAGCTAGGCTGGCCAGAAGGAGCCTCAGAGTCCTATGAAGTGCACATCTATATGACTCAATCTATTCATGTTCACATTGAGCATATTCAGAGTCAATAAAATATGTATGCAAGTATTCAACTCCGTATTACACCACAGCAACTTGCTTTGCTATCTCCTCCTTTTGAAAAATGTTTCCATCAGAACATTTTTAAGCCAACTCCAACCCACTGCTTCAAGTTCCAGGACTACCACTCTTGTAACTGGAAGAACTGCATAAAACCTACAGGAAGCCTGGACAAAAGTAGGATTAGTCAGTTCTGTTTTGTGCGTGAATTTTCTGTTCTCTTTTGAGGATATTTCATTCAATGAGTTAGTTGAAGTGGGATCTATTTTTCAGATGTTATACAGAGAGATGAGCAATGGATCAAAACCATATGATCAACTTGCCCGAACAGCACATAATTCTGTTTGTTTTTGAGGAGGAGGAGCTCTCCACCAGCTACAAATGAAGGTGGCATGCATACCTCCTCAGGGTGAAAACTGGTACTTCACTAAGGTCTTTGGAAAATTACTCAAAAGATAATAGGAGAGTCTATTCTTCCAAATGTATTTATGAGATAACACACAAAACTACTCAAACGTAGTGAAGAACAAGACTCCTTGGGAAGACAATTTCTCAGAAAATTGCGAGCCTCAGGTTCATGTTGGAGTCAGGTGACTTAGAGGAGTCCAGAGAGGACATCCATCTGCAGTCAGTATTTCCTGCTGTTTCAACCAGTTCTAAGTGGCTTCATCTACTCCCTACAAACACATATATTTTCACCAGGAATAGTTCAGGTGTTACAGACATGTTTTTCTGCACATGCCCAGAAGGATCACAGTCTTATCAGAGCTGAGCAGGTTGGTATCATCTCACACAGGCTCCCTGCAGAATCTTCAGTGTAGATGCTCTCCTGCTATGTTCCCCAAAGGGAACATTTGGGAAGGTATGACAGCATAAAACACAGCACCAGATGCTACTTTAATTCAGAAACACAGCCTGGAGTGGAAAAAGGCAGTGTTCCACATTTATCCATAAACTGGTGAGACCAGACCTAGGCTAGAATAAGCATGCCCTTCTCTTTGGTCTCTACCTCAGCAGCATTCGTCTTCACCACTAAACTAGAGAAAAGAGGTTCTCTCTGTCCTTCCAGCCCAGTTAATTCGTCTCATATTCTTGTTCAGGCCAAATTACAGGGGACCTAAATACATTAACAGTTTACATACTGCTGTGGAGCTCATCTTCTGCTCCCTCTTCTACCTACCAAATCTTTTTTTCCCTGGCCACAGTCTTCTTGTGGACAGGCTGCAGCTTGTCTGATCCCTTGACGAGGTAATCCAACATAGTAACCCAGAATAACCATTTTTCTGGAGAAGGAGATGGGGATTGGGCTTGCTTTTTCTGGATCCGCTAGTGGAATCAGCTCAATAAATGGTCAGCAAAGCACTGGACTCCAGACTGGCACAAGCTACCGTGCAGCTGGAAGCAGAATTGCTCTATGGAAGCGGGGGTTACACCACTACCTTTCCTTTTGGAAGATGCAGTGTTACAGAAAAGAGAGAGTACAGCTGGTTTTGAAAAAAGCATTTGGGACCTATGACAAACAGGGTTTCCAGGATGGGAATCTCAGTATGAAGACATGTGCTTTCTGCTCCAAAGGCAAGCAACAAACACCTCAGAGAGCTATGACTTAACCTGAAAAGGAATATTTTGATATTTCTGTTAATGGTTATATCAAATGTGCAATATTAAGTTTTTTCTATTCATTCCTTAAGTTTTTGATACCAGCTTTCCAGGCTTCTTCTTTATCCGAGTACCCTGTGGATATTCCAGTTCCAAACCCACCTGATCAATTCAGCATTTATGAATAATGCTGACTATATTTATAATGTATGGACTCTTCAATACAAAATCAGATAAAAGATATAAAAAGGAACAAAAATTACTTTTGTTACCTGTTTTTCTGTGAGGAAAGAATTTATCAAGCTAAGATAAAAAACAGTCCTTTTAAAAAAAGCCCTTAATATTATTCTCTAAAAGATATTGGTTTGGCATATTTTCAAACAGTATGAAAATAGGAAATAATACGGTTAATGAAAACGTCTAAACAGCCTAAGGTATTTGACCTTTCACAAAGCTCACTATAAATAGCTTCCAATGCTGTGACTTACACTCCGCAACTGCAACAGATTGATAAGGAACAATGGCAATGCTAAGGGAGGAAAACAGATTATGAAACGCTATCCAGTATTTCAGATACTATGATGTAAAACATTCCTGTTAGTACACTGTGAATACCAAGGTGGTTGAATTCAGTCATGTGATGAACTACTTGAAAAGGACATCAGAAATGCACCAGGATAAACAAGGAGGAAAAATGACTCTTATTTCTGTAAAAGCAAGTTCCATTTGTTTTGAAATAACCTGTTTCTTTTAATAATTCCCTAAATAACCTGTAACTCTGTGTTACATGACTTTAGGCAGTATTTTAAGTAATACAGCTCTCAGCCTAACCAGAGACCAGGCGATTTGGCAAGGAGAAAGACAATAAAAGAAGAAGATAGGGTGGAATAATGTTTTAAGAAGAGTTGCACTCTCTCAAAACACACTATTCCATATTTCTATGAAGCAATCTTTTCCATAGTAAATCCATCTTCAGAATGAATTTATTTCCACTGCCTGGAAAAACCCCACATAATTCATAATTCCACATCAAGTCTAGTATAGGGAGGTTTTATTTGTTAAAGGCAACTATTTTCTCTCTGTTGGGTGTAAAAATAATGCAAAAAGCATGCTATAAACACAGGTAAATAGTACTGTTAGCTAGGTTAAGCCCTTCCAGAGCAGCTTAGTATTCATAATATTGCCCCCAAAATCAATAACTCAAAATTAAACCTTTTTTAATATTTACCTAGTCAGCAATGTTTTCCTTTTCTAGAATTCATTAGACGCTGACAAGACTCATTTAGTAACCCAAACACCAGGTCTGTTTAGTATCCTGTAAACATTCACTGCAAGCCTTGGGGTGCACAATTTTTAGCCCCATAATTCCATCACAAAAGGTTTCCTGTGCAGTTGCAATTTCTTTGCACATGAAGATCAGCATCTTAAACACACAACAGTATCTGAATACTAATTTCTAGTGAGAGTGACCACTAGTATAAGAATCATCAGTCCCTCCTAAAGTATTAAGTGTGTTAAAGCCAGAATTCTCCTTTATACATTTATAAATGCCAAAAAACTACCTTAGTCCCCACAAGTCTGTCATAATTCATGCATGAGATTATCCCGGTTTACTACTCTGGAGTATATTCTGAACACAATTCTTGTTCCATTTCCTTTGGGAAAAGGGAGAGGTTACTACTTCAAACTGCTTCATCTGAAATATTTCATAATTAACTCAATGTTAATTCTGTGCTACAACACAAACATAATCATGCTATTAAATTAATATTTAATTATGGAATAATCACTGTGCAATATAAAGGGTAAAAACGAATTACAGAATTATTATAGGATAATTAAGTAGGTATCATTGAAACATATGAGTGACAATTTGTGACCATAATGTGCTGAGAAGAATTTTGTCCATAGCAAACTGCTGTGAACCACAGTCAGTCTATCTCCTTGTCTTTTACACTCTGATTAATACGTCAGGCTTTATCATCTTTTTGTGAGAGTAGCCATGGGTTTTTATTCAGATACATTATCCCACATCAGTAAATACACAATTATTAATATAAAATTATATTATTCACTCAATAAGAGTAATTGAATTACTTTTTATAAGTGTTCATTAATAATACTATAATTTACAAATATTTTCTTTTCCTCATGTACATTTGTAAAAATAGGGGAAACCTAGAGGCCTGAAAATTTCTGAGGCATTTAAGGGAGTGAGGCAAGAACTCCTCCATGGTCAGATAATACCTCACCTAAAAACCCTTGGGTTCAGCCTAACCCACTTTTTATATTTGAAATCTACAGTGAAAAACACCACCACAGAAGTACGCATAGCTGCATTGACAGACTAATTCTCTCTCCCTTAGCCGCAGATACCAGCCTCAGGTACAAACACTTCCATATGCAGAATACTTCGTTCAACCTAAAAATCTGGGCTCAAAGTTCAGCAGTGCTGGAACAGTCTGCGTCACATGATGAGAAAGAACATTAAAGTTTTCACAAGGCAGTTTTCCCCCAGAAGCTACTTCTTTCGGAAAGGGAGACAAAAGCAGACAGTGAGAAAGCAGGTATGTTACTTCGCTGATGAAAACAGCTTTCCTTGAAGCTTTCACTGTATGATCACCTAAAGGAGAGTGATGATCCTTAGAGTATGACATCCAAACGTTAACCACTAGCAGTATCCTCACTCTACGTATGGTAGGAAAATAAAAATGCTCCAGAAAAAAAGATTCTAAATTTACCATAGGTCCAATCCATAATCCAAGGGATAAAGCTAAAAGCATTTATTGCCACTGCAAGACACCTAGCAGCTTATTCTGTGCCTGAAGAGGACGGGTCTTTTCTGCAAGGATAGATAGCACCAGTGGTGGCAAAGAGAAGAAAAGATGTCACTAGTCTGCTCTATTCTCTACGTACGCTGAAACCTAGTGGCAAAGGCAGATATTGCCAGTGAATTTCTGCTGTGAAGCTTACCGTTAGATGCAGAAGACCCATGAGAACCTTTGCTTTGCCTGTTCTCCCCTTCCTTTTATCAGCACCAAATCCAGCTTACTTGGGAATTGTGGGAAATGATCAAAATAGCTCTGATTTCATCCTTGCAGAATGGCAAAAAGCTAATTCTCTTAGAGCGTTTAAGTTTCCAAATTGAGAATCTTTGCATTCCTGTAAAATATTTTACTGTGAAGAGTGTAAATGAGCACAAGAAAGCTCAGGAGAAAGAAAAATCACACTTGGGAAAGGTAAGCTTCTTCAAAGAATTCTCCACAGCAGGTTATTATCAACGGGATCTAATGCAACTTCCTAGGAAGATCGGTTGCTAAGTGAATTGCTGAAGGAACTAATTACCAAACGGTAAAAGTACAGCACACAGTGCTGAAGAGGTCTGAAGTTCTCGATACAGTTGGCCTGCTTGTTACTTAAATGAACAAACTAGATAGGAAACTTCAAGCCAATAAGGAGGACAAAGAGGTGTAAAAGTATTTTCTTGAAATGAAATGGAAGAGAACAATGCAAATCAGGAAATGAAAAGTCTGGGCTAACTGCAAATCACAGACACTGTCAAAGGGATCAGTCGATTTGACTGTGCTAGAAGGGTTCCTCCAAACATGCATATTGAAAAATTTCATGTGAATGAAATTCTGAACTTTAATAATTAAACCATGCAAAAATTTCCTGTGGAGATTCTTAGAAAGAAATAAAACATCCCTAGCTTAGTTAAGTTTAAACATTACTAGACAGCAACAAGCTTAAGACAGTTAACCCCTCCACTATTAACTCATACCTTACAATTAATACCATTAGTAAGACTGACAAAACAAATAAATCAAGAGGATGCAAATATACATTTGCAGTAACTTCAATATCAAAAGTAACCAAAACTTTCCTGGCACAATCTCTGCTTAGTCATTAAAAAAAAATCAGTTGAGCTAAGGAAGAAATACCTGATGCAGAATAAAGAAACTTTAAAAACTTTGCAATCTGAAAAATAACAGATGGACCAAGATAAAAACCAGGCCCTCCATTTGGTAAGCTGACCACGTATAGCATTTTATTAAAAGCGTGTACTTCTCAACCAGAAATGTTAATTATTTTCCTGAGAGCTTTAATGCTGATGTCGTATCTGTAAGGAAATATCAGGAAACAGAAAAAAGAAAATAAGGTCTGTGCACATTTATTACTATCCCTGGTGGCACAAAATTGATCACAAAGTCCAATACCTACAGTCTTTTTACTGTTCATTATATATACCCACCTGTTTGATGGCTCCAAAACAGTAAACTGTTTTTTGGGGGTTTATTTTTGGGGGTTTGGGGCATTTTTGGTTTGGTTTGGGTTTTGGGTTTTTTTCAGTCTATTATCCCCAATGTCATTCTCACAGATGCACTACATGACCAGAGAGAAGGGCCCGATGACGGGCCCAATGACGAAGAAGTGCAAAAAGTTTCTTACTGTTTCCATTATTAACAAGATCATTTTCACTGACGCTGCAAAGAAAATAGAGATTAGTGTGTTTGAAGGCTTGTAGGGAGAGGTTGCATATTTTATTTGACAAACAGACAGAAAAAGTGGACAAGTTACCAGCTGCAAAAAAGTCCTTCTTTGGGTCTGAAATAGAACTTTCTCCATCTGGCATTTGTAACAGCTTTAAAACCTTCTCTATAAAATATGTATTTTTGGGGAAGTCATTCCACAAAGAATTTGAATTTAAAAGACTCCATTTAAAAGATTTTGCTATTGAGAAGGAAAAATTTAAGGACAATGCCACACCAACAGAAGTTGAATGATAAATGACCTCGTTCCTAATGGATTTACTGAGAGATTTCGGGACTGGGGGGGGGGAATAGGTAAGAAAGCTATTACATGAAAGCTGTTTGTAGGTTATATGAAGACAGTGGAATAGGCATATGAAAATAAGCAGCACCACTATGGTCATTAAAACAGCTAAAACTAGAAGAGACTAATAAGCATTTAACTTCAGAGACTTTTTTGTTATGCTGGTTGTGTTTAACTAGCAAAAAGTAGAGAGATGTATCTTTGTATGATAGCAGATTTCAAAAGAGAGTACAATCTCATTGACAATCTCAGTCTCACTGTCATGGCCTCGCTCTGCCCATACAGACTTGTATTCAATACATGGTTAAGTATAAACTCGCATGTTACTTGGTTGACTTGAATAGGATTAGTCATTTATTCAGAGACACTCGCACGCTGAAGCACCAATAGGGCACTTTTACTTAGGCCAGCATGAACTCTTACAGAAATCTTGCTTCGCATCAGCATGAGACAGGAATGCAGAATTTAACACCTATTACAAACTGGCTCTTCCTTCAGCTCTTACCAAATAACAAGGTATTATTTGTTGCTTCCTAGGTATCTTGGTGATTAATGAAGTTTAAGAAGGGCACCTTCACTAATAATATGTGCCTCACATTGATCATGTTTCCAGCAATCATTAGTATTCATTAGCAGCAGTCAACTTCTTAATTCCTTTTTGCTTAAGTCCAAATTATTGTAAGTTATTTACAACACCCTGTAGGAAAGAACAAGGCTCTCACAAGTCTTAATGGCTTATTCCCAGATCTTCATATACCAGCACTTTTGGGAAATACATGCACACTGCAAAAATATCCTAGCCGCTAGTCCACAGAATTAACTGCACATAAAACTCTCAGTACAGAGTAAGCAGGAGATAAGCTTGCATCAGGCACGTGGCAGAAATACAAGATACAGGAAGGCAAAATAACTTCCTCTTTCATATCTCACCCTCTCCTGTAAATTCAGTTTTGTAGCCTTCTCCTTCCCCAGGCTGTCTGACGGAGTCTTTTCTTGCAGGATCATTTTGTCATGCAATTTGTCAATATAACGTCATCAGTAAGCTCCCAAGCTAGTCTCATACTAGGAGCTTGTCCAACATGCCTGTCAACTTAAAATACACAAAACCACCTTCTCATTTGTTTTCTGCTCCCCTACTCGCTCCTGTCTGTGCTGACTTTCTGTCTACCCCTGTGCTGGATTCACCTGGCGAGGTGCCGGCAGTGGGGGGAACTGCAGGGTGGCCCCTGTGAGGAGAGACCGGGGCTGCCCTGAGCCAGACACAGCTCCAGGCGCCGGAGCCAAGATTCCCCTGCAGCCCACGGGAGAGACCACGGGGAACCAGGGGAAAGTGAGAGAGGGAAGGAGTGGTGGAAGGAAACTGCTGTACACTGGCCATACCTGCCACCCCCAGAGCCGCCTGGGGAGGGGAGAGGAGTCTGGAGGGAAGCAGGGAGGTTAAGCATGGGAAAAGGCAGAGGAAGTGTGCTATTTTCATTTTTGTCTTTTTGTTTCTTACTACCTGAATCTATTTTAATTAGGAATAAAAATCATTTTTTCCCAAGCTAAGTCTCTCTTGCCTGCAACAGTAATTGATAAGGAATTTTTCTTTCTTTATCTCAGCCCAAAAGCTTTCTCATCCTATTTTCTCCCCTGCCCTGCTGAGGAGGGGGAGTGAGCGAGCAGCTGGGTGGGTGTTTGGCTGTTAGTCAAGGTTAAGCCACCACAACCACAGCAACGGTGCAAAGGATATACCACAGTACCTGCCTGTATGTCTACGCAAGCAAACAGAAAAAGCAGTGAAATTATTTCCCCATGTTTCACCTGGCTACATTGTACTTGTACTGAGACAGATGGAAAAGCTTAGTTGCAACAGTTGAGGAGGAGACCTAGCTGACATTCTAAAAGCTCAGATCACAGCAGTCATGTGTCTGTATCCACACATGTGCATTTAATAGCACTTTTAAAAAATATTTGAAGAAATACATTTCACCTTACATAAGCACTAACACTGTAACGTACCACATGCAGGAATGCTAAATCCTCACATTACTGTAGTTTACATTGAAGACCAACCGTTGCTAGACTGGTACAAGAGAGTATATCCTCAACTTGTAACTTTACCCCACTAACCTTTAACTGGCTCTTTATTTAAATGAGGAAGGGAATGGAGAGGGATTTCAAAGACTTCTTATCCACAACAATATCATCCTATTATTTCAAAACCTACTTGGGGACATTGCTAGGTCTTTCCAATCAGGTTCTCCACTTTATATTCTGTGTATTCCAAATAATATCCATTCGTCCTCCTTATCACTTTTCTCTTTTGATTAAAATATTCAAATGCTACAATACAAAGCATCAGAGTTATAAGATTTATGAATACATATCCCATCTGGCATAGGTTGCCACAATCTGCAGTTTCTAACAGCAAGTATATGAGTAAATCTGAAATTATAACTCTTCAAAGGATGACATAAATTTGCTAAAATCTGTAACACTGTATGAAATACACCAGAAACATTGCATGCCTTAAAATGCAGTGTATGTATACTTCATAACAGGAGTTCAAATATAGGAAAACAAGTTAAGCCTAAGATAATTTTTGCACTGAAGGATATAAATAAAATATAATACCATAAACACAGAGACTGTCTTTTGGAGAGTTAGTTTCTAATCCCACTATTGAATTTAAACGAAACTGAAATATAGTGATTCGCAAATGTACAGGAAAAACATAGAGCTCAGGTCAGGAGAAGTCTGCTGAAGAAGAAATAGTTCAGCGCATTTGCAGCGTGCAGTGGGCATTTGCACTAGTGTAGGCACTGCATTCAGGAGAGACTGCTGCTTTCTTCTTAAGGTGAACTTACCGTGTACTAGGAGAACTAAAACAAAACCACTGTCAAAATTTTACTAACCCAGCATGCCAACACTCACATTCCCTTGCTATTTGTACTTTGCACTTCTTGTGCCAAATGGAGCTCTCTGGAGCCATTGCATTGATATTCAAACCTGCCCAGCGAGCCGAAGGCCCACCCACATAAATGGAGGTCCATAATGTACTCCTCTAGCCAAGGAGTTTATTGTCCCTTCCACTCTAGGCTCTCTCTTCTCCTCTCTTTTCACGTTGGTGGAAGAATAGCAGGGAATGGGCAGAGCAAGAAGGTAAGATCTGGACATGCAGGGCTGAAAACTTTTCCATGTTGTGGTCTGTGGGGCTCAACCCTGCCAATCACTGTCATGAGGACTTTCTGCACCCAGCGAGGTGGCCAGTAACTCCCAAGCAATGTACTGTGCTGCGATTTGATATGCTTTCTGATGTAGAAACTTGACTTTGAAGAACACTTCTGTGTCATAAAAAGAAATAACTAACATACCTTCCCTTTCTTAAGAGCTAATTTGAAAGCCTGACAGCTGATAACATATGCACGCTTGTGCATATGCACCTCCAAGCAGCAGCTATTAATGAACAATTCTGGGTAGCTTTTCAGGCCTCAGAAAAGAGTAGGCAACCTCAGCCTTCTCCACATCACTGATCATGGAGGTATTTGTCATTCACAGGCCCAGTTTCATCCACAGGTTAACTATGGATTCACCTGTGAGGACTGGCATACGGCATACAGCTAAAACCAAAGCAGCACTTCAGCCTTCAGTGACACAGAAGACAGAGAGACATAGTAAATAACCTGAGCTAGCCAAATGGTTAAGCAGCTAAGACATTCGTTTTCCACTGGATTTCTTTGTAGCAAAGAAACAGCTAAATAAATAATAAAGCAGATTTTAGAGAAAGGCTTGAAAAATTAATGCAAATCTGAGTGATCAAGCCTGGAAAAGCCTGATATGAAGCTAGCTGAGTAGTTTTGATCAAATCAGAATAGTCAGGGAACTGTTTCACACCAATGCAGACATCTCTGGGAATACTTTTATAGTGACACCACTTCGGCACACTTTATTAAACTTGTTAAGATACATTATAATCATATCTGACAAATGAGTAAGTTTGGATTTATTCCAAAATGAATCTACATATCACTACAGTTAATTTGCATGCTGACTTAAAAATATAAAATTATGTAGTAGACATAATTGCCCCCTGAAAGGTAAAGTATAAAAGCAAAATAAATAAATCAACCAATAAAATAATTTGCTTTCCAGATGCTACAACTCTTAAACCTCCTCTGAACCCTGGCAATACAAAACAGCTCATGATGAAGGAAAAGAGCAATTCCACTTCACTTGTCCTATTGCTGGGTTCCAAAAGCTGGAGCTAATTAAGGGATGTGAACTCACAGCAGAAAGCTTTATTCTAACTACTACTTAAATATACAAAATAAAAGCAATGACTATTTCTTGCTGATATTCAGGGAACTTCGGGTAGCACTGAATACTAACAGTGTTCTTTCTTCAACCTCCTGCTTTTTCTGGCTCTAACTTTAGCCGATTGCATTGATGACATTTCCTACACTGGGTCTCTCTCTCTCTCTGGTTGAACTTTTCTTTTTCATTTTTGATACTTTCATCCTGATCAGCTCAGCCATTTCTGACACTGGCAGTGGGAGAGAAGAATTTTGCACATGTAAATAGCTCCCAGACTTTTTTGTTTTGAAGCCTGCTAGCATTTCCACACTTCCCACACATGTAAGCAGGCACTCAAAGATTAACAAGCAAAAGAATCTGTTCTCAGTGACTGAACTGGAGCCTCTCACTGCTCAAACTGTTGGATTTTGCTGACCAAACTTTACAAGCATTGCATGTCTGTAGGAAAGTGGGTATTAAATACTGTTTGTAACCACACAGTGCATGTTGCAATACCACAGACTGAGTAAGCATGTCCTGTTCTTTGGTAGTATGGGTGAAGAAGGGTTTTGATGATAATTGCTGCTACAAGATGCAATAAGGTATTTGCCTTAAAAGCACAGATCTGTTGTCTCCTTGCACTCTGCTGGCATTCTAGCACCGCTGAATCCCAAGCTAAAGAAAGAAAGAAAAGGAGTAGTCTGAAACTGCAGAGAAAGTGCCAAAAAGCTGACTTGTCAAAAGAAGAGGAAGCTGATGGTCAGGAAGAAAACAGGATTAGTTTGTATTTATAAAGGATAAAGAGCTGATGCTTGGGAGGGCAGAACCAACAAGGAGCTGATTAAGGAAGCTTAGGTTTTATAGTCAGTACATTCATGCTGGGGAACAGCACATCATCATAACATACGTGCAAGAAGTGGCAAAATGCCAACAATCTGTTATTTCTTAACTTTTAAAGATATGCATGATTTTATTTCACTTTTATTTTGTGTATGTTTGGTGGAACATACACATTCCGAGAGCAGATGCAGAAATGAAATTTCGGTTTCTGGGAAATTTATGTTTCCAAGAAAAATAAGACTGAATGAGGAAAATAAGCCAAAACTGGAAAGCGTGTACTTATTGCCAAACTATTGCTTTTCTAGAATGAAATATCCACTCCAAGGTACCAATCTACTTGCTAAACTGATCAGTGGTCACACTAGAGCAGGACATCCAAGCAGCTTTGGCAGCTCTAGATGGATATGGATAAAATATCTGTCAGGTTCCATGGCTATTCACCTCTGACTAGCACAATAGATTTTTATTCTGACTATGGATCTTAATTTCAGTCTGCACCTGTCACAACTTCTATCACAGCTCATTAGGGATCTCCCACAGTCAGGAAATCTGGAGACCAGATGCCAAGCAAGTTGGCCAGTCTAGAGGTCTAGTCTAGAAGCCATGGCTTATGAAAGCACATGGTAAGTGATCCCAAATACATGACCCCAGGAAGCCTTGGGGGCTTGGCGACCCATCTGCATTTGTCTAGAGCCAGATGAGCGATTTAAGAGAAAATGAAGTTTCATTATAAGCTCATAAAGAATGAAACCACTTATGTGAAATACTTCCAATCAGACAATTTGGCAAATTCAACAATTGAAAAAGTCCCAAAATATGAGACCTATGACTAGTACAACCATCTGGTAAATAAATGCAAAAAAAGAAGTCTAATTTTCATGTTGTTCTGCTCCTTTGCTAGGTCATATCCTCCTAAATTCCTGAAAACTCTACCAAAAGAATATAAACATCAGTTCCCTCCTATGGGAAAACACTCTTCATTGTAGAGGCAGCATTTACTACAATTTATAGTTTGCTACCATGCTACACAATGCACATACAGCACGTTACTGTAATGTATGTAGCACCAGTGTTACATTTTTTTAAAAACATACAAAAAGCAGATATTCTTTGAGAAGAAAATCTGAACCTCTAACAATGCACAGTTGATGAGGATGATAGAGAAAATCATATACTATATTTCACTCTGGGACTTGGGAGTAAATGCTTCAAATAGAATGTACTTTCTGGATGATGAAGAACACCCAGAGCAAAGCCACACAGAGAACTAATGACACCAGAATACAATTACAATTACAACTGATCCAAAGACTGCTCTCCGAAAGCAAACATTTTTTAGAACTGCTTTGGGATCTATGTGGCAATTTAAGGTGGCTTCTTTAATGATGGAACTCTTGCAACAATGGGAAAAGCTCTGTGCCATAAACTTGAAAAATGCCTACTTCTCCTTTCCCATATAACACACAAGCATTTTGATTACCACTCTACACTAAAAGGATGTTTCAATTTAAAGCTCTTCAATAGGCTGCCAGGAATGCTCTGCTCAATGATAAGTCTATTGTACAAGACAAGTGAGGAGAACATTACCTTTCTAAGTGGCCAGGAAAGTATGTTATTTACAGCCAAGTGACAAAACAAAAAGAAATGTGGAAAACGTCAAAGAGAATCCAAGACCACAAGCATTAACAAATAGTCTGAAAAAACACGCAGGTTTTTTTTTCCTCTCCCTCTCCCCCATCCCCATTGGTCTTCACATACTTTGAAGTTTAAAAGTGATACAAAATTTTCTAATGGAAGAATCAAATCAAAAATATCTCAAGATGATGTCTAGTCAAACAAGGATAATCACCAAATGAAATATTTCAGGAGAAGGCAGAGGACAATGGTTAAAGATCACCTACAACAAATCTGACACCTATTAATGATAAAGGTGTGTAGTGACATCGACTAAGGATGTTTTGTGATGTGTTACATCTATTGATATGTAAATGTACTCTGATGTACAGCTCCACAAGCAGTTGCACGGGCATGATCGCAAACACAACCAGAGTGCTATGAGGAATATGGGCTCTCCAGGAAGGACAGGACAGGAAGGTAAGGAAGAGGGCCAAAGAGCAGCTTGGACGTATGCAGAACTGGTGACAAGCTAGTTTAGAGTTTATGGGTAAGGACCAGGATGACATGATGGTGGGTGTCTGGTACAGATTAAGACGACAAGGTAGATTAGATCAGCTCTCAAAGATCTGGAGGCTTTCTCATGATCACAGGCCCTGCTTCTCACTGGGAACATTAATGATTGAACATTTGCTGAAAAGGCAACATGGCAGGACACAACTACTCCAGGAGATTTCTGGAGAGAGTTAATGAGAATTTTTTGACAGAGGTGATGAGCAAGTTAACCAGGAGAGGCCCACTGTTGGACCTACTACCTCATAGCTAGAGAAAAACTGTTTGAGGATGTGGAGGTGAATGATAGCCTTGGCTGCAGAGACCACATGATGGATTTTAAGATCCTGAGAGAAGTGAGCAAAACAAACAGCAGCATTACAACCCCAGACTTCAGGAAAGCAGATTTTAGCTTATTCCGGGATCTGCTTAGCAGATCACAATGGCAGACTGCCCTAAAGTGCAAAGGGGTCCAGGAGAGCTGGCTCATCTAGAAGCAGGGTCTGGGAGAGTGAAGCATTTCAATAGAAGAAGGGTAAACTACAGACTGCTTCAGCAAATGGACACATGCAAGTCCATACCAGTTAACGGTGCCAAGAGAGCTTGTCAGTGGCATTGTGAGGCCATTCCCGTCATCTCTGAAGCACTACAGAAGTCAGAGGAACTGCCCAATGGACAGACCTTGAACAATTTGCTTGACGTCTTCACCACTTCAGCAGGGTGGGGCTACATCAGATGACCTCTAGAGAGGCCTTCCGAAATAATCATTCTATGTTTTTACAACTAAACTGAAGATATTTTGGCAAAATACACGGTTATTTAGAATATCAAGGCCACTTTTGAAAACAAAAATAAGAATGTGTGTGCATGAATGAGTCTTGCTTTAATCTTTCTTCCTAATGCTGTATGTATGCTATGATAAATATAAAATACAAATACAATGCATTTGGGGGAGAGAGAGAGAGAGAGAATATAAACAAATGTAATACATCTGTTAATAAAAACCCATTTCTTGGTACAAAAATTGAAATGAAAACACACTGTATTAAAAACTATTTTCTTTCCTTTGTTAAATATCTTGTGCAATGCTTGCTATTGCATTTATAATAATCTAGCACTGGCAACAGACTACAGGCCCAATACTCACTGTATAGAAAAAAACCTCTTTCACAAATATTTTATGAAACACTAGCCTCCTATTTTTCATTACGGTTCTCTCATGCAAAAATCTAAGCACTAGCTGAAGTAAAATGCATCTAGATTATTCCAACGTCTTCACTGTAAATTGGATCAGATTCAAAGATCAGGAATGGTAACAGAGGATTGACTAATCCCTCAACACAAGTAATAGAAAAAAATCCTTATAAATTAGTAATTGTAAGAATGCCGTACCTCACTTTCTCCAGGCTTTGTGGTGGCTAAGTTTTTTGGTGAATATTTACAAATAGTTTACCCATAGGAAATCTGTGTCAGTCCACCAGGAACCTCTCTAAGTGTTTTGGAGTTTGTCTTTACTGTATGGTTTTTTTTACACCCGAGTGTAGAGCTCTGGCTTGGTGAGCCATCGGACCCACTGTCACTGTGTTCACAATAATACATACGGTTCACTCTCACAAGGAAGACAGCAACTAACAAATGCTACTTCTCAGGTGGCCTTGACTTTGGAAGGAAGACATACAACTGACAACTGCCAATTATTTCATCTTTTGTGCTCATTTCCCTCTGGGACACAAACAGTATCCACTGCAGAACATTAGTAAGCACAAAATGTCTTTATTCTTTTGATGCCTATGCTGCCCAAGGAATTTAATGACAGGGGGTTCTTTTTGAACGATCTGCATTTGTAAGCATCAAGTAGACAAGAGAGATGAGAAATAAAAGAAAAATAAATGTTAATGTTAGTAGCAAGAAAGTAGACATGCTGCATAACCTTTATAATAACAAATAAATATTACCCATTTTGTTTAAAAATTGCTATACTTCATCATGGCAAATAATCATCTGTCTTTGTAAAGTGACTAGAACAATAGCTCAGGAGTGTTTTGGGAGTCTACCATGGTCTCAGTCAAATATGG
Source organism: Burhinus oedicnemus (assembly GCA_008921705.1). NCBI lineage: Eukaryota > Metazoa > Chordata > Aves > Charadriiformes > Burhinidae > Burhinus > Burhinus oedicnemus. The sequence goes on from VFFE01007257.1 coordinate 3,101,713, forward strand.
CATGTAAGCATGAGTTCAATTTAAAGAAACTGTACAATTCTGGTGACTTCAAAGAGATATAAAAATGGACAAAGTGCATGTTTTAGCTGACCGCAGTGACATTATTCACCTGTTTAGAAACTTTCTTGGATATAGATATGTCTAAGGAAAGCACGGTTCTCAGACCCACTGTAAGGAAGACTGTTTTGAAGTAGAAATATGTATTTTGGAATCCCCAATAACCACATCACTGTTATTCAAATTCTGCTTGTTTATTTTATCACGCTAGCTTGTGACAGGAAGATCATTCTAGCAAAAAAAAAAAAAAGAAAAAAAGGCAGTTACTGATCAGCCCAATCAAAATGATCACAAACTGTATTTTAAATTATAGCACACCTCTTTTCTTTTCCAAGCAGTTGCCATAGCTCACAAGACAGAGGGGTGGGGGCTACTCAGTACAGTTTTCAAATGACAACTTCCATTTTACCAGTCAGGGAACAGTTCATAAACTAGTATCAGAGAAATAAAGGTATAGTTGGATTTTAAAGCAAAAAGCCCTTCAGCTCAAGTTTACTATTTACTATTGCATTCAACTACAAGTACCAACATACTTGGTTTACTACACAACTATACCTTCTCTTCAGGAAAAAGCAAATGCTAAATAAACAACTCCAGATATTTTATGCTTCTTCATAAGACGTATTTACTGAAGTAAGAAGTTCCAAAAATGTCAAGTAAAGATTGACAGAAACAAGCGGCAGAAAATGAAACTCTATTAGATTAACTGTTAGCAAAATGCTTTAATTTTGGTAGTCTAGTATCTCAAGGATAGTTTCAGGCACTTGCTTAGAGTAAGTATACACTTAGGTGCTCTTCAGAACAAAGGCCTATACTATTTTTTTTCAGATGTTGCCCAGTTTAGATAAACACACCAGTAAAAGGGTCTCCCCCTAAATCCATCAAACAATTGCTCTTCTGGAGCCTTTTGCTATAGTTTTCCATGTGCACTGCAATGTGTAGAGTATTGTTGATGATACGTGTTGGCACAGCGGGAACTCCATAATAAGCTGCAGAGACCGTAAGCTACACAGCAATTCACCAGAGACAAAGAATTCTAGCCATGGGGCCATCTGTCTACACAAATCTAGGAAAAGCAGGTAAAATGACATCTTCACTGAGGCAAATAATGTTCCAAACATACCAAACCATGTAAATTATTCCAGGACAGCACATGTTCATCTTCATGAGCAGACTAAACACTGACAGGTAGATCATTCACAGCACTGGCAGGCATGATAAAAGTTCTCTTTTCTTTTACCTCATTTTCCCACACTATGCTTACTTCATATGGATCAGTTTGGCAGATCCAGCAACAATAACTGCTGCCACAGATTCTTCTTGTACTACATACTCAACATGTATACTTTTTTCATATTAAATAGACTAAGACTTGCAGAAAGAGCTTTTGGTACTTTTGGTACTTACCAACAGGGGATAAAGTCCCACATCAGTTAAGTCCAAAGCAATTCACACTAAGGAAAGAGTTAAACCATACATTCGGAGATGATCACTGAAACAAACTAACACCATTCAAAAAGGAGATCTTTAAGTCACTGTGGCCAGCTCTCTGAAAAAAAATAACCCATGTAATTAGTATTACATTATACCCAGGAATTCTCCTGGATTTAAATCCATGAAAGAGCAGCATCTCACACTGCAGCCGTTCTGGTCCCTCATCTCAAAAATACAGATGAGAGTATTAGAAAAAGCACAGAGGAGGGGAGTAAGGAGATTAGGGAAGAGAACACCATAAAAGGACTGACTAGGACTCTTCAGTGTGAAAGAGAGGCATTAGAATACTACAAAGATGTATAAAATCACAAACAACAATGAGGAAAATAAATGTGGAATGAATGCTCACTGTTTCTCACAGTACAGGAACTGAGAAACCTTCAATACAATTATTAGGCAGCATAATAAAAGTCACAAAAGAAAGTAATGCTTGAAGTAATTTTTAACAGCATACATAATTAAATTGTGAAATTAATTGCCACATAAGAACATAAGAATATTTCAAAAAAGTACAAGCTATAATTCCTAGAAGATTCTCCACCAGTCACAATCAAACGCAATGGATGCTTTTTGATGCAATTTCCAACTCAATAAATCCCTGCCACTGTCTATCAGGAGCTCGAAGTGTAAACAAGGGAAGGATCACTCTGCACCTCCACCATTTCTACTACTTTTTTCCACAAAAATGTAGTGAAAAATCTGCAGCTCCATGTGATAGAAATATGATATTGTGTATAACAACTCTCAAATCCATACGATCTCCTTCAGAATCCTGAAGGAAATCACAATCAGAATGCACTATATTAAGGGGGTTTTCTTTACATAGGTGAATTAATTAACTAATCAATTGAAGCTTAAAAGCATAAGCGCTGAAGGACAGAAAGTTTAACAGAATCCACCCCTTTCAATGACTGCTGTGTTTTCAGCATTATGTATAAGAATATTAGTTGCTAACAAGGGCAGACAAATATGACTAATTGATAAGATGCAGAGATTTTCATGAAGTCATTTCTCAAAATAGAACTGAAGTCTCAAACTCACTAACAAACTAAACCTCTCAAAATCCTGCTTAAACAATGAGCTACCTATTTTGTATCCTGGACAATAAAGTTCATGCCATACATTTCTAACCTTTTAATACTGCAGTAAATGACAGCCAAAACACATGAAACCATAAAAAACCCTGAAAGTACCAAATTATAGGATGCTGAGATGACTTTTTTCTCTTCATTGACCCACTGGTAAGCTTAGTGAGTACCCTTCTGATTACAGTTAACCGGAACTGGTTTACTAAGTCTTTTCTTTTTCAGAGGAACTATAGGAACTAGAACAAAAAGACAGAGCTTCACTTACGTTTAACATCATGCAACAGCTATTGTAAAGAAAGCCCGTACAATTCCTTAAAAAAAAAAAAAAAAAATCCATGTAAAAATTACATGCTTTCTGCATACTGTGTTCAAGCTAAAAGGAGATAGAGCACAACTACCTAGAAGCATCATGGGTTTACACAGTATCCTCCAAATATTCACAAAATCCTATGCTAATCTATCATGTATACCATCATCTTACGAGCAACGACCACGCTATGGAATAATACATAGGAGAATACTATCCTGCTACTATATTGACCTTGAAAGTGAATGAATGCAAAGATCTGCAGTTACTGACATTACAATCCTATCAGTTACACTTTTATGAAAACTGAAGGGTTAGCATCAATTAACATTAGTAGGAGTTCAGTGTTCAAAAGGCTTTTGGCTGTGGAAATCTGAACACAGAAGACCTCTGCCATGAATTATTTCTCATTTACAACATTTGAAATAAAATATAATCATTTGAGCTATATTTAAATCACAAGAGTGCCAAAAAAAGGAGTTCTGAATGCCTAAAGAACCAAAGCACTGATGTAGTCCTTTTGATCCTAGGATCACAAGCTCTCTGAAAACATTTTCAGGTACTTTATAAGTTGCAAATGTCTCCATAACTGAAATGTTGCTTTAAAGAAAACTGACAACCGCAAACTAATCCAACCTGCAGCACCTGCAACTCATCGTTGACATGGTCATAAGTGCCGTTTCCAAGCAAAGTTCTGGTCTGTAGCAAATCTAATGCCACTCCCGAATGAGTACATGCCATACCATAAGAGTAAACAAGTTTGTTGGGCTGATATATTCTGTCGTGCAGAGAACGACCATAGGTCTTTCCACCCACCCTTACAATGCAAATGATAGTGCAATGGACTTAGTACATATCAAAAGTTCACCTACTGGATTAAAAACATTTAAGTTATTGGAGAATAAATATACTAAGTTTTAAGATCTTAATGTGGTCTTAAAACCATAGATTATTATCTTATTTAAAATGTTAATGAGATCTCAATTTGGGGTTGGACATAACTGAATAAGTACCATGTGGGAAGTTAACCACATGAGTCTTTATGAACCTGTTCAACAACTTGTTTTCTCTCAATTGGTATTATATGCTATTTTTTTCTGTCTAGGAAGTACCGTTGACATGAAAAATCTCCCTATTGCTAAACATACTTTGGAAAAATACTTTTTCTGTTTGCTATTGCAATTTCTAATTGCTCTCACTAGTATTACATGTTTTGGATCTATTCTTACACTTTTGACAACCTATTTTAGTTATTAATTTAGAAACAGAAATGTGTTCCTCAGGAGATGGATGCCATTCTCTTTTTTTCACATGTCCTAGAAAAATGTGGTCTTGATACTGATTAATTCTATGTTCATGATGATTAACCGTACCAAAAAGCATAAGTAGATAGCTTGACTTAAAACTATTAATTACTACTAATGCCACATGTCCTGAGTATTTCCTAATCTAAACTGCTATTATGTATTAAATTGATACTTTAAAGATTAGAAGTCTATTTTCTATAAATTTCTATCAACTCTTTTAGCAGAGGTCCCCACTAGTACTTTAATGTATGCTTGCTTTAAAACCAGTCTTTTAAGGCTGCAAATATTTACTCATTAATTTTCCATCTTTTCAGTTTCCCTATTCTGTTTTCTCGTAAATCACTTTCCTTGGGAATCCCTAAGGAATCTCTCTTCACTCTAAGGAATACGTCCTTACCTCCCTCCTATCTGTAGATCTAATCGGGGAATGTTCTTCTCTCCTAAGAAAAAAACAAAACAAAAAAACCCAACCCAAAACCCAAACCAACCAAACAAAAACAAACAACCAACAAACCACCAACACCTCCCCACCCCCACCCCACCCCATCTTTCAGGTAATTATAATAAAATGCTTCAGATAATTAGTACTTTTAAGGCCTGTCCACAGTTACTAAGCAGATCAGACCAGGGAGATCAGACCTACAACAAAATTCTCTAAAACACGCAAGAACATTAAATTCTTTAGGTTTCAGGTAGGAAACTGGATGCTCCTTTGGAGCGCTTTGAAAAAAAATAAATCAAAGATCTTACTCTACTCTAACTGTCTGTACAAAGAAACCACCTTTAAATTTTTCAGGATCATAGTGAAGAACACAGTGAAGAACATGCATATCCTGTAAACACCGAGGAGACTAAAATGTGCTGACAAAAAAAAATCCATATGTGGTATAGTTCAGTCACCATAAAATTTGTGAACAAACTTTTATATTGATTGAAAACAAAAATCTGCAGTCCTCTGCCTAAGTGGTACACTTTACAAGGAAATGTAACAAGCCAACTCCTCACAAGCAACAGAAAAATTTAAATTCGAAATTACATGCAGCATTTTACTTTCTAATTAAATGCTTGCTACATTCTGGATTTGATAAGGTGCAGCCACTCAACAAATGATACTTGTAACGTATGGTACTTGTCAATGTTTGGTCACTTACTTCTCCAAAACCAAACGTCTAAGTAGTTGAAAAGGTTGTGAAGGAAAAAATCAACAAAAAATTTTAAAATGTCAGTAAGAAGCTCCTTCATTCTCTCTTCCCTAAGATTTGAAGCGAGAAAGTGAAGAATCATTAAATATATTCTGTCCTTGGCTAGTATGCAAGACTTCACATCAATGGACATTCAGTCAGCAAAATGAATATACATTCATAAAAAAGATCTGCAGTGTAGATAAGACAGCTGCAGTGAGGACTGGAGAAGGTAATTTTGCCTCAAGGATAGCATAGAAAAGAAAATATATGTCAAGCTCAGAACAGATGTTAGGAAGCTTATCAGGAGATTAAGATGGTGAAATGGCCTGAAACACAATACCTTCCTACATCTTATAAGATGCTTAGCAAGATGCATCAACAACAACAAAGTACGTGCGAGGAGAAAGGGGAAATTTTCTTTTGTTGTTTCCATTTCCTACATATTCCTTAACCTATCCTGAATCTATGCTACTGCTTCTTAATAAAGAAGCTACTTCTCAAAGCGTATCAGCCAGCTCTCTATCTTCCCCCCGCCGTGTAATTCTGTCTTCCTCTTAGGGACGGCACTACTGTAACACTAGCTATAGATTTCCCTCTCCTCAGTGATGAATGATTCTAGTCTGGACCATTACTTTCTTTTCTGCAAGAATTCCACAAAATATTGGAAGGTACAGGCTAACTGTACAACATCAGAACGAAGAGAGTGAGAGCACGAGATCTTGAAAGGCAGCATGAGCCCATTAAGAGTTTGCAGCTCCTTCTCTAGCAGCCTGTTGCTGGAAGCTCCAAAAAGCACGGTGGTAGGACAACAAATTTCCTTCTCTATTTTCTACACTGAATGTAGAATTTGGGCTTTCACATCAACACTGGACTTTCAGGCACCATGTTAATCACATAAGAATACAGAAGAATACCTTTGTTTACTTGCATAATTCTGAAACTAATTGTCATTCCTACTTTATTAAACTTTCATCAACCAGTTTAATTTCTCTTCCTTGGTAACCTAAGAAAAGCTAGTATCGATTACAGCAGATCATTTCAAGTAGTGAATAGGTGTGTTTAACGTACTGCTTTTCAAAATATAAAAATTAAAAGATTAAAAGATTTAAAATTCTATTTTTTAATTAAATCTTCATTCTCCATAGCTAATTTCAATTTAAAGTTTTTGCATTGCATTTTCAACTTTTGTTTCTGTCTTCTTCACTCTTAACCCATCACTTTCATGCTTGCTCAAGTAAGTATAATTGAAATTTAAAGTTTTTGAGAGCAGAATCTCTAATTAAGTCTGCATAAATTAGATTAAATAATGTGGAGACAATCTTTTCTGAAGACTGAGAATCACAATATGCATAAATGAATGGATAAAGTAAAAGTAATTAATACACGATTCTGTGGTTTTTATAGGTTAATACTACTGTTGTAATGTTGTAGACCTGCTACTTCAAGAGATCAGTGAATTGGCCATTAAGAAATCCATCCAACAACTCAGCTTCTTTTTCATCAAATTGTATTAAAATACATTTTCATATGGTGCCCTGAAATTCTTATGTATCAGCAGCTGAATTATTCTCCTTAACCTACAGGCAAAATAACAGAGATAACTGTTTTGTCAACTGACAAAGCAATACAACCCTTTTATTATGCTAAACTTCCTTTTTTTTACCTTTGAGATTATTTGCATTATTTTCCTGGTTTTTGAAGGCCAGCTGGTCAGGTCAGTTCAGAAGCACCGTTAGCTTCTTGGCTGATGCTAAGTTCACAAACACCACAGCTATAAGCAATTCCTTCTCAGCCGGGATTTGCTCACGATTTCATCACTTCCCAGCTGAACTACATAATGTGATATACTGGACCATGATGAAGTGAGTCTTTCTTGGTTAGGGAACATATCTTACACTTAAGCACTGTGGAGTTAAGTGTTGTGTAAGCATAGCAGATGTGTCCAGGTGTCCACTTTAAAAAAACAAAAACAAAAACAAACCATAAAACCCAGAGGCTTCCTAATCATCATATTCAAATGTTTTTTGTCTCCTGTGTCAAAGTGCTCTGTCATCTAGTCCAAATGCATCTAAAAGACTCCCTGATATCCAGGATAAAGACCATGGTCAACAACTACTGGCACAGCTAGAAGATCTCTGTAACAAGTTCAACTACATGTGGGACAAAACCTTTGAGGTAACTCTCCCAGGAAATAGGCACAATCCCGAATCTCACTACACTTTGCTCGAAGTACAAAAAATGTATCTTTATCAGACCAAAATAGTCTAACTTCAATAACATACAAATAAAAAACCCAATAAAACTAAGAACAAAATATCTCATGCCAAACAAAACAAGTCATTTCACAAATGTGTTTAGTGAAATGGCTTGTTTTAGTTGGCATGAGGTATTTTGTTCTTGTTTTTACTTTTTTTTTTTTAATGTCTCTTTCCATAGTCAGAAGAAAAGATCAACCAATTCAGAATAGACCACTCATTGTTTAATGTACCTGCTGGCACTTCAGTATGCCACTTATTACTGTAATATGAAGAATCTGTTCAGACCTAGAGTAGATGTTTAGAATCACAGAATAACCAACACTGAATGTGACCCTCTGGATGTCATCCGGTCCATCCTCCTACCCAAAGGCATTTTAGCAATCTTAAGATTTTTCTGTGGTCTTCACTTCTCTGTTTTAGAGAATTAACAGAATTTTATCAGTAGAAACTCATGAAGGAAAGACAAGAATATCCATGGAAGGGCATGCCATGGTGCAATGCCACCAAAACCAAGCTGTCCTCTACACAACACAATGCACAAAATACTCACCAGTGAAATCAAAATGGCTCTTGCCTGTAATCTCTAATGAACTACCTTCTAAATGCAATCATTTGTCACAAATGTCAATACAAATGGCAAAAGAGAAAAAGCAAGGTTTATTCGTTTCATTACTCTTCCTTAACACATTCGTCTGTAGCCTTGCAACCATGCAGAGCACACCAGAAAGAAATAGTGAGCAAGGCTGAAGCAGCGGCTGAAGCAGCAGTTGAAGCAGCCCAAGCACTGGCACACGCTTTGTCTGGATTCTAACTAGCACCATCAGATGATTGGCCATTAGCCCCATATTTTCCTTCCACTGCCTTCACAACCCCTTGGCCTTTATTCTACTCTTCCACTCTTGCTCTCCCTTATCCACTTGTTCTCCCGAGTTAAACCATTATCCTTCACACGGCAATTTCTACTCGTCCCTTAAAAACACAGTAGTTCTAGAAAAACTACAGTATCTTACCATCATATTATTCGCTCCCAGATACATTATTTCTTCCACTGTATTACCAATTTGCATTGCAAACTCTTCGATACAAGGATTACCTGTTGATCTCTGTAGCATGTCTTCTGTAATGGGTATCCACTAACAGCTGTTTCCTTGGCATTAACGGAACACATAACTTGCGGGCAGCAATAGTAAGTTCCATGGGATTTCAGTCTGACCCACATCTCCAGAATTAGATCCTTACTTGTGATTCACTCTACTAGACGTAACTATTTCCCCCCATCTATCACAAATGCAGTGTTTAATTGTAAAAGGTTGTCAGTAACACACAACTATACTGTCTTACCTCCCTTATTTTATTGGACATCGTTTGTAAGAACATATTACTCTCATGCACCTCACAAAAAGCAAAATTTATACCTTGACTTGTACATCTAAAGAAAATTTATCTTAGATTGTTTAACTGCCTTCATGGAATATTACAGCAATTGTATTGTGAAATAAAAGAGTTCCTACATAAGCCAGGAGGACCCTCTACATTCTAAGATTTGAGTTCTGCTTAATAACTGACATTTTCTATTCAGTTGTTCATTGGAAACTCAAGTTTTGGATACCAAAGAACTCAGTTTTGAATTAAAACAGGATCCCTGGAGAATTTAATAGCATACTACCCATAGTTCATAGTTTCTGAACAAGTCAGTTTTTATCAGCAATAATTGAAGTTGCCAAATTCAAGAACAGAACTGATGTGGCTACATACTGTGAAACCATTTAGTGACAGCACAAATACGGTACACTATAATTAGTTAGCTAACTGTTGTTACAAAAAAAATTGTGCTGTGTACTGCCACTTCTACATAAATTCCAAAGAAGTGCTTATGTTGTACATTATTTCTAGAGTCATCAAAATTAAGTGCTTTGGTTTGCCCATCTGTACTTGTAATTAATTGATTCATAACTTTTTGTAACTGAACAAAGATACCTGAAATGTCTTGAAGTAAAACTCTGTGCTATTGAAAGATCATTATTCAAAATCGACAACAGTACCATCATTTGAAATTTCAGATTTTCAGTTACTTTGACTTGTGAAAAAAAAAACCCCACTCTGAAGGACTATCTAAAGAATTCTTTAAAAGTAATTTTAGTTCCCATCAAGTACATGATGTTGCTTGCCTGAAGCTATTTTAGATCCATTCTCATTTAGTGAACATTTTTTACTTCAAAGAACCGAGGTTTACAAGAGGTCTCCCCCTCAGTGCAACTTCACAGCTGCAAAGGTGGAGAAAAATGAGTGCCTATTAAAAAGAAGAAAAACAAAACATGTTTTCATACAAGACTCTCAAAAAAGAAGGCTATGAATATACTTTTTGACTTTTGACTTACATTTTGTATATACTACTTCACTTAAACTTCAGTCTAGCCTTTCTCCTGCCCATGAAACTCAAAATATGCACAGAGGAGACACGTGTACACAAACAAAAAAGCAAGAAATATAGACCTTGTTTGCTGCTTCAGAAACTTACCCATGATCACAAAGCAGTTTATTGTTTTACATGTAGCAGTATGGCTCAAAACTTCAACCTTTATCAGTTAAGACTAGAAGACATAAGGGACTACATTAGGGGACATAAAGGATATTATACCAGCAATTTTCATCAGTCCAAATTCTTCAAGTGCAGCAAAGCAGTGTATATCAAGGAAGCCTACGAGGGAAAAAAGAAGTGATGGGGATCTTCTTCCCATGATTTTTAATGTATAAAGATGAAGTTCCATATTTATGCAAGTCATTTAATACTTCAATTGGTTTATTTTACAAATTTAAATGTCCTAATTTACGAAGTAAGATAACTAGTTTATAGTACACAAATTAAGAGCATCTTATTTAGTATCTTTGCCTGGTTCTTTCCATCTTTCACTTGCACAGGTATCGCATTGTGATTCAGTCACTGAGCCAGTTTGAAGCCTGCCAGCTGTTCCTGTTAAAAGGACAATTCGAAGGAGATTGTTACTTCTTGGACACACTCACTTTAACTTTTAAAACTAGATTCCTCTCATAGAGCAGGAAACAAATGGTGAGACATGGCGTCTGTGTTCATCTTTCCAACTCTCTCCTCCATCACCTCCTGATGCTAAAACTCTCCTTTCTAAGCTTTACTTTGGACCACATTTCATGACATTGTTTAGGTGGGGGCTGAGGTTTCACACCAGCCTCCTTCACTAAGGATTCCTGGTGTCTTGTACCTTGCTTTCACAAGCATGAGAATTTTCAAAAGAAACACAGTTTCTAAAGGGGCTGACATTCTTGTGGCTTTTCTTGACCTAAAGACTTGCTGCAGTCTCACCTCTCTGCTTCTGTGATGCATCTGAAATACCCCAGATTTGAAGTGAATGGCAGCAATTACACTCAATCCACAACAGGACTACTGGATCTAAGTTCAGGCACATGCACTGGAGAGTATGCAGCTATCAAAATCGACTTCAGGGATGCCTCAAGACTTACTATATGTGTGTAGACTGTGTATGCAACAGCTATTTATCTCAGGTTCCTGGGCATCAAGAAACTGAACAGAGCTCCAAACCAGCTGTCTGGCACATGGAATTACTGAACAAAACACCAAATACTGCATGTAAAGAAGGATATAAAGAAAAAAAGTATTTAACAAGTAAATTCATACTTGAAATGGAATGAGACGTAGTCATCTGTGTGCTCCCTTATGGCAATTGAGCCTGTGTATTAGTAGAGCTTCTACTAACACCTTTTATCAGTGTAAATTAATATTTTGAAAGTAATCATGCAGACTGAAGAATTTTGGAGGCAAAGAACACATTATTTTGTACAGTACTAATACAGACAAGATTTGATATGGCTTCAGGTAATACTAGAAATTTACACTTAAAAAAATGGGCCACTCTAGAACTCTTCCCTGTGCAGATTCATATGCTTGATCACTGCGTTTGTTCACTGCGACCATTACACAAACAGAAGGCAAGTCCAATCTATTTGGAAGAAACTTACCATAAAATTTCAGAATGGTGCTGCGTATGTGCACCATATATACTCATATTTCTGGAGAGAGGTTGACATGGGGTTGAAATGCAGTAAATACACACTACAGCTTGGAAAAATGACCGCAGGACAAGCCCTATGTGCACTTGCTTTTATTTAATTATCCCAGTTAGGGGTAAAGTATTCAACTATCAGAAACCTCTCCTATAACAATGATGGAAAATGCAGGCTTGGTGCAGAAAAGTAAAATAATTCATACTGATTAATTATGACCACAGTTAAAAAGCTTTGCTATCAAAATAGAGAAAAATTTCCACTTCACTTTCAATCATTTCCAGCTCCAAAGACCAAACACTGTTTTTAAAACAGTAGAAAAAACTTAAGCCTTTTCTCGACCATTCAAACACAGCACATGTAAAATAACATTGTTCAGAACGCTCCATTGGAAGTGTCATTTGAAATGGACAGATCAAGAAACCTCTTCTTAGTACAATTTTTGTAACCTGAGATGGTTTGGGTTAAAAAAAAAAGGGGGGGGGGCAGAAAATATTTGTACTTACACAATACCATTTGTACTGAAGAGTAACGAAGTGAAACTATTCACGCATTTGTGGGGCATTTCTCATATGCATATATACATGTTTTTCCACACAAATAATCTGAAACATTTTTTATAAATTGTCAGAGAATGGCGTTACAGTGTACTAAGTAAAATGTAGTTAGTTAACTACACATGATTGCCTGTATTTATTACTATGGGTTAGCTTATAGAGGAACAGATGGTTTCCATGTGCTCCCAATCAAATACTCTCAACTGCCTATTTGATCATCTGCACTAGGTTTTTTGATTTAAATAATTGAGCTTTAGCATTTTGTACTTCTTAAATTTGACCTGCTTCTCGCAGCTCTTTTGACTTGTGGCAATTGCTGTTGGCTGATGGCCAGCAGCCTTTTCCTCAGACTTCAAGTATAGTTAATTCAGCAGTGAATTAAAACAAGACACTCTGTATTCCTTAGGATAACACAGTCTAAATTCTGTTCTCCAAATAATCCCTATAGATGCTTGCAAGCACAATTAATAATTCAACCATTAACCAAAAATGAAAGACTTGTTTAATCTCATTTAACACTGCACAGTCTTATGGCACATAAATGAGTGGCTTTAACCTACTGTTTATATAATTCTTTAAAGAGCAAATTCATTTAAAATATAAATACATAATTTACACAGAGACAAATAACATTTAAAATCTACCTTGTATTTCTCTTGTCCATTTGTTTTAGAGCCAAGACTCATTTTACTACTCTCTGCATCTTAGGTTATTTAATTGAAGAAACAACATGTACATTACTGAGGTTTTATAACTGTTATTCATTGCAAAGCAGCAGCCCATAGTTTTATTTTGGGTTTGGTTTGCTACTGCCACTGAAGCTGGATGTTATAACAAGATAATACAAATTCTCCTGCCTAGCAAGTGCAAGGAAATAAGCATGCTAGTATTGTCTGATTACTGAATGACGGAAATGTATGTTTTTAATTACCTGAAACACGATTCGGCATATGTTTCCTTTTGGAAGAGTTTTCTTTTAAATAAAAGGGGTAAACTTCAGGGTAATCTTTAGTGTAAAGCAGTGTTAACTTAAACATTATAGTAAATCTTAACAAAAAGAGCAAGACTGCAAGAAAGAGCACATGAGAGAAACAGCATAAGCACAAAAAAGAAAATGTATTAATATAAATCTTAGTTCCTTATATGTATTGAAGGGTCTTCTGTAAATGAAAACACATATAACTGCACCAATGGATGCTTGACAAACAGTGGAATCTTCTATGTAATTTAGAGTATCAAATTAAAAGACTAAGTTTGACTTCTTTTTTCAGTTTTCAAATTTGGTCTGTAAAGCTGAGGCCTAAAGAAATTTGTAGTATGTTAGATCGCTCACTGGCTATACAATATTCTAACATCTAAAACCTCTCATAGATAAGTCAGGTCAATTAATTTCATAGGACAGACTGAAAACCACTAGGTTGTTTATCTTTTTGTGTGTGAGCAGTGAAACAAAAAAAACCTACACGTAAGGACAGGAAGGATCATTGAGTTAGTTCATTGCTTGCATCCTCCCAGTTACAATGGTCAAGAATCTGCCTCTGTACACCAGCAAAGTATCTTCAGAGCCAAACAAGGAAAGTAACAAAATGAGGAGTTTTTAAGTGCTTCTAAATGTAAAAATGATGCCTGACTGACACATTGGAAAATGGGAACATGGCACAGGAGGAGAGAGGAAGAAATACAGTGAGAAGCAATGGGTCCAGACAAAAGATGGATGCACTCTAACCCCACACGTTCTGGATTTTAGATGGTCAAAGAGCAGAAGGTTACAATACCTAAAACAGGAGTTTCTGCAAGGGGAAGAGGAATAATAGTAAAAAGGGCAGTACTACCGGTGCTGCCAAAAGCAACAGCACAATCTAGGAGGAGGAGGAGGACTCCATATGCCAGAAGGATGTAGAGCCAGATTTTCAAAGATTCTTCAGTACCTAACAAATGTTACTGAGCGCTTAGCTGCAAGACATGTTAACAGTTGATTACTCTCATTGATTAAAGAGCCATACAGTACTTAAGTCTAAATTCCTCAGGGACCTAGTAGCCTATTTTCAGTTGCACACATTTTTCAGCTGTTTACCACTTAACCACATCTCGTATCTACAGGTTTTGGCCCTATTCATCTAGTTCTGACCAGACCCTCAAATTTTCCTAAATGTTGCAATATTTAGGTTTAGGAATGCTCACTCAGAAGGTATGTTACCAGTTTGTAAAATCTTAAAAATCTCAGATAGCATGGGTTGAAAAATTCTTGCAGTCTTTCCAGTTTCATCTGCCCAAAGTCTCTACATTTAAGTTTATGATTTGGTTTTATTTTCTGTTAATTAAAAGAAGAAAATTAGAGGAATAATTACTTAAAACAACTGGGGTAAAGCACTTACATGAGTTGAGGTAGAATGGGAAAGCAAGTCCCTGCTCCAACTTACTTAGAGCAGTATGTTGAATATATTATCCCAAGCGCTAATTCCCAGGCTATGGAACATTGTAGGGATGCTCTCACTCAAAGTTTTCCTATTTCAGTTATTTCAGACTGTAAAATCATAAACTAGTTGCTAAGCAAAAATTCCAGAAGAGACATCCTACAGTGGTGAGGTACTCTACAATGGTCAAATGGAAAGAACGCCTGTCTGCAGCATACAAAACAAGAGTGAAATCAATATTGTACATAAACATACTTGATTTCAAGTATGCTTGACAAGTTGGCACCAGCACCAATAGAAATTTAGGTAAGAAGGACTTAGGAGACCTTAAGTTGTGAGAGTTTGGAGATGTATCCTTTGACTCAAGCACGGTGTCTTCCAATCTTTTGCATTCCTCCAAAGTAGGCCACCCTCAAGACATTAGGAGCTGAGAGTACCTTAGACACCGTGTCTATTTTTCAGTCTTTAGACAGTGATAGGAGGCAGGACTTCAGTCTGTTCCTAGACGCTTTGGAAAGAGCATGTACCTCAAAATTCTGGCTTGGGGCAAGGCAGATCTACTAAACTGGCGAATTCTTCACGGCTTTTGAAGACCAGGGAATAAAGGTCAGATAGAATATCGGTAAGCACCTTAAAATGAATGGTTTCAATTCAACAAAGACCAAAACAAGCTGAAGAGCACAGAAGTGAAGTTCAAGGGAAGGTAAATTACAGAAAGAACATTGAATAAAAATAGAGGGTAAAGAGTACAGCTGCTTGCTGGAGAAACAAAGGGGACGTGAAGGTCTTTTGGGGTTTATTTTTCAAGGTAATTAAAATACATTGGTTATGTAAGAAATTCCTACTAACTTCAAAAGTATGCGTATGCTTGAAGTGCTCTGCAAGACCAAAGCCTAACAATATAGAGAAAATAAACACCTTGATCATTACCAGAAGGAATTTGTGTATTTGGTGCTACTTAATTTCATAAATAATTAATCATAATTAAAGTCACTGGATGGCTTTTAAAAGTAGTTAGTTGTTAAGATGACTGGCAGTTTTCCTTGCTGTTGATAACACCTAATGATACGTTGCAGGATGGAAAGCTACGTTAAGAAATCCAAAAATACCTTCTCTGTACTCAACACGAGAGAATTCGAAGTTTTTCTTTCCACAGACACTTTATTGGTGTTTACCAGTTAAAGAAGGCTGATGGATGTCAAAGGCTCTCTAAGGATGCTTTTCAGATAATTTATTGAAAAGTTTCATGGTAAGATTTTTAGGTGTTGGTTGTTGTTTTTTCCCCCCCAACTCTATACCTCCAACAAACACAATCAGCAAGCTTCAAGATGCCAGCCAAATTACTTCAGAATTTCATTCATTTCTATCTGCCTCTAAATAAGAAACAGAATTACTAAGTAAAGCATTTAAACTCAAGTCTTGGATTATGATAAACTGTTGGTACATGAAAAAATATCTTCACTTGTTTGTGCTACAGAAAAAAACATCTACAGAGCTACTGAAGAGGCCAAAAATGGAAGAGAAAAATGGGGTCAACCTTGTGTAAGAGAATTCAGTATACATACATTAAATTCAAAATCTGATCTACATACTCACCACTCACACCTCTGATAGCCACACTGCAGCCTTGCAGCCCGCCCAAAGTAGGGATACAGAGCCCAGCTTCCAAACCTTACCTTTTCTGCTTCTCTTACCAGTGTCTACGCCTTGATCCTACAACATTGAGCATATATACTTAGCTTTAAGCAAACAAGCAAAGTTCCTTACTGATGTGCCCTCTGTAACTATTTTTTATTAATTTTAAATATAGAGGCCTTTGTTGCATTTAGTTATTCCTATTTTGTATGAGAGAGTAATCACAAACATTGTAATTAATTCTTCATAGAAGAAAAAGAGAATATAATATTTCACCTAGATTTTTATTTCATTTTTTTCCTTCTGGTCTGCAGCATCACTGGTCAGTTTCCTCTCCTTATGGAGAAAAGGAAAAAATTAAAAATTTGCAAAACTTACTACCAACATTTGTTATTTCTCTTGGAAGGTTATCATTAATTTCAATGAGAACTTTGCTTTAAGTTATCCATAATTTAGTATTTTCAGTCTGTACAAATACAGCATAGCAGTAGAACAAAACAGTTACTGGCTAAAAGTTTTAAGCCCTACTTTTTCTGGATTTGTAAAGAAATACCCAATTTCTATGAAAGTTGTTTCCATTTGTTTACAGTACCTTCAGCAAACACTGACAGGGCTAAGCACTTAAAATTCAGGCTACTTTTAGTTCTCAAAAAAACATATGTAGAAGCCAGACTTTGAACATTTTTTCCTGTAGAGAAAATTCCTCCAGAAGTGCATCATTTTACACATTAAAAATGCAGTAAGAAGAATAAACATGAGAGTTCTTCATGAAGGGCACTTCAGGTACGCCACTATGGATGATTACAATAAACAAGCTGACTGGCCTGTAGTTCCCTGGGTCCTACCTCCTGTCCTTTCCGAACAGAGAAATGACACTTGCTTTTCTCCAGTCCTCAGGCACCTCTGCCAATCTCCATGATTGTTCCAAGGTTATCAAGAATGGCCTCACAAAGACATCAGTCAGCAGCCTCCCTCAGCACTTGTGTGTGCACTCCATCAGGGCCCACTGACTTCTGCATGTCCAGTTGCTTAAACGTTCCCTAACCTGATCCTCTTCTACCACAGGAAAGACTTCCTTGCTCTAGACTTTCCCCCTGGCCTCCAGAGTCTTGTATTTCTGAAGGCCAGTCTTGCTAGTAAAGACTGAGATGAAGAAGGCATTCAGTACCTCAGCCTTTTCCACATCCTGTGCCACCAGGGCCCCTGCCTCAATTCAACAGCAGGCCCACATTTTCCCTAGTCTTCCTTTTGCTGCTTATGTATTTATAGAAGCCCTTCTTGTTGCCTTTGACAACCCCCACCAGATTTGACTTCAGGTGGGCTTTGGCTTTCCTAACCCTGTCTCTGCATGCTTAGACAGCTTCTCTGTATTCCTCCCAGGAATACCTGTCTTTGCTTCTACCTTCTGTGCATTCCCTTTTCATGTTTGAGGTTTGCCAGGAGCAGCTTGTTCATCCTCCTGGCTAGACTTCCTGCTCATTAGGGTACACTGCTTTTTAGCTTGGAGGATGTGATCTTGAATATCAACCAGCTCTCCTGCAACCTTTCTGCCATGAGGGCCCTCTCCCTTTCTGCTACGGCCCTATCCATGCTCCCTGCAAGCAGATTCCTGAAGAGGCCTAAGTCTGTTCTCCCAAACAAGGCTTGGGAGTTTCTTATCTTCAGCAAGGAGGTGATTCTGTAAGCGTGGGATTCCCCAGAACATCCCCTCTTCCCCCCAACCTCCATGCTTAACATCGAAAGACTATATGTGTAGCAAATAATGTTACATCAATAACACTTCAAAATAAGATCTGACCCACCTAAAATGTAATTACTTTCTCACTGAAGCCAGGTTTACCATAAACTTTGACAAGACCAATGTTGCACCCCTGTTCCATGGAGGTCTCTTGATACCTACACAAGTAACTGAGACTTGCTCTTCTTGGACATCAGATGAAAGTAATAACCATCTTTGGACTAAAGGCTGAAATTAGCATACCAACTACATCAATGGTTGTCCTTTCAGTCACTTCTGAAGAGGCAGTCTTCATGCCTACCTTTTCTTGTAAAAATTTATGATATGAAATAACTAATATGGAATCTACATGCAGGTAGTCCATTAGCTGCTACTACACACAATGATTTAAGTGCAATTTCTGTCTCAGAAATACAAAATACTGGTGACTAATGCAATCTGGGAGGCCAAGCACGATGAAGGAATGTAGTAGAATAAAGGAATAGTAGTTAACTTGGTAGTGTTAGGTTAACAGTTGAACTTGATGATCTTAAGGGTCTTTTCCAACCTAAATGGTTCTATGATGCTACGATTATACAGAATCCCTACTACCTACATGCTTCCCTAAGGACCTTATATTGCCTACTGTTAGAGACAGGATTATCAGAACAGACTGATGTTTGCCCTCACCATGTAAGAAATCCTTAAGTTCAGACAATAAATGAAAGTGACTCTTAACAAGGTATGTTGAAATCACTGCTAAAATCCAGGCAAAGTGCTAAGACATGTCTCTCTAAGTGGATGGGACAACATCCTGCCTCTCTGCTCCCCCACCCTGAGCCCAGCCTGGTGCCTTAACATCAGGAAGATACTTCTTCCATAGCTAGACCGAGTTCTATTAGCCCACCCAGAGCGCAGCAGAACTATAGCCCATCCTTGCAGCTCTCAAGACTAGATGTACATCTACAAAGCCCGTGATGTTCCAGTGTACAGTGCTTTTGGTAGCACTAAATAAGCTGAGTCTACCTGAGTAGAACACAGCTGAGAGGCCTAAAAAGTTTCTGTGGCTAAACAGATTCCCACACAGGATCTCAGGCATACAAACCTAGTGAAACCTGCAGTCAGAAAATGCCCCACGGCTTAACCAATGCCATCATCTGTAATGTGCCAAAACCCGTAATAAATGTACAAAATAGCAGTATCCTTGATGCCACTGAGCTAAATTCATGCTATGTAGTATTAAAAAAAAAAACACAGCTGATCTATAATATGACATCAGTTTTCCTACTGCAATTTTTTTAACGATGCTGAAAGAAGAGCTGCACCTTGTTCTTAAAATAAATGAAGTATTTTGCTTTTTCTGTAACCTCTGACAGCATAAAGTAAAATGATTCATTAAATGACTACTTTATGGTTATTTATGAGATGCTAACTAGGTGTATGATGTGCTAATTATTAAGAAAGCACACATTTGGAACATCTCCAGGTGTCTTTCCAAATCTTTTTCCCCAGGTGCAGTTGTTTTTCAATTTCTTTCTGTTTGAATGAACATTACAGCATACACAATCTCTTCCTTTAGCTTCATTTTTTCATAGACTTTAACATCAGAACAAATTCAGAGCACCTGATCACCTGCCACTCTACTTCATCTGGACGTCAAATCCACAAAATTATTTAGGAAGAAAAATCCCACTGTATTTTTGAAACTAAACCAGACAAGATGCAGGACTAAAAGACTGCTAACATCTGAAGCCTCCGCAAGGACAGTAAAGCAAATACCTTAAAGGGTTCCAGGAGCAAAAGGTTAAAAAATCTCCCCAAATTCACCCAGTCTAACTTAGGAAAACATTCCTTTCCTAATGCCAGTCATACAAGTCAGGATAACCTATGCAAGCATCTAGAAAAATAACTGTCAGAACATTGACCCGCTCCACGCTATGTGCCGTTTCCCAGGCTGATCGAACTGTCATGCTCTGAAGGAATCTACACAACGAAACAGGGTGTGCGGATTCTTGGAGCAGGAGAAGACTAAGCTGAGTTGAGTTTCAGAGGCACAGCAGGCACTACGGCAAGCAACGGGAGCCCAAAGGAGTGAATTTTATGCCGAAGTGAAATAACTTGGCAAGTCTTGCTACGCGGGAACGCACAATTTGAGGAGATCAATACACACACACCATTTCATGGACTATTTAATAATCTGATAGTACGTCTGTATCAAGGCTAAATGAAAATATATTTTAGAAGGATTCAGTTACGTGGACATCACTGTCACTGATTACATTGATGTGGACATGCCTGAAAAGATGTTTAAGTAGCAGCAGAATTCAGAATTAATCAATTTTGACACATGTTGAAGTGCGAAATACATGGACCCATAGAACAGAACTGGGAAAATAAACAGAAGAGAAAGTACCATCAGGCAGTGATATTATTTAACCCGGTATACAACCTTCACTATCTCACCTCTAGCATTTTCCATAGTATTTTATTAAGATTATTTTCACATTCAGTTGGATGTTTACACATAGCACGATCATATCTCTCTGCTTCAAACAAGCACTAACTAAAACCTGAGTTTCAGGTTACAGCAAACTGAAGGATGGAAAAGGAAGATATTTTTCTGACAACAAATTTGAAATTAAGACAATAGTCAATAACAGCAGGTAGCACATGTGTGCCAAGACATGGTATTATAGATAAGGCACAAAGCACTCTGTGCGCACCAGAGAATTACTTTAAGTTGAAGATTAACATTTACTAATATAAAAAATATTTTTATATTTCAGATTGTAAATAAAAGGTTCATTCACCTTACAGTAATGGAAAAAATAAAAGATTTTACTTATTCTTTTGCTAAGTTTAAATCCCTGATCTTGCCACAGAACAGTCTTTTTAATTTGTTTTTCACTTCCTAAGGATGCCTGCATAATTTAGGAACGTAAAGTTTTTAGAGTTTTGCTTACAGCCTGTGTTTCTGTTGTTTTATTAACTAATTTAAGTTCTGCTCCACATTCTAAGGAAATTATTTACATGCAAAGAAGTATTTGGACTGTGTTACAAGTGGCATATAGTGAGATAAAAAAAATTAATTTCATTGTACTTACCCTTTAAATTAAGCAAAGGTTGGGGGAAAAAAAGGTTACATTTCAGACGGAGGGTAGAAGTTTTGTGAAAACTTGAGCTTCTGAATTGTAGAAATAAAAAAAAATATTCCTAAAGCATTTTACAAAAGTTAGAACACATTTTCCCTTTTCCAAGTGGAATACGTTTTTTTTCTTGGTTTACAACAAACATTAAGGGAATGTTGAAGGCAACAAAGAAGAAATATTTTGATCCAGGAAAAAAAAGAACATCAACTTGTTGCTGATATAGATCATTGTAGCCTCAAGTTACAGTTTTATTCAAATGGACATTATTTTCCCCCTCTCTCCTGTCCTACCCTGAAGATGTTACTGCAGTGACCCATTTTAAAAAAATCTGGTCAGCAGCCGCTTGAAAAATATATACTTAATCTAGAACTATCTATGCAGTCTGGAAAACAGAAACAAGGTAGACCTAACAGAAGAAGGGCTATGAGAAAGTTAAACCAAAATAATTTTCATGAAAGATCAATTTTTTTTCGCTTCAGATCATTCATTCAAAATTCACAATCAAGCTAAATGTGAAACTAGCTTTAAGGCTTCATAATCTCGTTATTATTTTGAAAATGACAAAGAAAGTAGCAAATGAATCTGTAGTGTAGGCTTAGGATGGTGTCCTGGCCCAAACTAGCAAAGTATCTCTTTACCTTCATACCTGATCCTGCAAGTAATGATTCATGCAAGTAATTCAATACTCATGGGAAAACCCCTAAGGTTTCAATAAGTAAGAATAAGGATCAGATCCCTCGTTTAAATGCTCAGAGAGTATCAAAGAACAATTAGCAATCAAGATGAATAACAGAATAAGTAAAAAACAAAAATCAATATGCTAAACTCCTTTCTTTGGAGAGTCTGAGTCCCTGGGATGATGACCTTAGGTTGGGTTGGACTTGTTCCACCTTTCACTAGAAATGCTTCTGCTCTGTTTATTCCCAGACACAACACATACAGCTCAAAATCAATCAGCCACAATCTGCTCCACATGCACAGCATTACCAATTGCAAAGTTTCAGATCACACGCATTTTCTCAACATCATACAGAACCAGTGGTGGCAGTCCTTCTTCAGCACATTGCAACAGACAAACAAGGAGATTCATTAACACCAGGAAACACTGAAGTACAGAAGGACTGTTTTTGTAAGTTTGCTCACCGCTCGGTATGGAAAGCAGGCAGTCTTTCAATATCCCCTGCTTGCTAAGACCCCCACATGGATCTTGCCATCTTTCAACCCACCTAATTTTTCCATAAGTGTTGTAGCTAACTCCTCACCTAACTTCACGGAATGTAACAACCACTGAAATTACAGGATCAAGATAAGACAACACAGGCTAGCCAAATATCTGACTACTCGAAGCTTACTCCTCTTCATGGACGCTTCCAACTCATACACAGAAACTCAGAGGTTTCTCTCCATAATCTTTTTATCTAGAATTAGACACCTGAACCACAGTAGTTCTTTTTCAAACAGAACATAGATAAGAAAGTCTTGCTAGATTTTTTTCAACCAAAATAACACTGGCTACAGCACTTAGTTTGCTGATACAAATCCCAAGTTCCAGTCTCTCCAAAGACTCTGACAGTTGCATTACAGAATCCATTGCAACTTCCATGACTATTGCTACCAACTTGAAAAGGATTCTTTTAAATCTTGTAAAAGCAGTGAAGTCACAATGATGTAGGCATTTTGCAAGAGAAAGTAACAAAAAAATCTTCACAAAACAATGCACAGTTTTAAAAAAAAAATCTAAGTATTTTATAGCCAATGTGGTTTTAAGTATTCCAACAAAGAAATTGATTTGGGTTTGTTGGTTTTTGTTGGTTTGTGGTGTGTTTTTTTTTTCTTTCCAAAAGGTTTGCTTTGTTGTTTCAGGTTTTTTTAGCACTATTGGAAGAATAATAAATTTTAGCTGAAATAAAATTTCTAATGAGCATTAAGTGTTTGCTGGAAGTTGTCATTAAAAATAAATTCAAATACAACCTGATCTTAAGACAGCAAGGCTTTAAATGCTTACTTAATACAAAATACAGTTATGTTTTTAATGAGAACACTACATTACTTGTGTGAAATTATTCTGGATCAAGATTGTAGTGAATTCCTAAACAAACAAAGTAACAAGATTAGAAAAAAGAGCTTTACAACTGTAAAGAAACTGTCTGAATTTTACAAAATAAGCTGGGAATTGTACTATTTAAGCTGAAGCAAGAGCTTTCAAACAATTAACCATTATTTTAGAAAGGAAGTATTCGAAAGTGGCCAAGGTGGGCAAGAATACCCATCTATGACCAACCAGAATCCAGATACTGTAACATTTCAGTGCAATACAACAGAAAAGGCTTACAGGTGACATTAAATCTTATTACAATTTTCCTCATTCTACTGGTAATTTTCATTAATACAAAAAATAAAAAGGCACATTACTATGACAGTGACATGATGTGAGCAATTTTATTGAAGTAGAAAGCTAAGAATGATAATATGCAATAATTATTTTATTGATGCACAGGAAATGAATTATTCATAGTTACAAAGTATCTGTGGATAATTCTAATTACCTGCTTTTAAAGTATATGAGATCCACAGAAAATACATTAACAACTTTGATTGAACACCTGCTATCCTGTGGAAGATTACAAGCACCAGATTCCAAACTTTCCTGACATTGAAGTCAATGGCATTAGGTCTTCCAAGTGCGTATTACTAAAAGATCATGGAGAATTTTGTTCTATTCTGTGTTTTGGTGACCTGGGATAACTTTTGATATAACCAGGAAAACAGTAATAGCTGAAGTTCATATCTTGTTTCATATTTTTAGGTCATGGTTTGTTTTGTATCATTTTTTAGCTAATGCAAGGTTATTAATGAAACCAAAGTCTGTGTCTTATGAACAATGTCCTCTGTGATAAACTTACCATCTAAATTCTCTAATCTACATAATTCTTAATGCTAGCATGCAGTGATATATATTGTGATTCTAGATATTACATTAACTTGCTATTTGACGCATCTGGTCCTCAGTAGTGCAGTTTTTACTATGTGGCTCGGCAAACTTAAAAATTTGGAATTCCTGAAGTCCAAATTCTGTCACTTTATGCTGAGCATTACCTTTAGACTAACAAAAATCCAGTCTTTCTAATTCAGTTGCTCAACTAGAAGCTAAGCACAACAGGGAAGAGAGTAAACTTCAGTATAAACTTCAGGAAGATAAAGCACTTAAAGGTTAGGTGGAATTCTTCCCACCACTTGCCATAAAGTCCCTTCCAAAAGTGTTCTGCACCATCAATCCTGTTGTTACTTATCTTGCTTTTAAAACAGACAGTAAGCTCACAGACAATTTCACTATCCTCTACAAAAAAATGAGATCTAGAGAATCAGATGCAGAACAAATTTTAACTGAATGCCTACTTCTTCAAAGAAGCAGCAGTATTTCTTTGACAAAAAGACTCCTTCTGTCCTGTTTTGCAGAACAAAAATATGGACTGTGCAACATATTTCTGAAAAATGCCTAAGAATGCTTTATTAGTTATCTGGACATAGACTGATCTGACTTAAAGAGCAGGTAATTACCTGTTGCCTTTGAGTTAATCAAGTTAATTACAGAAGCATGAAACATACCTCTCTCTCTAAGATACCTTAATTTTTAAAGATTCCTTCTCTATATATTCTGCTGAACTACATTCTGCTGAACTACAACACATATTCCAGAAGACACTATATAATCTTTCCCCCCACCATCCCCCTATAAAACCATTTATTTCCCAGGTATTCCATACCTTCCACTACAGGACTCCATGCTATTCATAAGTTTTCATAAAAGACAAAATACACTGGGCACCTGGTAAGTTAAGCTATACAATACTTACTGTTCATACAGTGTGTTTGGTCGCTTCTAGCCAAAATAATTTTCGTTTTACAAGCAATCATTCCATTGTTAGCTTTATTTTGTCTGACTAAATGTTGACTTTGCTTATGAAACTACTTATAAACGTGTTTGCTAGGTCAGATGTAATAGCTCAAAATAAAGGAAATGTCAAGAGAAACTAAAGTGTTGGAACTGAAGGTCAGCTAATTTTTCCTGTGTACATTTGTTAGGCTCAATAATTATTTATCCTTTTTCACTTACTTAAATGTTTAATCAAGCAGATGTAACGGAATTATGAAACAAGAGTAAATACAACACAATCATTTTGCTACAGACTTAATAAAATCCAAATGGCAGGTTTTGTTGGATTGAATTATTCCAAATCAATCTGTTT
Source organism: Burhinus oedicnemus (assembly GCA_008921705.1). Classification (NCBI taxonomy): domain Eukaryota; kingdom Metazoa; phylum Chordata; class Aves; order Charadriiformes; family Burhinidae; genus Burhinus; species Burhinus oedicnemus. The sequence goes on from VFFE01007257.1 coordinate 3,127,183, forward strand.
GCAACTGTCAATGACATTCTTAAAAAATTTCTGTAGGTCTTCTTCTACTTAGTAGTAGCTCAGGCATCCCTTTGGCTATGACGATGCAAGGCACACAAAAACAGCTTAAGAGCTAGAAAGATGGTTCCACCTTCATACCTAGTTCTGTTTTCCAACTGCCACATAAACGTGCGCGTTAGCATGAAGTCTGATGGAAGGGATTTTTGTGAAGTAATTATTTATCTATAAGAAACAGATTAAGAACATTATATGTCCTTAAGACCATCAAACAGCCATCCAGATATGATTTTATCACTGCCTATCACACTGCTGGCTTTCAGCTGATGTCCCATAGTTGAAAGATTACTCATCTTATTATCAAACTATGAACACGGCATCTTCACTGTTTTTTAAGAGGATATTGATAATAAAATAACTTACTACAGAGAAGTTTCTTCATATTTTACTAAACATAAAAGTTAAAAGGGGCTTACAATTTTACCTAATACAGTTAGATACTCCCCTTCTCCATAATAACACCTGTACCAAAAACTACACATTGCTTTTCATGGAATTCTTAAGATATCAAACATATTTGTGCTGAAAGGGGGCCAGACAGTAGAGAAAAAGCAACATTAAAAATGTTAACAAACCCTCCTGACAGTAAATAATGATGGAGCACTAAAGCATATAAGAGTAACAGATCCTTACTGGATCTGTGCAGGCGGTATGTTCAGTTAGTACAGAGCCTGCTGCAAGACCAGGAGATGAGGAGTTCATTTGTTGGTTCAGCATGCCAGTGTTTAGAGGTTAAAAAAAGCAGCAGCAATGTGTTTATTCCTGGTAACCAATAACACACTGGGAGAAGATTACTGATTCTTTTGATGAACTAAAAGATAAAGGGAAAGCATAACTTCCCGCACCAGAGCTGAAAGTTACGAACAGTTAACTCAGCTGCTTAAGATAACATTCTGCATTTTGGAATATGAGAGGAGTTACTACTTCACACAGTTGAAATTCCTAGCAAAAACATGCAAAAACAAACTTACACATACACTGTGCAAAATATTTAAAGAGAGAAAGAGATAAATTGCATTGCTAAAAGAATGACAACTTTCTTTTAATCATGATCTAAAAGGTATACCTAACCTAGTGAGATGGATACAGGTAACTGCGGGCTGTACTAATAAAAAGCGTTGTGATTCTTGGTTTAATTTATATAAGCAACAGAAAATTAAATTATAGAAAGTATAGAGCTTAGATATGACAATCTCTGTCTGTTATTTGCTTAGGATAACCCACACCTTGGTGTAAGTCATTGAAAATTATATTTAAATAGCATAAAATGAGAGAGAAATATACTGTACGCCTACTCCAAAACTTTTATTTTAGTTGGTTGTTGGCTCTAAACTGTATTTCTAAATACAGTTAACTTCCATAAAATTCTCAGTTCAGTTAATCTCAAAATATAAACATCTATTCATTTATGAGCTTCAGAATCAAGCAAGTTTCCAAATGTAATATACGAGCATTAGAGAGGACGCAGCACGTCTAGCAATGACTGATCAAAGCGACAGGAAGAGCTCAGCCTGCCCTTCAATTCACATTCACGTGCTTTGCCTGCCTTTAAAAAAGATACACATGAAAGGTGTGAAGTACAGTGAATACAGTTTTTAGTTTTTGCAGGTTCCATCTAACTCATCCACATTTTGATTCGCACAAATCTGCTTATTTATTATTAAAAATGGGGAATTCTTTTTGAGCTTTTACAACTAAAATGAGAACAGAAATGTTTTACTCAGCAGAAACTAAAGTATAGCTTTGCTGGGAAATTAAGACCTAGATCACTTTACATCTGTGAATGAAAAATAAAGTCATAGCTGAACTGTAATTGTTCAGAAAATATGAAGCAATTTCATACCGCAAAGTTCAAAGGAAGTGGTTATATGCTTGTGAAATGGCAAAGATATCCATAGTATGGTAAATATAAATGGATGTATTTCTTTAGGAAAATGAATGTTCCGTATGAATGGACCTGCTAGTTGGAGAAATAATGACTAGTTACTATTATTACATGCAATTAGCAGATTGATCATTCAGTGTTTAATTTTTAGTATTACACCAGCACATGCTCTAACAACTGGACAGAACTTTCCTTATTCTTGGAGTAGAAATTTAATTCTTCTATAAAAATGCAGTTATTTTAATAAAAAAAAAACAACACCACCACATTTTGGACATTAAGACAACAAGAAAAAAAAAGATCATCAGAAAATAAATCTATTCATCTAACATATTATTTACTATTGACCAAATTCACTCACCATTTACTTGTGTGAGACTAAGCATTATATATGACCTTTCGCCTTTCAGTGCAAGGTGTTCAATTAGTATGAATTGGTAAAAGTCATTCTTTATGTGAAATCCATGTAAACTCCTTTACACATATAGTAGCCTAGTGTTCTTGAACACGCAACGCAATTTTTTAATTGACATAAGTATCAAACGGGTAACTTTAAGGTGCCAAGTCATCTTTGTACAAACAATGTATACAATCATCTTTATACATGATAGATTCACTTCAGAGGATATTAATAAAGAATCACAGTAGGATTCAGATTAATTTCTTTTTTAAAAAACGTAATTTTTAGGCTAGAGAAAATTAGCTGCACATTGTTTTCTGAAGGTTCATGTCTGTGTAAAAGGTAGCAAAGAGAGAATCTGATAAAGGAAACAGCAAGGAAGCATCTAATATGGTCTGAACAACCACTGAGAAGGAGCAAAGTCTATAGAGACCTTTTAAGTTAGTTAATCAAAATCGAATTTGAACTATGGGCAAGAACTGCTGCATTGAGGGAATCAGAACTTCATATATGTCCTAGAAACAAACAGTAGTGCCACAAAATGAGAAAACCCTATGCCTCACAGGAGAAATAAAATGCAGAACCCTGAATTCGGCATTCTACCCCAGAGACCGCATGTGACAAAGCATGTGGCACCTAACTATACTAAAAAAAGTCCAGAGCCATAGCATCTTTTATGATTAGACACCCTAATAATTACCTTAACTATTCATATTAAAAAGGTATCTTATCACCCACCACTGATGGAAACTGTGAGCCAATAGCTGCTACCGAATGTTTCTGATTAACTGACTGACATCAGATAGGCCTTTCTAGGTAAGATTAATGCTCCTTTCACAATATCTCACCTCTAGGTAAATAAAATTAGCCAGTGAATCAACACATTAGCTAGACTGGAAAAACCTGTCTACAAAAGAAATTGCTACATTTTTGATTGAATGTCAGATTTAGAAAAGACCTTCAAATTCACATTTTAAATATAATAACAGGAAAAACCCCAATATTTTCTGTGCATTTTCCTTGTTACATTAAAGCATGTGAATTACATACATGGTAACACTTCCCTTTCCTCACATTTCTTTTTTGTATACTCTCCAAGGTAAAGCTGAAATTAAAATATTACTTAAAAAAATGCAATCCTTAACAAGCTCCAGCTTTTATTTGTGTTATATATATTCTACATACATATGTATATGTCTTATACACACATACATTAAAATATCTGAAAAGGGAATAGAAGCATATTTTTCCAAATTGGAACTGTATTTCATTCTGAAGAATGCAGGGTTACCTTAATTTTGAGAATTAACTTAGGAAAATCCACTTTATATAAGCAGATTTAGAATGCTTTTATGGAATTGCCTCCCCTGAAGGTTTTTTTGATGTCTGTCTCTCTTGCTAGAAGCGTTACCAATTACTGTTTTCTGAAAATCTTTGACAGGGGTAATATTATCAAATGCATAGAAGGTAAAAACATATTATTTTAAATGAAATTAAGTTTATTTACACAAACTGAAGAGATAGTCTAAACCCCTTCTTCAAGATCAGCATCAGGGCAACTTTTGAATGAATAAGTACTCCATGGCCATAGTTGCTGCTTTTCAAAATATGGGTTCCTATGAAACCAGAAATAGAAAATATAACTCTAAATACCTGTAAGCTTTTCCTCTATAATACATGCCTGAGATTGAGCTTCCAGTTTCAGATATTCATTTTTGGGTTTATATTAAATCATTCCAAAGACCACCACCTCTAACACAGGGACTAAAGAAAACAAACATATTAAATGAGAAAACAGCAAGAATTTATTTGAATAAGTAGTGTAACTGATACATGTTGTCATCAGCCCTCCAGAGTCAGTGTGACACTTTTCGCATTCTCACGTCTCCCATTTGGCTCCCACTCTACACATACACGAAGAGCATGGATAAATCTCATATGGTAGATATCTGAAAATTCATACACAGTAGGAAGTCTATCCACTCCACACAAAATACTCAGCAACACGGGAGGATAACTGGGACAGCTTACTGGCCAAAAGAAGCTTTAAGTCATGCAGTGGTAGATCATAATGGTGAAAAGATGAGTAGTAGTAGGGAGGAAATCCCACTTTTCCCTATGCAGTTTATGGCATCATCACCCAAATCACTGGAGTCAGGGACATACGAGACTTTCAAAAGCTACTGCAGTTCAGTTCCTACGACTTTTCCAGCCAGTTTCAAGGCAAATATTAGTAATACCAATTAACTTTATGCTCACATCTCTACTCTTGCTTTCACAAATCCTCTCTATTTTTGGTATGCATGAGTAATAGAACCATTCAGATTGGAAAAGACCTTTGAGATCATCTAGTCCAACCATTGACCCTACTCTACCAAGTCTGCCACTAAACCACGTCTCTAAGCAGAAGGAGGTAGTGAAAAGCTCTCTTCTCCGTTCAGAAATCCAGTTATCATTTAGACCCTGTAATTTTTCAGAATCTATACATTTATATTCTAAAATAACCAAAATTACTTATTTGTATTCCTATTTGCCATATAAAACTAGGGTCACTTTGAAAGAAGAATTTATAGCCCTTGCCAGCAATACCACTGGAAAATGTCGTATCATAATCATGATAGATTATTTTGTTTAAAAGATGATACTGAGAATTATTACTAGTCTGGTAGTTGTGTATCTAGCAATACTTCATTTCTTTCAGTACCAATTATAACAGAATTGAAAAAGCATGCAGCATTTCTTTATTCTCTGTTCACAGCTCATGAATCTATATTTATCAAGATTATATTTTGTATTCACATAGTTCAAATACTTTTATAGTATTTGTGACATCATTACATTATCAATATTCCCATTAAGAAAATAAAGAAAAAAATGGTCATATGCATATACCTTTGTTGTATATTTTCCTAGATAAGAGATTTTCATTACAGAAAATCATTAATATCAATCTTAAAAATCAGTAGACAGCTTACCAATTTTCTCACAGAATTTCCTTCAATTTTAGTAATTCTCAGGTAAATCTCAATTAAACCCAATTTCTCCCCATTAATTTCATTACTTCTGATCTCTATCAATAGCCTTTGTTAATTTCAATTACCTTCAATAAATGTTCAATTAAATCCTTTTACCGCTAATTAGTTTCCTTTGAACTCATTTGATAGCTTTAAAAACCATGCTACAGATGCAATGTCTGACAGATTTTTCACTTGAAACATCATATATTTAAACTCATAGAAAAATTAATACAAAGTATATATATTTTGACAGACATTAATGAAATAGAAGGTTTATATAAAACTGACAATTTCTCAATTGCCTATGGAATTTAATTGTGAATACTCTGATAAAATAGTGAAAACTCTTAACTTTTCCATCTATTTATAGACAGGTGGGCATCAATGGTTTTTCAGAGAGGCACTGTGATGTACTGTCCTTGCCAGGATATCCTCTTCTGATACAAAAGTCTCCTCAAAGACACCTCACTGGACTCTATTTAGAGATCTGTGTTGAGAGAGAAATGGGACCAGGGGTTTGATAGAAGAGCAAATATACAACTATTTTTGGACTATGTAAACATTGTACCTCTCCACCTCTGGTTCTACAATGAAAGAGCATGCTACACAGCCTCCACTCTGGTGGCAGTCACCTGTCAATAACTATCATAGTCTGGTAAATTATTGACTCCAAACCACCAGGATGCAGAACTTAGAGCAGAGGTATATACAGTCTACTCTGGGTCTGAGTGAAAAGCACAGGGAACAAGCACATCCTTCCAGGGAAGCGCTGCTGCTCTGATATACTGAGCGAACAGCAAATGATGTTATGCTCCCTTTTAATTTGGAACAGGCCATTATGCTTTCCCAAGCTCAGTTCAAATCTTTATTCCCTCATTAGCTAGAACTTTATCTATGAAGCATGAGACGGATTGAAAAACGCTTAATGATGATCATCAACTCAGTCCCTTCAAAAACAGTCTTCACAGCCAGGTGAATGTTGTGGATGGTTGTTTCTGATCCTTCCATTCTTTCTCTGTATCTAACTATTGAGGCTAAAGCTTTTACAGATACAAGTTGACCAATTACAGTCTGCTTTCTCTTAACTCCAGAACCTGGGCAAATCCTCAGTGGCTCACTCTAAGACCATCATCTGCTATTTAGCTCAGCGCCCGGGTCACAAAGGCAAAGCATATTCCACAGTGGAGGCATTTCCTTCACACTAAATCAGCCAGGTTGCAATTCAAGTGAGAACATCAATATTCCCAGTCTCCGGCAGTTTACATTCTCTGGTTCCACCAGGCAGTGAATCTTACTACTGAATGTTACTGAATCCCATGAAAACAACCCTACTGTGTCAGAAAAGATACTGTTTCTTAGTAAATGTTGCAGAAAGTCCTTGTGAAGGTGGTTTATCTGCTTTGACTAACTGAGGAAAATACATACGTACATCTCTAGAAAACAAAGTACGTCAATATCCATAACTGTATTTTTCTTTAAAGAAATACACTTTCAGTACCTGTTGTCCTGTGTCTGTGTCAAGTACCCCTCCCAATCTGAGTATTTCTTTTAAATGACTGAAAAAGCCTTTCAGACTTTTTATAGAAATATATCAAATGCTGGTAAAAACAGAATAGCCATAACAAAAAAATAAATACAATGAACTTTTAGAAAAAGGTCTTCATTTTCAAAGAAAATGTGTATGTTTTAAGGCCATTCCTATAATAATCCTCCTGATTTCCCCTCATTAAAGAGCATTCAATAAGCACTCTCAATGCTGACAGTTGCTGCTAATTAGACCATGAGGGATTCTTTCCACAGTGGTTTGGATCAGGACCTGAGTGCCCTAAGGCCAAACTCCATCTTGTTGAATGGAGGCAAGTGAAACAAAGCTTGGCTGGTTTTGTTTCTTTAAATAATT
>VFFE01007257.1:3134461-3189441 GCA_008921705.1 Burhinus oedicnemus
AATGTAATCAATAGAGTACTTTACTTTCTTCGCTCTACAGATTTTCCTCAGTTAAACTAAATAGGAGGAAAAAAAAAAGAAACAGAAAAAAAACACCAAAAAACCACACCAACAAAAAAACCTGGACAAAAACCACTGCTTAGACTTTTAGAGTATTTTTGTATAGTATTCATCTTGTTTCTCCAGTACAGATTTAAACAGGACTTTCCCCAGGCAGTTATTTGCAGTTTAGTTTATGAAACTCTTATCACCTAACCTAGAAGTGTATAAATAAAAATTTTCAGATTTGTGAAACCTAAACTGAAACTTTAACATTTTGCCAGTTACCCCCCTCTGCTCTATGATGATCTTCTGAAGCAGGCATAAGTAAATTTTCATCAATAATTTGTAATTTCACAAACATATTTTTGTATTTTAAACTTCCACTGAAAAGTAGAGAAGGGATATAAAAACAAGATTTTTGGAAATCCCACATAATAATCACTAATCTGCAGAAGAAACTCCTTGAATATAGTTACAAAATACAAAAAAATTAAAAAATCAAGTGATAATGGGTTAAACTCAATAGAATTTAAGATGTAAAATTCCCTTAAAAGCCTACCTGAAGTTGTCCAATATATGCCAGATAATAAATACATAAATAAACAAACAAATAATTTCCACCTTCACTACCAGATACAGGCTTGAAATAGAGTTCAGGTTTAAATGACATGCAACTTCAAAATGGAACATTTTGGATCAAATTAGCGTCTCTCACAACCTATTTGGCACAGAAATCACATATGCCAAGGATATAAAAAAAGTACAAAGAATCCATCCCCTATGTACTGCCATACGAAACAGCCACTATGGTTGATCTCTACTGAGAGGCCAGCATTCTTGTCTTTAGGCCAATGCTTTCAACAGCTAATCATGGAAAGATTTTTTTAAAAAAAAGGCTATTGCTTCACAAGGAACTTTATTAGAAATTATTTGATTGGCTTTAAAAGTTAAAATGCAGTTTTACGCTTATACTGTCTGTAACAGCCGTACAGTGTTTTCTTCATCTACAAGGCACTCAGCTTAATAGAGGACTTCAAATTCTAGTCTCTATTCTTTGTCTCCCTTTTCCTCATTGTCCAAACCTCATAACGATAATCCAGCAATTACTTGTTCTATCCCCACTGCAATGTATTTCAGATTTTGTCAGCCTTTCCACTTAAACGTTGATTATTCTTTCATGCCCTACTTTGAGGTTTCTAAGTAGTTTGAAAGTATCTTCCCAATAGAAATATCTTTGCGTAAATATGTCTATTTCTGAATGTTTACGATTAACAAGATAATATTGTAGGCAACTAGCAGAGACCATATCTTGTAATTAAAAACAATTATTTTAGAACTTACGCATGTTACCTCTAAACTGAGTATCTTAGCGCCTTTGTACCCTCTTCATCTGTTAAAATATAATTTTACTCTGTGACCATCATAGCATTTATCTGTTTTACAGTTTGTGTGCGAAAGTATTTTGAACTTCATATATGGGTTTTTAAACTGCTTTCATTTTTCCAAATATTGTTAGCTCTAAAATAAATACTAACCAATACAGAGACGAATTTTAGCAGATATGTTGAGCACAGGGTCTATTTAAGGAAAATTGTTTTTCTGCTAATCATGTATCATTCTACCTTCTCAACAGTGTAAGTAACTCTGGTCTCTTCAGAATACTTGTCAAGGCATACAAAAAGCTATAAGTTTACACATGCCTGGAATCGTCAGGGCAGTGGGTAGAAACACAAGCATGATACCCCCAGAAGTCATCTTTGTGCCTGATAACTGAACAGTTCAAATATTTTCCATTACCAGAAAAAATGAATTCATATTGATCTTCATCCTCTCTAGAGCATCCTTTGGAAAAATGATATATATGTATAGATGAGGCACTGTTCACTTCAGTACCATAACGATTGGTTTCAAGTGAAAAATGAGGACAGCAACTCGTTATACAGTACACATGGGGCAATGTCTTTGTTTCCTTTTCATTTCCTTTTTTGCCAGAGTAAATGTTCTTATTTAAAACTTCATCACCAAAAATGCTTGTATCTAAATTACAGCATAAGGAGGCTTCACTCAATTCAGACACACATTCCTTGGAAACCGAAAAAAACAACCTGAAAAGCAGGGAGAGAGAAAGCGAAGGTAGGGAGAGAGTGCACATTCAATACTACTGCTATTGTACATGGCATAAATCACTAGCCATGTTTATGGAACATAATCTATTATAATTCCTTATTTCTCTGTAATCATTGTATCATGTGCTTCATAAACAGTGACAAAAGAAGCTAAATTATCTCAATAAGGTAATCAGATAGGGTTTTGCAGTTAAAAAACCAAACAACAACAAAAAACAAGCAAGAAAACAAATAAAAAATCCACCAAAAAATGAAAACACACCCCCCCACATTCCCCCCACACCCCCCCAAAAAAAAATCAGAGAAAAAAAGCCCAGTATTTTCTGGGAAGCTCTTCCTTACTGGTACTCCAAATTAAGCACACAAAATATGAAATGTCCACAAAAAGTGTGAGAGCAGCTTGGGGCTCAGCAGTAACACATCCCTGGGAACACACCCATAAGTGTTAGGGTTTCTCCTGGGCTCTCTCAGGCTGAGTCTGGATTGAAACCACAGCAGTTGCAGAAGTACTTGAAAGAGTTCTAGCAACTAGCTCAGGTACTGGCAACCTAGACAGTTGCCTAAGTTCATGGACCTACTAATTTAACTTGCTTTAGTGCTTTGTGTTACCATCCCTATACTAGTAATATGACTAGTTGAAACTAGTGTATCTGTTCCACATGTTCTTTTGCAGATTAGAAACATCCATTGTTGCCTTGAAAGTAGCTTTACTAGTGATGGAAATAATTTTTACATTATATTGCCTGTTAATTTCTACATAAAAAATCATTAGATTCTCAAATAGTCCATTCAGGTCCAAAAAATACTGAAATAATGGGAGAAAGACTTAAAAAACCAAGCCAAACCAAACAACAGTTGCCAGCTGCTATTGTAGGTATGAAGAAAGAACACACAAAACAGTTTTGAAAAGAGTTTTCAGCTACTGAACAGTTTGATCTCAGGAAGCAATTACTTACATTCATTTACGTATAAAAGCCATTTTGCAAAAGGAATGGGTCCCTTTTTTAGAACATGACTGTCACTAAACAAACAAGAAATTCCAAAAGAGACTGGTGAACTCTTAGGTATCCAGTTATTTATAAAGGAGAATCTCAACGCAAGTCACGTTGGAAAGATACTCACTTGCCAGTAAATGCCAGTCAGGTCTTCAGCTGAAAAGTCTTAGTTCTTCAATCTCACAACAGAACTGAAGTATTAGCAGCATTTTTTCCATGGATATTTACAGTGGTATGAAAGTGCTCATCAACGAGACGGTATGTGGCATAACTTGTTAGTTCATGAGGAGCTTTAAAGAAACAAAGATCCTGAAATAATGCAGGATTGGTAAGTTAGCCAGCTCTGTCTAGCCACCAAGTGCTCCATCAGTGCTCCGACCTGTTAATGTTCCCTAACACCAGAAGGTCTCTTCCTGCATCCAGGAGAGCAAAACAGCCAGGCAAATGCTGATTCCAAACTCCACAAAACAAACAAGTGGAGAGAGGGGCCACAAGCATTCATATCAGATTCTGAATGTATGCCGTTAATACTGAAATGTGGAATATTCTCTCCATGGCAGAAAATCCAGAGACTGAGGACAATTTCCTTGTCTCAAAGAAATGTGGCAGGTCTTATCACCTGAAAGTTTAAAGCCCAGTAATTAATTATCTTTATGAGAGGAAGAATACTTGTGGAGAAATTCAAGACAGACAAAACAGTAGGAAAATCAACACCAAAAATAATTTTTTTAGTGAGCCACAAGATCCCTTTTTCTTTCTACAAATGCTCTGCACCCAAATGGAGACAGCACCACAAACCATCTCTTAAGGAAAAAGGTTTATATTGTTGCATTCCAGCCCTAAAAATTACAACAAAGCAACAACAGGTGTTAATGTCTCCTATTATTAAACTCCTGTATAGTGACTCATGTCCAAAGAATCTCCATAAAGCAGATTCACTGAGAAAATACGGAGCAGTGAAAAATGAAAACACTTCTAACCAATTAGTCCTACACCAAGATATTCCTTGAAGCTTTCTGTGCTTTCCTCGGTTCCGTATCTAAGGACAGCAGTTTTGATTGGTCTGAAAAAAGGAGGAAAGAAAGGTATCCCCCCTTCTGGGCTCTTTCTAGGAACAAAAAATACATACTATTCTACAGCTGAATTCCTTAAAAGACTGTTCTCTGTTTTGCATACGTTAAAACTTTCTCTACTTTAGATCTGCAAAGGAAGCTGCATCAAATAAAACAATTTCTGTTTACTTTGTACAGGAAGGTATTTCTCAGGTTTCTGGATAACCAGAAAATTTCTCAAAGGTCCAATTCTATAGTCACTGCATCGCTAATTTCAGAAGCAGCTAAGCACTAAAAGACATTGCTGAGTTGCAATATTGTTAGATGTTTGGTACTTTCACCTATGGGGAAACCTGATAAATCCATTTGTGTTTAATCCAACCAGTCACAGAGAGCCACTAATAATGGCAAGATAGAGTCACAACCAAACAGGCACCACTGTACTTTAAGTATGCAGTAACTACAGTAGACTTTTAAAACAAAGTAGAATAATTTATGAGGAGTGTATGAGGGGTTAAGAAGGTGAAAAATTCTGTGCAGAGAGGTCCTGGAATAAAAGCTACAAAATGTAGCCGTGTAATCAGTAAAACGTTTTATTTGCATTGCAGTGTTTGGGTTTCTTTTCAATCACAAGCACCAAAGTCAAAGTGGGACTCTGATCATCTCGCTGCAGTTTACCAATCAGGATTATATGCCAATGTGTAATGAAGTGGAACTACACGATGTGACAAAATATGATGTGACAAGTAAATTTTAAAGGAGAACCCACTAATTTGGAACCAGTAATTGCTACAATTCAAACAGCCCCATTACTTACATACTGAATTTTCAAAGCTGAATTTGTGGCATATTTTTAACCGGATTAAGTGTCAACTTCAACGGAGCAATTAGCATTTTTAAAAAATATTTCTCATCAACAGAGTACTATTTATCACCTGGCAGGTAATAATTTCTTATTCCTACCTTTAGTACTGCTGAATATTTTCTCTCAAATAATATATTCAATCAAAAGAACACAACATTTTATGCTAATGTAATCTTTGTACAGCTTTAGCTAAAATCTCAAGTGCTGATAATTACAAAAAAGTCTGTGAAGGGATTCCAGAAAACTGGCATTTTATTTATTTATTTTTATGGGGACAAAAATTCAGCAAATTCTTGAACAATGTTCAATAGCACAAATTGCAAGTACTACCTTTGCCTGTCTTGTATTACAAGCCTAGGTATTGAAAATAGCTCTGGAGAAGAGTAGGCGACACACTGCAAAGCTTCTGGAGAACTTTGCCATCTACAAACAACACACACCACTTTGGAAAGATGACACTTCAAAATTTCAATCTGTCAGTTTCTTAATAAAAAAAAACCCCTCTAGGTTCTATACAGGGCAGCACTCTGGTACAGAGTAACAGTATTTTGGGATCACAGAAGTTACTCTGTGAAAGTCAATATAAAGTATTAAATAGTCCACTGGGCACCACCACAATGCTTCCATAGGTGGAGATTTTGCATGATGTGAAAGCCTTTATAAAAAATAACAGGTAGCATAAAACATGAGAGTAATTTTAAAAATAAGATCATAAAACAAGGACTGGAAGGGAGAATCTCCTTCCAAACCTCAGTTTTTAAAAACTGATCATGAAATCAACATTGCCATTGCTCCTTTCCAAAAAGACTGTCAAGAGGAAGCCATAGTTTTTGTTACATCTTGTGAACTGTATCTTTTGTTCAAGAAATAGACCATTATTATTTTTCCATGCTTTCTGTTCCTAAAGAGATTGAATATTTATGTCACTTTGTTATTAAGATAGATAAATTACGTGTTCATTGTTAGTGATATCAGGTGTGGTCTGACATTATTTTGGGAGATATGTATGTAGCTTTTGTGGTTTGTATATGAGGGTTGACTGTTTATTGCATACTGAAGAACACTAGTTCAGAAATTTCAAGCCCTTAACTAGAAAGATGACAAGACTCATGATGTATACATTGGAAGGGGATTCTTCTTGACAAAAACTCTCCATCTCTGATTAGTATTGCTTTTGGTTATAGCGCAAGGCATCTCACATCTGTTACAAACCAAACCTGCATACTGAATAAAACAAATTCTTAATTGGTCAAAATTCTATTTAAAGCCTTGGTTTAACACCTTCTAACTAGAAAAAAACCCTAGTTTTTCTCATAGATGTGTCCATTTGTAAAGATTCATAACATATTGATAGCAATTAATACACATGTAGACAACCAACATAGCTTGGAGTATGTGTTCCAGGAGTGCTAGAGTAGGCTGGTGACTGAGATGACACAGCCCTTTACCAAAAAGTTGCAAGTGACTCATCTTGGGTGCTTCTCAACAGGTCTACCAAACATGACTGTACACACAACTGGCAATCTGAAAAGCTATATAAAAAAAAAAGCTTTCTCTCCTATATATTACAGATCTTGATTAATTGATTAAATAGTCAACTGACAATTCAAAGAACTATTTAGAAGCAACCTCACAGAACCAATAATTAACAGACACATGTTTTATACCTCTTTGTCAAATTGTTATAGCAGTTTAAATTGGAAAGAAGATAGCTGCAAGCCAGTTGAAAGCAGCTGGCATTTAGTCATCTCCCTCCCAATTAAAATTGTAAATGGTGCCTACTTCCATGGCAGTGTGTCTTATATACATTCTGATAAAACAGGTATTTTTGTTTTTCTTTTACACATACACACTGGAAATTTACTATCCTAACCAAATCCATTCACAGATTTTAACAAATGTGGACTTCAGTAAACACATTTTTAAATTTTTTAACCAATATTTTGGAAGACTGATCAGATACGGACAACTTGTCCCTGGATGTCAAAAAAGCCATTTTAAGAATAATACCCAAGATAAAACATCAAAAACAAGTGTAAATTATTTTACAATTTGACTACTACCGAGTTATTAAGCTGCTTCAAGGAATAATACAACAGCATTAAAGCAGAACCCCCTCTTCTCAGCTCTCTGAAGTTCTGCTTATTACCGCTTAATTTTCTGCTGTCACTAAGCTTGTGTTACTAACTTAAAACATGGGCTGGAGGGAAAGAGATAGTCAGTCTCATTTCTACTCCTAACACAGGTTTACTTACCAAAATCATCCACTGATAGAAGATGTTTCTGGAAAGATAACTGTACCAAAAGAACTGATTTCTATTCATCCTATGTAAAGCTCTATTGTGTAAGAGTACATTTAACTGATGTTAGTGAACATTTGCACACTTGTGTTTTGGGGTCACTAATACATAACTGTGATTGTGCATGTGTGCACATTTACGTTTCGGTACATGGGACTTTAGCACAAAGTCTTGCTAAAGGTTTCCAGGTATCAGCCTATATGTGCAGTAAACTGCCCATTGCTGGTTGTTTATTTACTGCTTCAGATGGTTTTCTTACACCTAAATGGTTTTCTCCCTAGACATTTCATAAAGGATTCAGCCACAGTTCAAGGTTCTGCACAACTTAAGTACCTTCAATGGCAATACGAACTGACTCTGAATAGCAAACAGACTGAAATTTTTATTTTTGTGTGTGCAACTGGCTTGGAACATGATTAAAGCTAATAAAATATAGAATACCTCAACAGTCACTTCAACACTACTGCACATTATCAGCTCTATTTTGCAGAAAACTATACAATGCCTTTCACTTCTTTGGGTGAGGTACTAATATTACCATGTATTAAACAGTTCCGTGAAGTACATAATCATTTCTAATCTCGCACATCTTTACATTTGTCATAGTCAATACCCATAATGTTTGTTTCAAGATTAATTGCACAAATTTCAGGCAGGATTAAGCAGCACATAATAAATAAATAAATAAATAAAATCAGAGAAACGAGAAGGAAGAAGTTTCTTAAGCTCTTTTAGCAGCTTAGAAGTAAAGCATAAAATGTCAAGCTACAAAAATTGGCTCAGATAAGTATGATTTTTCCTGAATTAGTTCACTAAGCTTTTATCCTTCCTGAACACTTTCAAGTCAATCCTAAATGCTGTGCTTACCTTGACGTTGAACAGTTGTGCTACAACACGTACAAAAGACTGAATATACAAGTTATTTTCAAAACGAAAGTTTGTCTGTCTTCATTTAAATAAGGAAAGTAAGGAATTTATTTGGCACCGGAAGGAAAAGCAAAGTTATTAAGATCACTTTTAGGGGTTTTTTTTCCATTTAGCTAAGGGCTTCCACTGGAGGCTATCTTCTGTTATACCCATTATACACTTCAAAACTTCACATCTTAAATCTTTAAGATATTTAGTTTCATATATTCACATATTAATAATAATATAGTTATGTCTGTTAGTAATTAAGCTGTCATAATTATACCATCATATTTTCAAGTGTTTAAGGCTTTAAAAACTTCAAGCAAGCTGTCATTTTATATTCCACAGGGCTGTTATTCTTTTTCTGTGACCTGTAATAAATCCTGTTAATACTAAGTCAAACACTACATACAGATGTATATGGACATACACAGAGTATACAATTTAGACAATGTATCCTCAGTTTTGGAAACAATGCCTAGAATGGCATTGAAGGGAAGTGTTATAAAGGAAATATTTTAAAACAATGATTATGTAAAATTGAAATTCTAAGCCTGCAAATAATATTTTTTTTTCAGCACACCAATTTCAAAAAATAGATTTTTTTAAAATGGCTACAATATTAATGAAATAAGACACAAATTCCAATGGATTTTCGTATTCAACTAGAGTTTTGGCTACACACCTCAAATTTAAAGGTTCCATTTATTTTCCCCCCAGACAAATGCTAACATCTTAGAAACCCTTCCAATAACTGAAATTAACTTTGCTCTTGTTCCTAACCTGCAAGATTTTCCACAGAGGTAGATTACTCAGGCCATGAAGAATGTTCTCATAGAGCCCCTGATTGTGGCCTTAGTAGATAAGACATGATTCTATCAGCACTGACAGATGTTCTTTCCTCTCAGGAAATGGCCACCGAGGATAAAAGTTGCTATCCGCGTAAAAAGAAGATTAATTTGCATTTGAAGCCCTATATCCATTCCCCAGGATCTCCATCACTGAGAAAAACCAGGCCTGCACTTCCTTTACAGTATGGGTAGCCCAACATGAATACACAGTTTTGCACTTCCCATTTACCTGCCTCCAAGGACTATCATTGGGTATGTAGCATTAAGGTCACTACCAGACATCCTGTGTTCTAAACATTTGGCTCACCTGCTGTGAAGCCTGAGAAAATATTTTTGTCAGGCAAATATATCTGTGCGTAAGTATATTTGAGAGGAAATACATGTAAAAACAAAGACTGACTTTGGTATGTGCATATCCATCTTATCCATGAAACTACCCAGAAACTACCCATGAAGAACTACTTTCATCGATACTGTATTTAAAAAAAAGACTAATATTAAGACTAATTAAAGGAGTAAAATTAAAATCCTCTCCAATGCATGTATAAATATATCTGCAGTGTGAGCCAAACATAAATATAACTTAGCATAAGTTATAATACATCTAACAAACGGTTCTGCAGTTCAGAAAAATATTGCGTATTTCCTCTGAGGTTAAAGATGTCCTAAGGCAAAATAACATGGCAGATTAACAATACAAAACAAGGGGGAGTAAAACTTGTACTACACAAAGTTGAGTATTTTCAATCCTTCTGATATTCCTGAGCCTACTGAGGGATGGTGGTCAGATGCAGTACAACAGGCTTTCTTGGATCTAGAACAAGGAACATTAAATTTCAGCACACAACAACAGTCAAACTCCTCCTTCCCCAGGGCAAATTCAAGGCTTGCAAACAAACACAAATATATATTAAAAGTTTGTATTTAAAATACTGCACTTAATTTGTAATTGAGTAAAAATCCATGAAACAATTAAATGTAAAGAAAATACAAGATTGTAGTAGTCTTTTTTTTTTTTGTATGATTCTGTGAGTTAGCGGTAAATGGATCCCCTTCATGATTCTTAGAAATTTTAACACGCTGTCCCAATTTTGAAAACATTTCTTAAAGTGTCATCAGGCAACTTAAATACCCTGCAGACTATGGCTATAACATAATAATTCTCCTTTTTCAACAATAGCTTTCATCCTAAAAATAGGTACAAACATATATTAACATAAATCATACTTAAAGGACTAGAGCCTTTTGAGCATCACCGTTGTCCCCATGCAATGAAAAGGTGCTTATCTAATGTCAGTGGAGGCCAAGGAGGTTTTCAGTACTCCCAGTCTCAAGGGAAAATGCATCAAACAAGCAGGTCCCTTTAATTAAATAAAACATTTTGCCTTCTAACGATAAAAGATTAAATCAGAAGCAAAAACCAGAAATAAATCTTGGATTAGAAAGCAATTATTTTTTTAAAGTGCTGAAAGTAATCCATGTTCCTTAACAGCAATATAAGCATCACTGCAAATTTTTGTGGAAACATATAAAGAACATGAAATACATTATTCCAGTGTTCATTTTTAATACCATGAACTTATTTGTTTATAATTGTTCTTTTAGAAAACATCTTTGCCATCAACTATAATATACTTAAAGAATCAATCTACTCTAACTACTGTTTAAAGTGCAACTCCAAACTCTGTAATCATTTCCTGAATCAGTACAATTTTATGATGGAAATACCCTGAAGTTCTTCATGAACAAAAACATTTGAAAACTAACATGCTTCTTTTTAGTGCACCTGTATAACCTCCCAATGGAATAGGTGGGTAAATTAAGAGAACAGCAAGATAACCTTTATGCTGCTACCACTGAATCAGTCTATTCAGTGATCAAACACAACAAAATAAAAGTTCTTTGTTACGTACTGTAACAACTGTAAAAACTTGTAAACAATGAAGAAATTATTTTTTTCCAGATACCAACATTTAAGGAACACCTGCCTCTCAAACACCTTGACATGGGGAAAAAAATATTTGTTTGCTTTGATACTACAACAAAATCAGATAGCTTGAGTGTAACGAGGTAGAAATATCCACCTCGTGAGGACAAGCATGAACATCCCTGTAACAATTAGAGGTTGAGGAAGACTATAAGATAAATTTGTAGGTTTAAGGGAAAAAAAAAAGGGGGGAAAGAAAGGAAAAGATAAAAAAAGAAAGGGCTATTTCATAAAACTATGAGGATTGAAAAGGTCAGTTTAGAAATACAGGCATATTTTGTCAGAGAAGTTATAGACTTGACTTTCACTAGCACCACATTAATGGCAGCACTGTGATCCCACTAATAAAATCAGTCAGCAGACTTAACAAGAAAAGTAGTCTTTTAAGGAAGAAATTGCTCCAGTTTCTCCACGTCACGTAAAAAGGCTTGTTACCCATTAAAATGCTGAAGAAAGAAAGAAATCTGAATACCATCTACAAGAAAACATGAATACTATTGTGACCATCTCTAAACATAATAGATTCAGCAACAGCTCTACTACTATATGTTCTTCTCCAGTTGCCAAAAAGCAGTGTCTCAACCCTATAATAGTAAAAGCTGATTTTTTTTTTTCCACATGAAATGCAAACCTTTAGATTTTCAGAAGAATATTAAGGAGAGGACTAATAATGAATACAAAATACTTTTGATATTAAAACTGTTCTATATGCTTTATCTTGAAGATAAAAAATACAGTAAGAACTTAATTACCATGTGAATTTAAACTGTGAATAAAACGACCCATCTCCTTCATAAAAATAAGGGAATACAAACAATATAATTTGAAATTAAGAGATTAATAATGAAAATTTCACTGAAGATTTATATATAAATATGTATCATTAAATATGGCTTCCAATATTTCTATGACTTCAGTAAATTGTATTATTGCTATTTTTAACCAGAAAATAATTGACATTTCTGTATGTTTAATCCACATTTTAACTTAATCTGGGATTAGGGACTGTAAAGAGAAATACTAACTCTTGTTTTCTTTTTCTAATTACTTACTGAAATCACCCACCACATTTAAGGCATGGGAGTGCTATAAACAGCCATTGTGGTCTGATCCAATTCCTGTTCAAGTCAATGGAAATCTTTTATAGACATAAGGCTAGCTCACTGTATGTATCCAAAAATGCTCTACATTTATTCCTATTCCTCTTTTGCTTTTCACCTACTCCTTTCCTTCACAGTCCCCCAAAATGCAGGGAATCTATTTAAATTCATCTTTTCCTTCAGAAAGTGACTTAGGAAGCATACTACATTTCGGTATTCCTGAATTCTCAATGTCTAATGGAAAGACTTTGAAAATATCACTGAAAAGAGTCCAAGTATGTGTCTGTACATATTTTCATTTTGCATATCAATCCATGATGCCTTCTAAACATCATCTTAATATTTTCCTTTTTTTTTCCTTTGCTTTTTTTCGGACTATATAATAGAAATAAACCAGAAGCTTTGCTTTTCAAGCACAACCAAGCCAATTAAGGGATCCAAATTACTGGATAATTGATCGCATTTTGACCTTTGAGAACTAATCTAGGGAATAAAACGGCAGATCATTAACAGCTCAAGAAAAACAATTCCTGTCTACAAGTTATATTAATCCTTCATACAAAATAAGTACAAAAATGTCTATGTAATTTACTTATCAACATTTTTGTGCACTTTTCATCTCCTTTATATTAAAAAAGCTAAAATCTAGTATTTTATTTTTAATTTAAGTATATTTTAATCTCAGGTTTGTTCTCTATGGTGTTCTCATCATAACGAAGAAAATTTAATAATATAAATTAAAGGTGGAAGACACCAATTTGTTTATCATTACAACAATTTTGGTTACAGATGAGGACTGGGACCAAAGCACACAAATACCCTACAGTTAATATTAAATTTTGCAGAAAGCCTTCAGGTATGTTAATGTCCAAATCTAGGGTTGAAATTTGGAGTACTCTATGTTTCCACCGAGATATTCAGCATGATCTGCATAGAGCTACTAGAAAGATTCCTGCCATCAGAGTAAACGCCCCATGCTCGATTCTGAGTTAGGCAGGAGCCTCTGGATAAGGCTGAGGCTAGTAACAGATTTCAAGTTGGAGTTCAATACTTAAAAGAGTACAAACAATTTGTTGTATTACTGCATCTTAGATAACCAGAGCCTGAAAAAAAAACCCCAAAACATTTCTGCAAGATAAAACAGCTTTACATTTTTATTTTGTAGAACACTAAAACTAACCTTACCTGTAGTCCTAGACTTATCCACAAGCAAATTAAAGTAAATTAAAATCCATTTCTACTAGACCTCATTCTAGCTCATGGGTCACGTATGGCAAATGGTCACCCATGGCAAATCCCTTCAGTACACAGGTCTAGAAGATGCTGACCAATGCATAATAATTACTTTTAACATTTGCATTTGTAGGCTAAAATAGCAAACAACTTAAGACAAAGACAAATGATACAGAATTAATGCAGTCTATAAACCTACGTATTGTAATTCAGGCATTGAAAATTTTTACAAGATTGAGACATTTCAGAATTGCTGCAGTGCTTTCTGTCACACTGGCCCAAACTGTAAATTGTTCCAGGAGTTCTAAAGGATTCACTTCCCAGATGTAAAGAGAAATAAAAACAGTAAATTCCAAAAAGTTTAATGTCTGTCTAGATGGAAGGGCAGGGGATGGAAATGAAATCTCTCAGTAAAAGGTAGCCCTAAAAGACTGGACTTTTTTTTTTTTTTTGCTATATTTTTAACATTTAGGCATTTATTCCATGTTAGAAAAAACATACAGTACATGAATAAATACAGAAATAGCCAGAAAACTCAGCTGTACAAAAAAAAAAAAGGGGAAAAAAAAAAAGCGAGAAAAGCTAGTGTGACAATAAGAGAAGACTACCATAAATTAACTATACTTGACTTTAAGCAGGTTGGGCAACTTATGCACACAATGGGAAAGACTATTGTTCACAAGCTCTCCTGTGAACCTGGGGAGGCTGCCAGATCTGCAAAGGCACCGATTAATACATTCACAACCAGAGATGGACACAACCTTTGAAGAAAGAAAATTTAAATTCTACAGATTGCTAGTCAGGGTGCCTGAGGTGACAGTTTGTTCAGCTCAAAGAAAGAAGTCTACTATTTACACTTCCAGCATCACCAAGTAGCTAACCAGCTAGAATTTTCTAAACGCCTGTCCCTCAAAGGGAGATTCATAAGTGCAGTGGCTTCTTTAAGCTCCTTGATTGCAGCAAAAGAAAAAGAAAAAAATATTGTAAAGTTCACATGACAAACACAGCCAGCCAAACAGCTTACATTATCACATAAATAAATAAATAACACTTGAAGTAAATGCTGTATGGGTATTTCAGAGATCAGCTGCAAAAAGGAAAATAAAATATACATTAGAGAAAACTTGCGTCAGAAGACTGCTTTGTTAAACAGATGCGCAACCACTCACCCAGCTTTCACTAGTGTATGTCAGATACAGTGGAGATCTGAAGAGACATACCATGCACAATGAAAGACAGTTAACCTACAATGTCTGATGAGAATAGACTACTTTTAAATAGAGTTGGAAGACTTCCAAATGGCTATTAATGCAGGCTCAATTCAAATGCCTATATTACCCTCCGTCAAGATCATCTCTATCACAAGCTAAAGTAGGTAGGCAAGTGATTAAGCTGAAACTTCTTGGTTGCTGAATGCTGACTATCTGTATTTTTACCATCAAACTCCACATTCGTCTGGACTGCCACAACTTCAGCCTTGAGCCATCCCTAAGCACAAAGAAATCCTTAATTAAATGCTAGCGAAGCTGAAACCCAACATATTCCTAAAATAGAATAAAATGCTTTGGAAACATTATCCTCAACTGTACAGTAGTGTCCAAAATACGGAGTTAATAAAATGAAATACAGTTATACTTCCTAAGAAAATGGTAATCAAATAACTAGGATTAATCCACTGTAGCACCATGTAATCCTAAGGCTAGCCGTATTCAGACAGAACGTCTATCAAGCTGATTCCACAGCGACATGGACTTGTCATCATATGTGACTGAAATCCGAGGCTACGTCAACACCCAAGGGTAAAAAAAACCAAGACAAACCACCTACAAAGGCCTAACCAAATCATTACTTACTGGAACAGACCAACCCTCATTTGGAAGAGTCTCCTGTAGGAATTGCTAACCATCCCAAAGTCATTGCAGAAGAGTTTGGCTAATTCTTGTAAGAGGGCTGATTGGTTCTTTTCAAAGGATGGACTCAAGCAATTGTAAACAAATGCAGCACAAACCAAAAGTCCCTGAAACCTCTGCTTCTAAAAATTTGCTACCTGTAAGATGAAAAGTTTGCCTTAATAGCAAACTAAGAATTGTCACAATTCAATGAAAGTGCATACCTTCAACTCCTCTCACTGTAACACCTAGAACACAGTATTATCAATATTCTCTTATTCATCCCTTTTTATTGCATGATAAAAACACAAACAGGAATTAAGTCCTTTTTGACTTGATGTACATAGGTATCAGTTAATGTCAACAGACCAACACCAGCATAAAATTTTTAAATGAGCAAAGAAGTATTTTCACTGGACATTTACAATTTGTGAAATCAACGTTTTCCAGGACAAAGTCTGTTCTAATAAGTCTCCTGAATTAAAAAATTATAAAAGGAAAAAGTTGTAGATATTTAAAAAAAAACATTCTGACATCGTTCAAATTAAGTTTTTTAAGTTGAATCATAATTTCTTCTGAGTTCAAAATGGGAATCAACATATACTTAAAATTTCAACAGAAGGAAGAAAGCTTCCAAAACAGACACTTGAAAATAGCTAAATGAAGTACTTGAAGTGACCCACAAGGCCCGTTGCAATATTTTTACTTATTTCATTTAGGATGTGGGATTTTTTGTACCAAGAAAGGTATTCAGCTTCCAACTGAAAGCTGTTTTTTCCGCCTCACAAAATTTTCTTAGAGAACAGGAAACGAGGTTTATATCAGTTACTGTTAGTAGGCGCTATGAACACACTATTGCACACCAAGTGGTGGACCTACCAAAATTTAAGAGAAAATTATTTTTTTCCTTGCTTGCAACTCTCCAGTTGCATGTTAACAAATCACCGTAATATGCATGGAGGAGCTATCATAAGTGTGCACATAAAGAAGAAAAACATCATGTCACCTACTCAAATGTAAACCTAGTGGTTGCATAGAGTGAAGATGTACAGTAGCTGCTGGTAAACCTGTAATGTTGGGGGTTTATTAAGAATTATAACCATTTCCACTAACTCAATTGTGTAATAGAGCAATGCCTTGTTAATAGCAATTCCATCTCAGTGTTTGTTTGTTAAATACAGCAATTCACACAATAAAGTACTTAACAAATAGCTAGCTCTACCAGTTACAACAAGGCCTTAAGTTGAATGTTGCAATAATTAACACACCCACACGTTCACATACCTTATCTCATGAGTAAAAATTAACTTAGCCCTCTTTTAGAAGTTGAATTTTTTTCCTTAGAATTCTAAAATCACAAAATCTCTTTTGCTTACATTTTGAGAATTTTTTGCAGTCTCACCTACAGGTCGAAGACTCCCAACAACTGACAACACGATGAGAACTAAATCAAGCCTAAGTGTTGTACAGAGAACTGGAAAAGTACTACAGCCACTCATTAACAAAGTCGCCCAGTAGTAAGTATGAGGATTTTTTTCCCCTAGAAAAATGAAAGAGGAAAAAAAATGTACAGCCACGCCTATATTTGCTGGGAGTATATTTGTTTACAGATCTTGGAGACTGTCATTAAAGTACAGTGCGACATGGCAGTTAGTAAACAAAAAGGGAGAAACCAAAGCAGATGATATAGGTAACTGTCCATCCAGCATAAACAATGACTTATGAATTTTAACTCCCTCAAGCCAAAAGTAAGCGTTACAAGCTCCAGATAAGAAACTATTTCGAGTGCACATTAACAAGAACTGTATTGATCTTGCAAAACTCACAAAAAGGTCGGCACATATCTTGGCATCTGCTGCTGGCACTTTATCTATTAACTATCTGCATATAAACATATGTAAAGACCTTTTTCTTTCATGTCATGAAGCACTGCTGAAAAGCCACAGCTATTATATCAGTGGAAGAAGGACAAGCCAATATTCAAAAAGTAACAGATTTTAAAAATAGTAAGAGACAGACCTCCAGCTGAACAAAGGTAAAATAATCTCACTCGGCATTTTTGCATCAGATCAATACATTCCTAGCTAATATCTTGCTGTAAAGATATAAAATTAAGAAGGAAGCTATAAATTCTCTCAATAAGTAAATACTAAAAATATGTATATACTTCAAATATCCATTGGACCTTATATGACTTTCTGCTAGATTAATCCACTATCAGCAATTTCTCCCCCCCCCCCAAATCACAAAAATGAATACTCAAAATTTATTAAATACAATAATTTTAAAAATCATTTTGTGGCTGTTAGCTGAACACAAAACAGTAATCCACGCAGTAATAAATAATGCTCTTTACAGTTCACCCGCTTCTAGTTGAACATTTTGTTTTTCTGGATGAGATCTTAAGACAGGTTTCTTCCTACTTTACTGTGATAGCTAGGTAAATGTCTCAGACTATCTACTAAAGTGGATACTATAATTTGATTTGGTTTTGGGTTTTTTTTCCACATATCTGAGGAAGACAACATACATCACAACACTCTGCATCATCACAAAATACACTACAGTCAAAGGAAATTATGAGCTGATCATACCTCTAGATTAACAGTTGCTAATGAGATGAAGCCAACTTCTCCTGTATCAGTCTTGCTGTAAAGGATTCTTCCCCAAAAGGACCCCCCAATTACAAAAATCTGGTACTGTGACATAGTTCCAAAAAGTCTTTATTTTCTCCTCTGTCCAAAACTATTCCTCACAAAATATACTATACTAGTCTTTATTGAAAAACGGATTTATGTCAAGCCAGCTTCTCTGAAGTTCTCAGGGTTGTAACCAATCCATTCATTTGCTTTCCTAGCAATAGAAAATTGGAGTTTTACCTTCTTGTGCTTTTTCTTCGCCATTTTAAAGATCCTGAGATAACGCATAGCACAGATATGAAGTGTTCTAATCTCACATAGTACATTCTACATTCCTAATGGCAGATACCTGATAACTAGACTCTAGAGTGCTGAAGTCATCAAGTAAGTTACATGTGCCTCTCTTCATATGGCAAGCGCCTGTCCCAACCCTGGTATTTTCAAATTGCTGTATGAATAAGCTGTGTAACGTTAGTGCACACACTCTGAATTACCATGGTCGCTTTGCAACACAGAATTCATTCAGTTCAGTTCTCTGAAACCTCGGGCTAATTTCCACAGCACCAAGTGCCACTGCAACGCAACTACAGCAAACCAAATTACTGGCTTCTCTTACGGATTTTACTATTTTGTTTGAGGGGAACTTCATGGGAGCAAGATGACAGGATATATTTTCAGCTGTGAGGAAAACAACATTTTCTCTCTTATATACACTGAGCTCAGAAGGGTACAAGAGCAGCAGAAACTAATCGCTGTGCTTGTACATGCAGAATACAGTGAGTCCCTTTTTTTTTTATCTTGAAGGTAGCTTAATAGTTTGAGAACAGAGTCTTATTAATGTAAATGAAGCTCTAATAGCATATTGCATGAAATTCTTTTTATTAAGCATTTCTTTGGAAAACAGCCTACAAACTGGATTAATCCACTGCACTGTATTTTCTGTAAGCACCTAACCAAAGTGACTTTTTAAAACAGATTGCTGAGTAAACTTTAAAGTAGCCAATAAAGATACTTCTGCTGTAAAAAGCGTTTCATATGTAGTTAATTTCACACTTATTTGCACTGGAAAATTAAATTTTCACTTATCAACATACCACAGAAATACTGGGGAAAACTCTGCTCTGATGTTCTACACAGTATTTTTTGCTTTAGGCAAACTATAATAAAATTAATTGATAATTAGGAAACTGACATTATAATCCTGGTAATATTTTCTAAATCTCCAATGGTACTGTCCACACTGCCGGTCCATTTCATCAAAAGAACAAAACCATTTTTTGTAACACCTGAGAATACATCTAAATTCCTGAATTATTTTTAAAAATAGAGTCAAGGAACATTAATCATTTATGTTCTTTTGAAAATAATACCTTAGGCCTGCTGTTCCTGAGCACTCAAAATTCTCTTTAACTATAATGAGAAAGAAAGTAGGATCGAGTCTCTGTGACTGACAGTAACATCTTACGTTGATTCAATATCCACTTAAAATGAAAAGAAAAAGTGCAAATATTTTGTGGGTAAAAACAAACAAAAATGAATTATCTGCCATTTAAATTGAAATGCTCTGGGCTATTTCTAGACAGAGTTTAAGAGGCTACCCTCAACAGACTGAAAATCTGCTTTATTTTCAGATAGCTCTCAAATAAAGAGGCATGTTTAATTTGTTTTTAAATTTCAATTTTAAATATTACTGACAGATGTTTTTCTGCTTCTTGTTCTCAGGCTTTTCTCATAAAACAAGTGTAATACCTAATATATCATAAATGAACTCTCCCTGACAGAACATGAAGTTTATCCTGGAGATCAATTAAGACTTAAGCATAGCTGACAATGATACAAATTTGATTACTTTTTAACAGTCCATCAATAATATCTTATGCATTTTTCCTCTTAAATATTGAATCAAACATCAACACCAAATCCTGTTATAATTTTACCTCAGTGGCTTAAAGGTTGCATCCATCTGAGTATAAATAGTATAGTTACTTTAAGTTTCTGGGAAATTGTGTATCGGTAACTACAGAAAAATTCTGTCCTCGAAAGCTGTGTTCAGCTACTGGTTGAATTTATTTAAACTCAGATGATCAAGAATACAGAGTTAATTCGCTACACAGCACAGAAACAGTCTCAGGTTTCCAGTAATTGCTTCTTATCCTCACTCCTAAGATTCTCGTATGTCTGTGAGCACCTTTAAATTCTACTATTAATCCTCATGCTCTGTAGTGTAAGAAAACAATAATAACTTCCCCCCCCCCCCCCCCCCCCCAACCTGGTATTTTGTGTCTGTAACACAAACTGGGACAAAACTACCTTATCTAAGAGGGTAGCTACAGGTACATTTCTTATTGCAAAGTTGAAAGTAACACTAGTTAAATAAATCATTTAGTTATCTACTACTGACACTTGTATTACATCCCTAACACAACAGTTGAAGTTTCAGACCCATTTAAACCAGCATAAGCCAATCTCACTGGTAAAGATGTCCATTGTCCTCCCTGCTCTCCTGGATCCCTTCACCCCAGCTACTTGTTAAGAGAATTTCTACTGTTACACGATGAGCAGTCCTGAAAAAGGGCTTGAAGCTTCAGGTTCCAAGACAACATGGTCAGTCTTTGTCTTCCCTGCCAATGATCCATTTTTTACAGCATTTGCAACAGGCCTTCCCCGAGTACCCTTGGGTGTGGGATACAGCGGTTGTTGTCTTGGAAAAAGATCCCTGCATTCACTTAACCCTAAAATACTTACAAGGATGTATTTCCCCGTTTCTGACAATTTACGGGGCTAAGTTCACTGGTCCTTAAAGTTTCAGGAAAGTAAGTTACAGACAGATTTTTTCCTATATTGTCTATTTTTAATAAGTAAGTATTAAAAAGTAAAAGTCAAAAGATATATCAAAAGGTTCACAACATCTCATAAACAGTATGAAGTACTCCATATAAACAGGGAGTAGAAATACTATAAGTCGCTGGCTGAGTCATTCTCTCCACTGCTTATCTTGAAGTTAAAAGCCTTCTTTTACTGGCTTTCACTGATGCCAAATGACAAAATAGAAATCTAGCCTGGAGGATCCCTCACAATTTTAAAAGGCTTTGAGGATCTGAACAACCCAGATGCAAGACGCTAAAGGCAGATGGCTGTAGCAAACCAGTTTGTTTCCTCATGGAGTAACACTTAGAAATGTGTCTAATGGATTGCTTGAGGGATATAATTCTAGATATTACTAATGGCCTTATTACTCAAGTAGTAACTATGGAAGAGTTATGAAAGGCCATCAATCACAAGTAACTAACATGTACAATGTAACCACTTAGTTACCAGCAGTGGTAATTATATTATTTAAATAACCACATTGGGGTGAGGTTTTTTCCACCAGAGGTGCTAGTTAGATTAGATCTTTTTACTTTACTGTTTGCTTAATTTTTAGGGTTTTACATCAAAAATTTATATTGAAACAAGTCAGGAAATTTTCTTAAAGAAGAATCATCAATGTTGAAGTGAAAGTATAAGTAAATCAGGAATGGCTGGTGATTTCAAGTCTAAGTAACTGTGCTGCAAGTGAGGCCTAATAATTTATGACTGCAAATAGTGAGAGATGTGTAGGTGGAAGACTGTTTAAACGCAAATAATTACTAATATTAACCACGCAAATCAACAGTGTAATGATTGTCATATTTACAATCATACTTACAGATTTGGCTGTCATAAGTGTAAACACCCATGTCTTACAAGACTAAATTTCTCTTCTCAGTGTTAGACACTACTTTTCTTTTGTTTTGGTTTGTTTTTTTTCACCCTTTGAGAGATCTTCTGCTTTAATTCTTTCCCGGGGAAAAATTATTCTTACATGTAATTCCGTTAGAATTCCAGTGGAGCCAGAGATTAATTTATCCGTGTCTATCAATCTAACAACTTTCATGCTCAGTTCAGCATTAGTAACTTTTGTTTAATTTGTGTAAACTTAATTTTGCATTTTCCCCAATCTTACTTGTTTTTCCTCTTTCCCTGCTTCTCTCTCTCGATAGGTATAAATCATCAACACTACATCAATAAAACCAGCCTTTTTAATGGTGAATACTGCATATATTGGCTCATACTCTTCTGGCACAAGTACTCTTACCTTGCTCCTCTGTTGGAAGGTATCATTTATAGACTTGGTTCTAAAAGCAAAGTCTACTGACACTGTCAAGAATGCTCTATCCACATGACAACCCCACCAACTGCTATTCGCACGTCTATCAAGAAATCCTCTGACTCCAAATGCTCCCTAGGAAAACTCTGTGGACTCCAGTTTTCCAAGATTTTATTATCACCCATTTTTCAAGACTCTTACAGTCAATTCAGCTGGAAATTCATCAGTGTATCAGAAGAGAATGGCATATACTAACTGTGTTCAGAAAGAATTTCAGCATACAATTAAAGAAAAGTTTCTATTCCCTCTCTCTTCTTCCCCTCTTCTGTGTGCCCTCAGTAGACATGGGTGATGAAGATAAGTGAGGGCAGGTGGGGGAAGGGGGAAGAAAACTACAAATTATATGAGTAAGGAATATTTATGGACTTCTCTCCTTTTCTCCTCCCTTGTTCTACTATCCTAAGCTGACCTGGTGGAAGAAAACAGACAAAAGACATGAGTAACCATAATGCAAGTATGTCAAAATTGGCACATATTATTCTAACAAAGACACCCGACTCTGGAGCAAGCAATGCTTTGACGGTTTTAGAATCACAGAATTGTTTAGTTTGGAAAAGACCTTTAAGATCATCTAGTCCAACCATTGACCCTACTCTACCAGCTCTGCCACTAAACCATGTCTCTAAGCACCACATCTACACGACTCTTAAACACATCTAGGGATGGTGACTCAACCACCTCCCTGGGCAGCCTGTTCCAATGTTTGACAATCTTCCCCTCCACACCCAATAAGGGGTTAAGATTCCCCCGGCTCTCTTTTTGTTGTTAATGTATTTGTAAAAACCTATTTTGTTACTTCTTACAACAGTGGCCAGGTTAAGTTCTAGCTGTTCTTTTGCCTTTCTGATGTTTTTTCTGCATGAAAAAGAGCAAGTCAGCTCAAAAATAACATAAAGATAATGGTTTAGAAATTTCACTTTTACTGGAAAACATCTTTGCCCTCTGAGGCAGAACAAGGAATATACTGGAATCTTGCTCAACACTGAAAATCCCTCTTTACTTAGAAGGAGCAGATGGCATTCCTGTAGAGTTCTACTGTCCCACTGTATCAGTGGATGCACTGGTGAACTACCAATCAGCACCTCAGGATTTATTTTTTTTTTTACCTCTTCAGAGTTGGATCTGTAGCCTACCAGTACATTGTCTTTCACTGCTCTCACAGCGTGCCTATTCCTTCCTTTAAATAGTTAAAGTGTTTAACATATTCGTCCCCAATGAAAACCAGTAGCTAATCTAGCTAAAGGCTAATAAGAACACAATAGAAATACGGTGCCAAATACTACTTAGTTTGAACATACTCATATGGTCCAACAGTCATTTTCAACATACTTTGTCTCCCAAAGATAAACTAAAGTAAAACTTTATATCTTTGTGTGTGTGTGTGTACACAGCCTGCCTAGAAAGATAGGAAAATTGAACAAAATACCAGCTCAGCTCTAACACAAATGAAAAAGTCAAATAATGATATTCAAAAGGTCTTTCGCTGTATTAGGGAGTTTGAGATTTCGTAAAAGGATCCACAGACCACAGAAGTCTGCTGCTTTTTCTCCGCAAGACCTTCATCTGTTTTTTAAATTTTTCTTCTATCTATGTTACACATTTTATAAATTACATACATTATGACAGTATCCGCAGGTCATGCTTATGATCCGCTCTTCATGCTACTAGACACTGAACTTCAGTCACAGTTCTGAATTTCTAGGTCCCCGAGTGCTTTTAAAAAAATTCATGTTGTCCCATTTAGACTAAAATCAATTATTGGATAATTGATGGCAATAAAAGAAAATTCTAACAAACTAGAATCCCCACTGTTTTACGAATTCCTAATCTCAGCTAAAATATTTTTTAAAATTTCCATCATTTATTTTATGAAAATAGGGGCAAATTCCATAGTGGCTAAATAGACACATATATGGGAAAATCTGTGCCTGCGATTTAATTAAGGATGCAAAACCATACTAAACCCTGGTGCAGTGTCCATTAAGAGCAGAGGCTAACCTTGTCAGAATCTCAGTTGAACAATGCTTATGAGGTAACACTAAGTACTTAAAGGAGCATAACCATTGTTCACAGAGTAGACCAGACCAACAGGGATTTGGACACGTAATTTGAGTGTGGTTAGATATTGCATCTGAGGTTCACATACCCATGTAATGACTTCCATTTATTTGCACTAAGAAATATCCTTCTGTGGCTCAAAAACATCTTGCCCATAATTATATCTAAAAATCAAAGAAGCTTCACATAATTTCCAGCAATAAAACAGAAACACAAGTGTGTACTGTGTATAAACAATAGTAACAGTAGCAAAGACAATTTGGGAACTAGGACTATAGTCTCATGGAAATACAATGACTGCTTAGGTTCAGGGAAGTGATGCCTCTGAAAAACTAGAAATCCTTTGCATAGATTTCTTATTACTCTAACAAATGCAACTCTGATAAGAAGTACACTAAAGACCATTATGTATTTTAGAATACTTGATATCTCTAATGGCCTACACTGACAGGGGACAAATGCCAAAGCTACGAAATTTTTTATGGTATTTTTAAGCAATTCATTCTTATTACTTAATTTCGTCTCATTACAGCAACAGCTAAAAACCCTGATTAAGGATCAAGAACAAGGATGAAGAGACATCAATTACACATCATTGTACTTACACAATTGCCTATTGTGATACAAATATACTCCATGTGTGTGCGTGTGTGTAAATAAACATCAAGTTTTGATTCAAACCACTATTTTTAAGTGGAATTCCCCCCTTTCTACTTAAAACTTAAACAGAGGACTTCACAAAAATTTTCATGCAGCCAGGAAGTGGGATCTAAAAAGACGTATTGTCAACTTTCAGCCCTAACAAGAAATTCAGGAAGCACTTCAGTGCAATCTCTTCACAGAAGCTAGAAACATGCTGAATAAATTAAGAGCCAAAACATTCTCCATTACCTTTTATTTACCTACTAACTGTTCATACCACAGCTGAAGCCAGTTGCTCTACATTATAACAAAGTACCAGCTCTTCTACACATATAAGTGAGCATGATTTTCTGCTTTAAAGTCACCTACGAGCAAAACCTCATATTTCTTAAGAGACAAAAGTACTTGCTTGGGCATTACGGAAAGTAATGCCTAGTTTTTGGATCCCAGGGGATATAGAGAATAAATCCTGATCTGCTCAGGTCTGTCAAAGTCAAGATGTTCTAAAATATAATATGCCTAAAGAGCTTTACTGTACAAAGACATACACAGTACTACCATTGCAATGCCTCCAGGATCAGACGATATTTTTACAACAGTTTAGGAGTCCAACTTTTATAGCCTAAATTCAATGAAGTACCACTTTGGAGGAATAAATCCTTTTCTCGACAGACAATGATTTTGTATTCTTAAAATTCAAAAGGGGATGCTCCGCTATAAACCCTTTCACAAGATTCTGAACAATTTTGAAGACTGTCTTGTGATATACGGGGTAGTAAACTTCACAGGTTATCTAGGGTGTATCTCCAGCCTAGTGCCAAGGGCTTCTCATGCAAATACATCTTTAGGATGGCTTCCTGTACTATATACAAGATAAAGTTACCAGTAACTACTTTATTCATTATTTTCTCTTTGTTTTTAGGAGATCATATCTGGTTCCTCCCTCACTGTACTTCAGTACAACTATACTGTTCTTGACCGTATTAAACTATGTGAATATAATGATAAAAAGGGAATAAAAAGGAGAAAGCAAAATCACAACACATTAAAACACAGGAAAGTAAGCAATGTGTGCACTGAAGTCAGAGCCCCTTCTATACTAAAATAAAAGCAACTTTAAAGTTTCTACACATATTGTTTCTACTGTGAGGTGTGTTATTTTCATAAAATCATTCCTGCATCTTGTGTCGTTTCACTTCTGTAAAGCACACGTACATGCTACAGAGTGACAGTTTGTACGTACTTCCCTAAGACAAAATTCAAGGTTACATCTTGTACAATGGCTGCAAACAAGACTTCAAGGACCGGACAACTGGAGGTATGAATAAAATATTTTCCAAATATTCATGGAGACCTTAATGATGCCAACTGTTAATGCTGACTCATACTACCAGAAAATAAAAAAAGTTGTTGCAATGGAAGTTTTGATGAGCCTAATGAATGCTTCAAATAATTCTGACTTATCTATTCAATGCAGTGTAAAATAAAAAACCAACCAAATAAAAAACTCCACCACATCAAAAGAAGAGAGAAGGCAACGCACACTGGGATAAAACAATTCCAGTGACAAATTTTACCTACACGCACTAATGGACTCATGAGCTGATTTACAGGAGCAAGATAGGTAGGTAAGCCTATGGTAGGTAAGCCTATGGAAACGTCATTTAATGTTTAGTATCAGTCAAAACAACACGTCAAATATTTTAAATTACTGGAGAAAAGGAACAGAACAGAAGAGACATAATAACACTATGTCAGTATAAACCCATGGTGTGCTCGTGTTCTAGGTGTAGTTCTGATCCCACTCTCAAAAATGTAACACGGGAATTGAAAAGTCACTATGAAGAACAATCAGCAGCAAACTGATTTTGCAGAAGAAATTATTCAACTGCCTGAAAAAAAAGATGGTAGAACAGTATAGTAGATACAAAATCCTAAGCAGAATGGAGAAGCTGATTAGGGACAAGTCGGTCATTATCTCTTCCACTAACAGAAGTATATAGATTTTATATGCCAATCTTTACTTTGAGTCAAGAAAAACTAAGTTGACAACAATGTCAAGTTACAACAAGACAAGAGAAAACATAGCAAAGATAATTTCAGATCTTTTTATTACCAAGCATTTGGGTCCCAGTTGCTCTCAGCAATTCAAAGAGCACTCATAAGCTGAACTGGTTTTATATTTAATTACACTAAGATGAATGCAACTCTTTCTATTTTGTGTGCCTTCAGCTGTCTTCAAAGCACTCAGTATGGCATTATCCCTTGATATCTACTGGAATGCTGAAGACAGTTCAAAAATTTAATTTATCTCTTCAGAATGTTCCTCATTAAAAGCACATGATACACATTGATTGCTTCCTAACATTTAAATGGCCACAGGTGGAGCTTTTTTTAACTATAAAATCTCAGACTAAGCTAAAATTATGGTTAGAGACTCACAATGGCTCAAGTCCCAAAATTAATGAGTTATTGCTCACCAACTGAGGTCATATAAAACATATAGTACTGTGTGCAAATCATCAGTACATGCTGTGAACTAAGGTGATTTATTTTGAACTACCATGAAAGCACTTAAAAGCAAGTACACGTTCATGGGAAAAGAAAACACTATTACCTAAAGCAGCTTTAGGTATTCTCCATTCCTTGAAGCTGCGTCCCATGAAGGAATTAAAATATTGTTATTTTCTGAAGTATTCACAGAGGGATCAGCACAAATGATTAGTTGCCATTACAATGTAACTCAGTCTATTTCAGATAAAAGACAACAGATTGCATTAGGCATGCAATTAGACTGATACTGCTTTATGAAGTTTAACTAGATGATCATACTCATAGTCCTTTCCAGACCTGGAACAGCGCGTTACATGGTGCACATTCATTACACAAAAAGTGAGACAGTAACTTTTCAGGTTAGCACAAATTCTGTGACTAGAGCCTGGCAATAGGAACATCTTTGTAAGTAAGATTTCTATTTAACATTTTTATTGTAAAAAGAATATTACAGCTTCTATATTACTACATAATCTTTGATCTGGGACAAGAACTTCAGAACTCAGGCTTACCTGAATAACACATTTTTTGCTGGTTCTGTATACTAGGACAAGCTTCAAAAATGAAAATTTATTTCTGCCCATGATTAGTCACTGCAAGTACAAGATGTTTGTATCTATAGATATAGAAGTTTGCAACAAAATCAACAAAGGTGCTAATATAAATATTAAAAACTTATGTCTACATAAAAATAAAGCTATCCTGTAGAAAGCTAAGAAAGTCACCAACCCGTATGTCTCTCCCACTTGTCCTTTAAGGCAGAAGAACATACACAAGTATTTAGGCCTTGCTGAAAAAATGCAAAGAGGATATTACTGTAAGTCGGGTTTTTAAAATATCACAAGTTCTAATATCCAACCAGATTATCATATTTTGAGACAGAACATACATTTTTCCAGAAAAAAAAAATCACAATGAGATTTATAGAAAGTAAATTAAATGTCTATTAAATTAATTGTAGTGACATTTTCAATTAAACAATAATTTTAACAAAGGATATGAGAAAAAAAAAAATCAAACTCCTATTCTATGGAGCATGAAAGCTGAAATAAACCATGGTTAAAATGAAAGGTAAGTTTTACATGAATTAATAAAGGAAAAAATGTCTCTCAACAAAGATGTTGTGCCTTCATAAAATCCTACATATCAGGACACTTAAATTTTATTTGATCCCTAAATCTACGTACTTCCAAAAACGTTTTCTGCAGTTCAGTTATACAGCAAAGTAAGATTATATTGCTATTGAGTTCATTTTCTCACTATATAATACCAAACCGAGTTGCAGTATATGACAGATTTATGTCTATGTGTTTTGAAAAAACAGGAAATAGAAGGCATTTTTATCTATGCTGTATGGCAAGACCTCAAAAATACTTTAAGAAACTCAACTTGTTAAAATGGAGAGGAGAGCTCAACTTCTTTTAATTCTTGTCCAACCACCATATGCATATTTCCAGCAACATCTTTTAAGATACAACACACAGTCCACTGCCTTTTCTTCTGAAAAGCAAATACCTCCCATGCAAGGCCTAACTGTAGCTCATAGGCAAATTAAAGCAAAACATTTGAAGCCAGATTTACTGTGAAGGCACTTGTGATGACAGAAATGGACAGTTTGTTACTATGAAAAAGCTGACATTTACAAAGGAATTACCACACGGTATTTCAGTGTTTTCCAGCCTATGGTTACCACACAGAGTTGGCAAACTATAAAGAAAGAAACTAAAAATGAAAAAAAAAAAAAATAGCATATTGCTATGTAATGTGTAGTATGGGCATGGAGCTGCACGTGTAAAAATCAATGACATACATAATGGTTGGGTGGTGATCTCCCTGATGTAAGTTGGCAGCCTCTGTTCAGCTCGTAAACAGGAAGATAGCTGCATCACAGAAACCATCATCATGACTACCACTAAAAGACAACCTGGCTGGCAATCTAAGCAGAAAACCTGAAGGCTGAATAGAAAAAAGTTTTTGAAGTATTCTCTCCAAGAGATTTTCTACTGATAAGAGTTTGAGGAAGCCCCACCATTTTGTAGCTCCCATTGGCACCACCAAGAGCAATACGTTTGCATCACTGGAAGTGCTCCAGGTCAGGCTGGACGGGGCTTTGAGCAAGCTATCTAGTGAAAGGTGTCCCTGTCCATGGCAGGGGAGTTGGACTAGATAATCTATAAAGGTCCCTTCCAACCCAAACCATTCTATGATTCTACGATTAAAAAAAGGCAGTCAATCTTCACATCCAGATTGCTTTCAGTCAAATACTTGAGACAGAAACTCCAGACTTAAGCTTGCCCTTGTGGCTTCATTCTGACATCAGTTTTAAATCACTTTTTTTAATTCCACCAAAAGGTCCTGTGGTTCAATTATTTCACAGCCTGTGACTTTGATCATGTAGGAAATACGTAGGAACCACTACATGCTTGCAACAGGCACATGCACATCATCAACATCTACTAGGATGGTTATTTCCAAGCAAAATCCTGTTCCGCTTCTGCAGGCCTGAACTGTAAGGTGGTATTATACTGCAGGTATGGGGCATGTTCAATGAAAAGAATCCCCTGAAAATATGGCCGCCAATTGAGAAGGATGTATAAAACTAATTTTTATGTTCAGTCATTTTAAAAGGTGAAGATGGCTAGTTCAAATTTTTAAAACTGACTTAATTAATGAGGGAAGTGCTTTCACAGTAACAAATACCACAACTGAGGGCAATTAATGGGCAATACTGGACAAAATGCACTAAACTAAAAAATTTGAAAATCACACAGATTAATGTTCAAGAAACTACCAAGATTTGTTTAAGCAAAACTGTATTACAATCCATAGTATGGTAGTTCTTTAAATTGCAAACCATCTCATCACAAAAATCACCATCACTGTCTAAAATCAGCAATCATATGATCAAAGCCAAGACCAAAATAAAGGACTGATTTAGCAGGTAAATCACTGCAACATAAAGGTTAAAGTGTGAATTAATGACTGAACAGAGAAACTCAGATGACAGCAGGGTCATGCAAAGAAATGAAAGACCACAGTTTTCTTCTCTAGGGTTCTCTCAGACATTACATTAGACTTCAAAAGTAATAAAAACAACTATAGATTTCTGAATATTTACGTTTAAAGAAAACCTTGAAACCCTAACACCTAAAGAGTAGTTAATCTCTGGTATTATGTGTATAGCAGTATCTGAATTATGCTGTGGTAAGTCATTATGGTCCTACAAAATGAGCACTTATGTTTCCCCTACATTCTTCAAACCAAAAGCTTGTAAATGGTTTACTGTCAACACTACCAAAGGTCAAACAGTTCTATTTTGTACAGTAAAAGTACAGTTAGACTGAAGTTATATCTGGCTTAAGAAAATCTGTCACTTTTTCAAAATAATATACATAACAGCATTAAGTCAAGTGTCATTCTTCAAGACGATATGCTTCACCTGTGCATCTTCAATTCTGAACTGTATCTTCTGAGTCCCTTACCAGTATGCTCTATTTCCATACACTGTTGTCAAAGTACCAAAAAAGGATATATATATTGAACAATCATACTATAAAATAGTATTTCTTATCACGTTCATGCAGTTCACTTGTTCCTTAGTGCCTTGCTTTTCTTCTCATTTCTCCTGTGGTGTGTTTGTGTTGTTTTTGTTTTTTTCCTCCTCCTTTTAACATTTTGAAATAAATGAAAAGAAAATAACAATCCCAAAAAGCTCACGCCAGTTGGCAGGGAAATTAAAAATCACAGATTCAGAAGTACTTTCCCAGTTCATGAAAACATCTCTAATGAGATAGATGAAAATATGAATTGCTCCTAATGAGCTCAAAATTGCACATATTTCCATTAGTTTAATTTTGTAAGCCTTCACAGATATTTTGTGTTATGCTTTATTATAAAACAAGAAGTGGCCACAAGGCTGTGATAACCAATTTGTGAGATTAAAGTACTCAACTTGAATGGTTTCATTAACTTCTAAGTCATGAGTCAAAGTTAGCACAAAACACAACTCCTTTGCTATTCATAGAGGGTCGTACTCTCCAGTGCCTTCCAACATTTCAGAGTCATTTGCACCTGGGAAGAGTAACACTGTTATTCTTGATTTGTCAGCACTATACTCATTTGCACAGCTATAAAAGGATAATGTATAGCAAAACCGTGAAGAATAAGGCCCTAACAACTATTGGATCTGTACCATGGATTTCAGCTATGACACTACAGAACCAATACAGCTTCTGTACTGTATAGCACTCACATCAAACTGAGCTGCAGTCTCCATTAATACATTCTAACCTGATTTGGAACAGGATGAAACGAAGCGCATGCAAACACTTCAGCCAGCTTTTACAAAGAGGTTTTAGGATGGCGAGGAATGCACTACATCCTATCAAAAGTACGTGCCATTACACTGCAGACAGAAAATGGAAAGAAATTGTGACAGTATTTGTAAAAGTTCCGTGTCAGCCTATATTCAGTTTTGACTACCTCTCATGGATCGGTGCATGTAACATGCAGGTAACATGGGGGAGGACAGGGTGATAACAAAAAAAGTGGGGGAAGGCCCCGTGCAGCCAACAGCCAGTCATGTGTGCTTATGAGACTCAGGAACATGTTCAAATCTCGAACTCAACCAATTCTGAGGTTGCAGTATCAATGTTAGGATAAGCCTGTGAACTTCATATGAGTTTTTGCTGCAGAAATGGGCAAAATATGAACCATCACCCGCCCCAAACTACAGAATAGTTTCGGTGTGCTCAAGAGAACAGATAAACTATACAAGCTACATGTTGATTGTGAAGAAGTGCAAACATGACCAGAGGTGTCCAGAACAAGAACACTGAGAGCACCAGCAACAGCTGAGCAATTCAGAAAACGACAACAGTTTGAACAGACTAATGACCAGTGAGGTATTCCCTACCCAATTCTATAAACTAGGGACACTTAAGGCAGCAAGAATAGTAAAATGATGCAGGGTGTGGTGGGGGGTGCGGGGAGGAGGGAGAAGGCATCCACAACCCATGATCCTGCACCATGACTATGAATCACATGGATGAAACCACTATCAGGAGCTCTCTTCAATACCCTGGGTACCTGAACAACTCTGGTGGGGGAAACCCATGACCTTGCACCAGGATCTGGCACCACCTCTTCAACCATTTGGCTACTCGGGAAGTAGAGAACCACCCAGAGGAGCCCATGACTGAGGCAGGGCTACATGTAGCACAGCTGGATCCACCACACTAACCCACCCAACTTCTCTCCTGGACTGTATCATCTCCCCCACAAAACAGGGAAATTGCGTAAGGAACCACTATTCAAACCTGCCCAACTTCTAGGTGGACTATGCTACCTCTCCTATGAGCAAGTGAAGTCGTCATTAGTAAAATTGCATGTATCTGTGATTAAAGTCTTTTGGTATCCAAATCCATTCAGTCTCCACGCTATAATTTGGTTTTAAACCACTGTATTGAAAGGATCACTGCTTTACCACATGACTAAACCTTAACATTTTGTTATAGTGAAGAACTTCATTTTCTCACCAGTTCTACTTAATACTTACACAGTTTGAGCTTCTACCTATATTACCTATCAAGGATATATATTACACACTGACCACAGAAAAGTAGTATCTATATAGCAATAGCATAGTGCAGTACAGAATCATACTCAGTGTGACAACATAACAGAAGAAAATATCACTACTGAGTATCAGAATGTACTCACGTTTGTCTTGCAAGCACCTAAGGAACCTGTGTGCAGTTTTGGAAGAGGAGAAGAATGAAAAGGAGGAACTACACTCGCAATAAATTTCTTAAAACTTTGAAGAAGAATTCTGTGTATTTTTTTAAACATACTTTAGTAAACTGACAGACTCTAGACAATTGTAATTTAAATTTAATTTATGAAAACTTGAAAAACAAACTGAAAGCTAACATATTTAACAGCAAAAAGCAATTACTCCTCATATTACTCCACAGGTCATTCAATCCACCTTGTTCATTTCAATGGATTTCTCTCCTCTTTCACAAGTCTCTGTGGTTGCATTCCACCTGGCAAGCAACATGTTGTTGCCCAGCTCATTTTTGCACTTTTCTCCAAAGTGTTCTTGGACTTCTGCCTGAGAAGTACTCATCTTTCTCACACATGACATTTGCTGTTCAGCTTGCTGTTTTTCTGTTCTGAGCTGGGTGCACACTGATGCAGAGCAAGGAGCTCTAACACAATGCACAGCAGCACAATGGAGATTTCACTACTAAATATACCTTAATGAAGAAGGGTTCGCAATTCAGACTGTGTTGCTAAACAAATATTAACCCACCTCACAGACGCCCTTAGGAAGTATGGCAGCTGGGCCCAATGTTCAGATATATACAGCAAAAGATAAATGAGTAACAACATGCAGCAGGAGAAAAGAACATTCATAGCTTCCTCTAACCACTGCTGTTTGCTCCCACTCCCTCCCTCTGTGCTGGGAACTGAAATAAGCTTCCCTATAACCATGAAATCTCAGAGGACAATTTACTCACAGGAACAAGATCTTCCGTTTCTGTTTTGTAATACCCACCATTGCTAGGGGACCCAGGCACAGGTAGTTTCTGTTTCACTCTCTTCCCTACACCGGCAAGATGCATCCATTTTTGACACTGGATCTGACCTCAAGGTTTGTGACTTAAGTAAAAGGGGAAGTAAAGTACCCTGGAGGCAAACATTAGCAGTTCAAGAACGAGCATAATTTTGGCATCCAGTTCAGATGAACTCAACTAAACTATCACTACACAATTTTGGTCACAGTGTCCAGCTAGTCAACTGTTTACCCACTTCTTGCAAATGTATGGAAGCGTAAGTGTAAGATCTACCCTCACAAGCTGCAAAGACTGTCCTCTGTCCTGACTCCAGATTTGTTCTTTGCCTTAATAGTTTTCCTCTGAAAATACCACTGCCGTACTTATAGTTCTGCTTAGCATTAACAAAGGAGTATGCTGTTGACTTTCAATAAACGAAAATATATTTATAAATAATTTAGTGGTAATCCAATTGCTTTTTGCTGCAGGAATTGACTCACTAAGGTGGTCCTTTTCTACTCCCAGTTTTTATATTAGTATTTTTATGGGAATATCCCTAATATGCTATTTTAAAGTTCTGTTTATGCCCTTCAGATAGAAAATCTCAACTGAAAATTGTGGTCTTGACAGCCATTTGCGGATTTCCACAAAGCTGCAGGGAGTCTTGACTGAATATCAGCCAAACAGGTACCACATTTTATCTCCAAGGACATGCAATCATATCCTGCATGTTCTCAGTCAGAAAAACCTTCATGGGCATACTCTGTTGTTGAAAGCTTGAAGGTACTTTGAAATTTACATTTTATTTAAAAAAACCCCAAAAAACAAAAAACAAAAAACCAACAACTTTATAAACTCCATTTTTAGATGTCTAATAAACAGATTAAGTAAAAAAAATAAAAAAAAAAAAAAAA
The DNA here is from genome assembly GCA_008921705.1 of Burhinus oedicnemus. Classification (NCBI taxonomy): domain Eukaryota; kingdom Metazoa; phylum Chordata; class Aves; order Charadriiformes; family Burhinidae; genus Burhinus; species Burhinus oedicnemus. The sequence continues at coordinate 3,169,366 of VFFE01007257.1, forward strand.
AGAAGAAATGAATCACGAGACATTTCATTATTTTGTACCTCCTTCAGTAAGAGGAAAAGGTGAGGAGGGGAAGAAAAAAGGAAATCACAGTTTCTGTAGTTTCTTCTGTTAAATAAAACTATTCATTTAGGAAAAAAAACTCTAAGCTTAAATAGATTCCAAAGCTTCACAACTTCATTAAAATGGCTTTTAAATAAATCTGCTTACAGTGAAAGAAGCAGCCTAGGACAATATGCATATGGCTTCTTTTTTAAGACCAGTTATATTTCTTAATTGGTTTCAGAAAATGTCTGACTATTGAATCCTATAGAACGTGTGTGTGGCCTTTAAAAATCCGTGTAAATGAGAACTGCTGGCAGAACAATTAGCATTTAAAAGCTAGAATGACCTTAAATCTGTGCATCATTGTGATTAATTTGGACTTTAATATCAAGTACAGAACCAAAAAATACCTTAGTTGCCAAGATAAAGAGCTCCCAGCACCACCAAAAGGACATTGGGTAATAGGGTGAAGCATGTGCAATGAAACATAAAGGACAAACTTGCATGATTATGTTTGATTTGTGTTGACTTAGCAACCAAGCAGAAGGGCCTTCCTGGGCAGCGAGCATGGAAAAGTAAGAGAACAAATCTTCTGTTTCAAATATAACATGGATGTACTACATGGGAGATCTAGCCTAAATTATTTATCCCTATAATGAATTTCAAGTTGCAGAAGATAATAAACTGTGCATAAATTTTGTTTCCAAGGAATCACTGGATAACTTTAATTGCCTAACTGTACTGTGAATTAGACATCATCTAAACAAAATAGATGGAATATTACAGTTTATATATATATCACATATAAATATATGTATCGTGATTATATGTATATGAGGTGTCATTTTATTTTTAAAACAATTTGCATATATTACATGCAATTACACTAATTCATGTAATATCCCCCCATTATGAAAAACAAGATGACTTCTTATATCTCTAGAAATGACAGCACTGGCTTGGGGTTGGGAGTGGTGGTGTGCTACAGCTGCTGATCTTACCAAAAAGAACGACTCTTAAGTCAAAAGCTGAGCACATATATTGGCTGAGTATGCAATTAAAACAGAATGAAAAAACTACAAGCATTCCCTATTTGCAGGTGATTTATTTTTAAACTTAAAGCATTTGTTTTGATTTCTGTTCTACCTCATTTTCATATCCCAAATCACTCAAAAATAAATATTAATAAAATATAAATTTATTTCTATATAGAAAATATTGCTGTAATTCTCCTACATTGTGACAAATACAATTAAGTTGAATCTTTAAAATTATACAGATGGGGGGATGGGGAATGGGGGTTGTGGTCAGTTCATCACACCTTGTCTCTGCCGCTCCTTCCTCCTCAGGGGGAGGACTCTTCGCACTCTTCCTCTGCTCCAGTGTGGAGTCCCTCCCACGGGGGACAGTCTTCCACAAACTTCTCCAACGTGAGTCCTTCCTACAGGCTACAGTTCTTCACAAACTGCTCCAGCGTGAGTCCCTTCCACAGGGTGCAGTCCTTCAGGAACAGACTGCTCCAGCATGGGTCCCCCACAGGGTCACAAGTCCTGCCAGCAAACCTGCTCCAGTGTAGGCTCCTCTCTCCATGGGGCCACAGGTCCTGCCAGGAGCCTGCTCCAGCACAGGCTCTCCACGGGGTCACAATCTCCTTCAGGCATCCACCTGCTCCGGTGTGGGGTCCTTCATGGGCTGCAGGCAGGTATTTACTCCACCGTTAACCTCCACGGGCTGCAGGGCGACAGCCTGCCTCACCATGGTCTTCACCAGTGGCTGCAAGGGAACCTCTGCTCTGGCACCTGGAGCACCTCCTCCCCCCTCCTTCTTCACTGACCTTGGTGTCTGCAGAGTTGGTGCTCTCACATACTCTCACTCTTCTCTTTGGCTGTAATTGTGCAGTTGGGTTTTTTCCCCCCCTTCTTAAATATGTTATCCCAGAGGCACTGCCACCATCGCTGATGGGCTTGTCTCTGGCCCTGTCAGATAAAGGGGAAGCTTCTAGCAGCTTTCACAGAAGCCACCCCTTTAGGTCCCCCACTACCATACCCTTGCCATACAAACCCAATACAATGGTATTCTAAATATCATCAATTATTTATATGAATACTTTGTAAAGATTCAATTTTCTCAAAGACAATGCTACTTAACCAAGCAGTCAATAAATTAGTTACTACTGATATTAGTCATACTGCAGTAGTACTACCTGGAAAACCCATTGGTGGCCAAAAGTCTCACAGTACACGGGTCATCGTACAAATAAGAAGCTATTACAGTGAATGCTATTGCTTGAGATCAGTGAGATTTGGTTATCTACTGTCATTCCAAGAAACAGGCTTATCAACGTTTCAGAGTGTTTTACACAGATTCCCTAGCACAGTTTTGCTAAACTTATGGCAAGTGCATTATCTTGTCAGTTTTGCACTTTCTGTGTGGATTAAGTTCGTGATGTGCAGATTGCTAGAGAGGAGACTATTTAAAGTCAGATGTAGAGTCACATTAAGTAATTTACGGGCTTACGCCAGGTGCACCATATAGATATTTCAGACAGCAATTTTCTTAATATAGCTTACATAAATACTTAAAATTTAAAGAACAGTAGATACATAACAGTTTATCATTCAGGAAATGACAGTTCCATATAAATATAGATACCAAAGTATGTAGGTGCTTGTACACAGATTCAGAATATTAAGGTAGTTAATAATTCACAGGGATGTCAAGGGTTGAACTAGACACCAGTGTGACACACACAAATAATACTGAATATAAAGGCTTGATGGAACACAGCATTATGTTCCTCTGTCACACATCCAGCAAACCCAGAGTTCCTGCCAAATTCTTTCTGACTGTGTTCTGACTATTTTTGCCAGCTTCTGTCTAATAATGTTCTATATCAATATCCTTTAAAAATCAGAATATGCAGTGTTGCATATAGGAACTTTCTACTACAGACACTCTTCATGCTAGGTTCTCACAATGTGTCTGTCCCATAAAGCTTGCTCAGTTCTGGGTGCTTGACTTCCAAAGAAAATCCCAAATTGTTGAAATATTCAGCAACTTCAACCCTAAGTTTTGTGACTCTCCAATGTTAGAACAAGTGCCCTGGTGTCCCGGTTTGAGGTAAAACAGGACCAATTTTGTTCAGTAACTTTACTTTTTAGCTCGGCCTCTTCTAACTGCTGAAATGAACAGCACGTTGTGCAGAAACTGTTCACTCTCAGAGTGACAAGACCCATGTGTTTATAGTTGATGCCAAGGGATGGGATGCAGAGAGGCTCCTGTTTACACTCATTGCTGTCACAATCAAGGGCAGCCAACTTTGGTATTTGCCCCGTTGGAGGGTGGGAAGCGGAAAAGCGTAGAGGGGTCACACCTGCGGGTGCGGGAGCAGACAGGACAGGTGACCCAAACCCGACCAACAGGGTATTCCATCCCGTCTGCCTCATGCTCAGTATGAAAGCTGAGGGATCAAAGGGTCAGTCTTCTTTCTTCAATGGCCGGCGTCCGAGGAGGACTCTGTCTCTGCGTCTGCCTTTGATCCCGATCCTGAATCCAGATCCGGAATCCAGTTCCCGTCTGTCACTGAGTCCAGTCTGGGACTTCCCCAGTGCCTGCTGGTGACATGACTGTCATCCTGGGAGCTTGATCCAGTTTTGTACATATTTCATTATTTTCCTTTTATTATTTTATTACTAATATTTCATTAAAGTAGTTTAGTTCCTTCTAAACTCTTAAGTCTCTCTTTTTCTCTCTCTCTCCTGCCTCCCTTCAGAAGTGGAGCAGGAAAGAGCGAGAGAGCATCTGTCATTCCGCCTGATTGGGCCAATCTGGCCCAAACCACGACACTTGGCAAAATTTCAATGTAGATAAACACATCCTACCTGCCTCAGTCTCTCCTGTAGTTTGCATTCCGTAAGTTATTCAGAATTTCCTACTGTCGTGGTTTGGCCTCAGCCGGCAAAACCAGGCGGCCGCTCGTTCAAGCCCCGCGGCGGTGGGGAAAAATCGGAAGAAAAAGGCAAAACTCGTGGGTTGAGATAAAGGCAGTTTAACACAACAGCAAAGGAAAAGGAGAACAACAACAACAGTGATGGAGGGATGCACACACAGGGTTACTGTACCAGCACTCACGGACCGGACCCGGGCAGCCCCAGCCCGCTCCCGAACCGCGCCTTCCTCCCCCTCCCGGCCAGCTCCCCACTATGGACTGGGCGTGGCGTCACGTGGTATGGAATACCTGTGTCCCGGGCCAGAAAATTAACCCTATCCCCGCCGGAACCAGGACACCTGCCAAGATTGTACTGTAGATTTTACAATTAACTTCCTAATGTCAGAACACAGAGCACTGATTCCTATATAAAAAGGGTAAATTCAACTCACTGAAGTCAAACGGTAGCATAGAAATGTCATGTTTAATTCACATGTAGTATAGTTTGTTTTATAAAATTATGATCATTATTTTCTGCCTCAATTTTGGTTTATATGTAATTACAACAGCATTTAAAAACTAACGAATATTCCTGCTCTGTTTACCATCTTAAGAGACTAGCAATGAAGGTGAAGAGGAGGGGAAAACTATCAGCTCGGCATACTGTGAACATAATGAAGACTTCCAAACAGAACTGAAAGTTTAATATCCATGTGGTTCCCAAAACCAGTAGGTGTTAAAACAGTTCTGAAAGAGCCCAGGAAGCCAAGTGGATTGAAACTGGTTGTATGGACTGCAAGAGTTCAACAAGCAGAAGGAAAGAAAAATACAACAAATTAGAGATGCGGAAAAGAGAGAGGGTAACATATGTATTGGTGGTATCGGGAGCACTGAAACACAGTTTCATCAAGTTCTGTAGTTACAGGACTGGTACCATCTGAACAGAGTGCATTCAGTCAGCAAGCAAGACAATGAGATGTGAAATTAGAAACAAAGGTCTGGACAAGTAACATATATGGGAACAGAACCGGGAAACCATTCTTCAAAGAGATGGAAGGTATTGAACTGTACAACCTAGCGTATTATTCTTCAAAGAGATGGAAGGTATTGAACTGTACAACCTAGCGTATTACAGTAACCATATGCATACATACATACATATAAAATAAAAATGGCAACAAAGCAAACTAGGACAGGATTTGGGAGGAGAGATGAAATCATCCAGAGAATGTGCAAGCTATAAAGAACACTGACAGTTATACTTGTCCTGAAAGCAGGAAAATTAACAGAACTCAGCTGCCTATAAGAAAGCTTCTCTCACTCCTAGGAGTTCTTGAAACTTCTTCCTTGCAAACTGCTAAGACTCCCTAATTACGGCTGGTTAAGCATGGGCAGAAAGGACTGACTGAAGTTATGCTTCCTGTAGTTAGGACAAGAGTGATTTTTCTTTTATTGCATTTCAAAGGTTCTCTCACCTTCATAACAGTTATCTAACTGACACTGAGTAATCGGGCACAAATTGCAACTGGTTACATGCTAGAACTGAATGTCAGTGGTGCTGATGTAATTTTGAGAAGGTTTGCATGCTATGAAATTGCATGGGAAGATGACAACTGAATGGTGGTACTAGATTACATATTTATTTCCATTAATCTTACCAAACTGCATTCAGAACAAGGAATACCTGAGGAAACTTCACACCTCTGATTTGTGAGTGAGAGAACAATACAATTAAGTGTGAAACAGATTTGGACTACTCATTTTACAAAGTGCAGTTCTATTCTATTAAATACATTGAATTAGAATGCCCAAAATTAAGATTTTATTCTGAGCCTTAAATGTTCTGATTTCAGTGGAAAGAAAAATTCTCATTTTTAATGTTGCATTCACTTAGCTTTCAAAATCTGATCCATATTATGCTCTGTGTGTGCTAACATGAGTAGTGTGGTAATCAATTCCATTTAGCACACTGAATTGATAGAAGTAATTTCATCACTTATTAATATTGAAAAAGTGCTGGGATGAAATTTTCCTTACAAAGGCCTTTTAGCAAGACCTACTTTTATTAGCAGTTAATATACTATATGGGTACCATTAAGATTTGCTCTTCAAAATCATAATCCAAATTCTTCTCTGGTTATATGTGAATACTACCATTAACAATAATTATCTTATTTCAAGTTTACAATGGAATAACCGAACCAAATTAGATATTGGAAAATAATGGTGAAAAATGAAAGGATGCACTCAATCATGGTACAGATGAATTTCTTACTGATTTTTTGTTGTTTACTTAATAACACCATTTGCATGGTCACTCCACTACACCATAATTTCTACAAGCCTCGATCCTGAAAACTTCTCTCATTGGCTTTATATGGGTTTACAGAATTTAACGTGACTATGAATAATACAGCATATGTTTTAGCATGTCTTATATTTACCACACTGTGTGGGAGAGAGGAAAGTGAAAAAAGAAGGCCATCAAGCATGCCTTCTCTCACATAGTAGCCACAATCAGAAATGATGTTATGCCTTTTTGTGATGGATGGCATACCACGTGAGACATCCATATTAGTTGGTTGCCACCGATTAAAAAGAAACCCAAAACCTATAATGCTGGTAGGTATGAGCTAACAAACAGTTTGTCTAGGCTGTGTGTAGTGGGCTATTTGCTTTACACCAGCCAGGTGAGACCACTCTTTTCCAATGCTGTGAAAATTGTAAACATTCTATAGAGACAGAGGTAGCAGCACCTCCTGCTGCATACATCAGTAAGACATCTCATGGTCTCAGCTCTTCACTGGAAAAAGAAGAGTGAGAGAGACCCTCTTTCTTTATCCTAAGTTCTTTTATGTTCAGAGCTTTCAAATGTGAAAAGTAACATCTAAGAATTTCACCTGAGAATTCATATTCAGTCCATATAAGCTTACTGAGATGATTTAGACTACTGAATTTAATTCAGTTTTATCTGGTTTTCTTTTTAAAGACAAGCTTTATTAAGTATTACCATTGAGATACGTTTTCTTGCTTTCTTTTTGGACTCATTTACCTGCAAGCCCTGTTTCTTTCTTAACTTCATTCTACATGAAACGCATCTGTTCCTGTCTCAATTCTTTCCTTTGTAGAGTTTGCCACTAACATCAAGCCCAGACCTAAACTCTTTATTAAAATAATGAGACTTTATTAAAAAAAAAAAAAAAAAAGGTATATTGTATAATTGTGGATGCTTCATAAAAAAACTATATAGCTGTGACTATATAACAAATTATGTGATAACATAATTTTTCATTTTCTCAGTCCCTTAGTTGTTCTTTGAGAAGTCTTGGCAACTACTTCAGTAAGAATTCCTGTCACTATATAAGATTTTACTACACAAAGTCACATTGAAGTGAAAGATACATGCACCACTGAGTTTAATATGACTTTGTATAATAAGAATAATATGCAGTTATAGTATATTGCAATGAATTATATTGTAAGGCAGGAGAAACAGGCTTAAATATACAATGTTTATGTGGTGAAAAGGCTGATGTTCAAAGACCAAAGGCCTAAAGGCTACACTTCTCAAAATACAAACCTGTAATAATTTAATAAATTTTGGAAAACAGATTAATTTCCCCACTCTTCCCTAACCCTGGCACTTTTTAATTAAATGTGGCTTCGTCCTCACAGCTTGCAGCAAGGCCCCATTCCTGGTTTGAAAATCCAAATGCAGGATGGATTCCCCTATTTACATGTAGCACTACAGAACAGAAGCTGAGCTCTGCCTGGCTAGATTTCAGCTCAGCCACAGACTTGCAGGTTCATTGTCCTCTAAAAAAAGGGGAAGAAGTGAAACTCAGTTTTTCTGGCCAACGTTTCAGATGGTGTTTTAAAAATGAGTGATGAGATAACATCCAGAACTTTCATTCATCGGGAAAATGTAATTCCTTAGTAAAGAAGGGTATTAACAGAAAACATGTGAGCTAAACTATTCCCCCCCCAACTTTAGGTATGTGTTCATGTGCATCATTTCACACTGCATAATGTACATATTTCTCTAAGAAATAACCTAAAAATTTAAAATCACTGTATGTGTGATGTGTTTATGAACCTGCCAGTTACTTGGACTTTGCTGCATTTTCTCAGATGACTAATTACTACTACAGTACCTCCCAGGGAGTTTAGCTAGCTTTGTAAATTAAACTGTAAGGCTTTATTATATTAATTGAAGCAGAAATACAAAACAAAACCCCCCAAAAAACCTTAAAGTTGTTCTTGTTGAAAGAAACTACATGACTCCAGAAATTCCTGTCATTTATTATAATATTCTTAACTGTTTATTTCTCCTCCTCTCTTTTTTTTTTTTTTTTTTTTGTTCTTCCTTCTCTTCCACAGCATTCTTCTCCTTTCTGCCATCTACCAAACATGTGCTGATAAAAACTTTTAAAGATTCAAAAGAACTACATGTTTTGGTTGGTACAGATATATAGCTAATGCAAACACAGTCCTATTTTCCCTATCAGAATCTTCTAGATGCTTAAAGTTTCCAAAGATTCTCTTTGCGAGTACAATCCCTCCCAGCCTGGTCACATAAAATGACCTTGGATAAACAGTCAGGTGCTTTGGAGACTTCCAAGGAAAAGGTTCTTCTGCCTGAAAACTAATGTCTCGAGGACAATCAGACATAAAATCTTGGGCTTTTAGAATTACAAACTTCCGTAAGATTGAAATCTAGCAAAAGCAGCTTTCTTTCAAAGTTAATAATAGTCCCTCAGAAATCTAATATTAATTTTGTAGCACTTATCCCAGGATTACTAGGTGATTTAGCTTCTTCATTACTACTTCTTGATATTTTGAATCTTCTATGCAGACTTGCTAGACATCAGCACTTGCCATTTCTCAGCCTGTGTTCGTTGCTGAAATGCTGTATGAGAGGGGTGGGGATGTGGGGGTTAGGAACAACACATACGCTGGATACACTTGTGTTTGGTGCTATTTCGCTAGACTGATGTAAAAGTCTATGTAAACAAAGCAACTATTTCTCCTCTGCCAGAAGCAGAAATTTCAAATCTCTGCTTTGGAAAAAAAATATAATCTGTTCAATGTTTTATAAACTGCATGAACACAGTACTTTCACAACTGATGTGGTTCTGCATCATTTCCTCAAATCAAGAAACAGTACATTTCCACAGTGAAATGTGAAAAACTGAGCCAGCCAACTCTCTCTATAACTAGCAATACAGAATGGACCTGAGTAACTTCTCTGATTTTACAACCTTTCAAAAGATTTATATCCAGGAGTGAATTCTTATTCTGTGAGTGTGTCCACTTTCTATTTTTTTTTTTTTTTAAATAATTTAAGTTAGCTCTGGTTGTACAACTACACAATCAAATCTCCTGGAAAAGAATTCCTACCACACTTTATGACCTTGTTATGTAAATAAATTCCCTAAATTCAGACATTTTAAGATCCACATCACTGTATGTAGTCAATGAAAGTCACAGGACCACAGAAACTCTTAGAAATTGGAAGTGAATTAAAGCCTAGGGATCCAGTTCTCAAGACAAAAAAATCACATTTTTTAAAAGGTGGGTCTTCATTTAGTCATTGGTTTGAATGATTGTCCTTCTTTCTCCTAATTTTCTCTCTAAATTTCTCCAAAGCCTGTGACAATGTTCCTTATGAGCAGACAGTCATAACTATCAATAAATTATCTACATTCATAATCATAACTCCTATAAAATAATAAAGAGTCTCTCAAGAAAGACACCTGTCTTTTTCAGGTATGGAGAAGGGAAAATTGGCTGGATTTGTCTGATTTAAATTCCATTTAAACATTTTTCATTTTGTTTATCAAGATCCAACTCACCTTTTGAAGCAAGTTTGTAATTCATTACAGAATAGAATTATTAAAAAGATGTCAGGCTACAGGTTTTCCATCTCACATTAGGACTGCTTGGTAGGGATTCTGTACTTGATGACATGAGGAAACAATTCAGTCACTGTATAGCCCCGTTCATCGTACTCTCATAACCCCCATGACGTAGAAGCTGCATCACTTCTTGAAGCTTTAAATAACGTAATTCTTCATTGTTACATCTCATTTATTTTAGTGCTTAAGCATAGATCTCTTTTTACATCTTGTGAGAATGCACACAGAAAATAAGGAAGTACATTAGCCACTTTGATACTGACAAATTAACTGGATTACAGTCAGCAAATCTATAATCTTTAATTCTGAAATAAGTGAAACTTTTCAGGGAGAGGATCAGCACTGAGCATATACATTTAAATAGCTTCATGCTTATATAATGATCCGCATTACAAAGCTAGAAGTATATACTGAAGTTTAGGTACTGTCAGGATAAAATTAAAAGAAAACAAAACAAAACCTAAACATACAAACATCCTCTACTAGCTTTAAGGGATTTTCATAAAGGTATCTGAGAGACAGTAAGAGGTCCAAGTTCTGAAAATGCAGAGTAAAATTTTATGTGCATCTATTAATTAGTAGAAGGTTACTGTGGGACATTTAAATAGAAAACCACATTAATAATATGACTAGAGGGGAAATCGTTTAGCTGTAGATTGCAATGGTGATGAATAGAGGTTGCCATGAACTTGAAAATATAATCTGAAATTACAATGCTGTGTCAAGGGTCAATGCTAGCTTTGTCCATTTAGTAAAAAGCTAATTATATTTACATTATAAACCACTAGAGTTATCAAGCAATCAAAAAAAAAAGTGTTTAGAAGTGAATGAATAAATTGATTGATCAGTTGTCAATTCTACAGAGTTAGCTGATTTAGAAACTTAACCCTCATAAAATGTGACTGAAGGAAAACTGCTTGCAGAACCTGTTGCCTCTTTGCTGCATCAGAAGTGTTTTAAGCGTTCTCCCAGAATTCAAATAAAAAGCTACAAGTTAAGGTTATCAAATAGCCTACTGAAGATGAGGAAAAGCTACTTGCCATTGCTACCAAATTTGCCATCACACTGTATCAACTGGGGCACTTGCTGACATTTACTTTATAACCTGCACTTAAACCAATTGCAGAGGACAGGCAGACAAACATAGCTTTGCTAGCTACTAGGCAATTGTTTCCAGCAATGGGAAGTTTGCACAAAGTTTGTGCATTTAAACAGCCATTCTAAGAGTTTTCCACAATTACAGATCCCAACATTACAATACATATTATGTTAAAAGAATTATGTTTGTGTAAATGTTGAAGTTGCATTTTTGGAAAGACACAATAAATTCATTTTGGGGAGATGAGATAATGACAAACCTGACACAGAGCTTTAAAACAAACAAACAAAAAACCAAACAAGATATAACCCCAAGACCCCCCAAAACCACAACATCCACCACACTGCATAGTAAGTATTTCCTAGAAGACCCAAACCCACGCGAGTAATGCAATAACTCTTTGCCTCATGCAGGAAATGAGATCATACAGTTACCACCATGAGGGTTTCATACATGCTGACAACAATTGCATTGACTACTATCAGAAACAGAAGTCTACATTATACGCTCTCAAACAGAGGAAGGGCTGAGAAGACAGATAAAGCTGTCATGAAAGACAGCCCTGTAGCCAGTAATCTTCTTTTCATTATTTTCAATTTCCTCTTGGCCTTCTCTTTTTCATCACCCCTGTCTGAATACATAATTCTAACACTGTTAATATTATAGTGACTAGTATATTCACCATGGCGACAAATAAGAAAAATGCATATTCAGGATGCACAAAACCAGTGTGAATGAACCGGCTGCAATGTTCTTTGAATTTTACTTTTAGCACTTTCAGGGTATTCTGTTGTTTAAATAGCTGATTGAGGTTTTCTGCATTCTTATTTTTCAAGAGACATTTCAACCAGAAAGGAAGGAGAAACTTTTTTAAATGGGAGCGTCTAGATTCGCACAATATATGGTAGTAACACAGGAAGATGACGTCTCTGTTATTCTGACTTTCTGACTTACGACTTCAAAGTTTCATGCCTTACATATTGCATTAGTTTACACTTAGCTAAAAATACTCAGACATCATGAGTAAAATCAGAGTTTTTAATGTTATTTAGGATGAAAAATGTCAAATTAAATCTTAACTATCCTCTGAAAGGAAAGCATCAGCTGGAAGGAGGTTAGCAATAACAAAGATTATTCTTGGAACCAATCTTTTTAGTATTTTCTTTGTATTACCCTGGCACAAGAAACAGACAAGCACTGTTAAAACAAAGTTAGGACCACTGTCAGTAAGGAGTAGAAAGGAGATATAATACCAAATGAACTGGATTATCTCAATGACTGGAGTTAAAGAAAGGGAATGAAGGCCGTACATACAAAAGTCAAGATGATTCAGCTAGTAACTGAGAAGAAAAACCCAATGCTACACCAAAGATCTCATCAATCAGAAACGGCTGCGGAGAATAGGGATATGGATGCATTAGAAGCCACGACTGCAATACAGTCTTATTGCTACAGACTGTATTTGCAGAAGCCAAACACAATGTCACCCTGCAAAAAGCAATGTATGTTCACTAGAGTTACTAGTATTACTCCTATGTAAAAATGTACTGGCAAAACATAATGTCAAATAGAATATGGCAAACAGAGTATGACCTTGATTTGTTCATGCATCAACACAGATGTTAAATGGAAATGAATGACTGATAAGTATATACACATTGTGTTAGGGTGATGCCATTCAAAGGAGATGATGTTCTGTAAGTAGTATATCTTTGGTAGCCCCTGTTGTTCTGTTGCTGCCAGCACAGCTAATAAAACTGGCTAGCAGGCACAGCTTAGCCTATTTAAGCTATTGCCTGTTAGAACCCTCACATCTCCCGTTCTTGTCTCTTGCCTTGGGCCGGCCCTGACAACTAGCTGAAAGAGACGCTCCCTGACTAGAACACCAGGTAAAGATGCCTGGTCCCCGAGGCTCTGTGGGTGCATCTGCAGAGGATGCTGTTAAAGCTCTGGTATGGAATGGATACAAGCATAACTCTGACATGTTGTAGGGGAGAGAGAAAGAAAGGGAAGGAACAAATGAAAATACTATCAGAACTGTTTACCTTAAACACCAATGCAAATTAGTGTTCACAGCCACTTCACAGATTTAAGTTGGAAATTAGCAGAATTTTCTGTCATTAGAGCTATCAAAGTCTAGAACACCTTTCGGAACAGAGTTTCAGATGAGAAATAGTAGGGAGACTATAATTATTTTTTTTTTAGATGTATCTTCGTAAATTTAAGAAAGGAATATTTAATGTGGTAAGTGACTGATCTTTTCAGATGCTTGCTCGGAGTCCAATAATCCCACCTCTCAACTCCAGTAACTGTTTGCTTATATACATCAATAAAGAACTTCAACATGTTGTTCTTCACTTCCTTAACTAAAAATACATATTCAGAAAGTGCACTGGAAAATCATAGTGTCAAACTTTTACCAAAATTTGTATTCTAATGTGAAAGAAGAACAAAGTATCAAACATACAACCATTATATTTCCTGTAGAAGGTGGGTCAAAATTATTTGCAGTCCACAGCTAGTCAATTATAAAAGGTAATTTATATCTAAATGATCTTTCATGCATAGCTAGACATCATAGATTTATTAGCAGTTGATATGTACTTTACACAATTAAAAAGAGATAAACAGGTCCTACCTTTATACTTAGGAAACTATTAGGAAGTTGTTACAACAGCTGTTGCGAATTAATCCACCATAATCCTTCTACATTCTGCCATTAGTTACACAATAAAATCAGAGCTTCTTGAAAACCAAAAATAAAGACGCGTGAAATTGTTCTAATTACATACTTAACTTATGAAAAATGAGACTATGCTATTTGTCCCAATTCAAATCTCCTAGAAAATTAAAAGATAAATTGAATCATCTTACTTTGAACTTGTTTACCTTTCACCACAAGATTTCCACCCAGTGAGACCTTACCTTAAGATACTTTGCCTTAATACACTTATGACCAGGGAATTTATTTTCTCTCTTCACCTAATATGTAAGAATTTATCCTCAACTGAAAAACCCCATAATAAACTACAGAAAAGTAGTAGATTACATGCAAAAAAATCACAGTGAGGTATTCAAGCACTTTATTTCATTTTATACTCTAACTTCGGGAGCTTTTTAATACACCTTTCCACTGCCACATTCTTTATGAAACCCGACTGGGAATATAGAAGTGTGAATGGAATCGAAAGAATTTAGGAATACTGAAAAATAAGAAAAGTTACAAAGAAAAAGAAAACCTGTTTGGAACATTGGAAAATTACCTGTCACCAATGACATTCAGCTGTGAAATGATGGTATCTTAATATCTTCATCTAAAGAACCTTGATTTGAAATATTTATAAAATACATGAAATGGGACCCCTGGTAACAATGAGAACTGTCAAGTACTGAAAATAGAGAGCATTGCAATGCATTTTTTCTTCCATCAAGCTTAAATCCTGACTTTCAGAACTGGGGAAGCAGTATCACCTATAATGCAGAGTTTGGGGTTTTTTCCTTCCAAAGAATGACTTACAATGCTATTATTTCTAGTCATACAGTATGCCAAGTCACATCACTAGCTATGTTCCTCTCCACCAATTAGCAGTCATAGTAAACAACCTCTAGAAGCTGTAATAGCAAAGGGGTTGGGGAGGTAAGTAAGCATACAGAAAACCACGTTTATTTCTACACCACCACAGTGGGGGCATTTCTTCTCTGAGAAAGCTTAGTTTGCACTGGCACTTTAGAGAGAGAGTTTAGTGGTACAAAGGACCCCCAAACTATCAAAAATGCATGCTAATCCTTTTTCAGCCCACTCTGCTGAGAAGACTCCATCCTTGTACACTTGGTGTAGCTCTCTTGGCTCTTTATTACATAAGGGATTGGAACATTTTAACATAACCATGAAAGTAAAATTCAGATAAACAGACTCTTATGAATAAAGACCAAGCAAAATATGTGCCATCCAGTTTCTTCCCCTTCCTCATCAATAGACAACAAACAGCTCTCTTACAGTGTTTCTTTTCACTTATCACAGACTGAAGTCATCTGCACTTCACACTGCAGTGCCAAGAGATACACATGCATTCAGCCCAAAGCATCCTTCTCAAAAGATACAACCGAAAAGACAGAAGACTTCAGCGATGATTTCTACATTGCCCAAATACCAATGTTTTGTCTTATTAAAACGTCTTTTCTTCAACAACTATCCAAAGAGAAAATGGAAATTTTGAAAATAATTCCTGGTGTGGACTGCAATGATTTCAACCAGACATTTGCAGTCTCAAATCATTCCCCTAGTCTATGGTAATGACAAATATCATTGGCCAACAATGTCACAGGATTTCTGCAAGGTGACCTAGTTTCTCAAGTGTCTTAAACTATCAAGTGAGCTGATTATTTTGGCAGACTTGGGAGAAACTAAACCTCAGGTCACATCCCTGACCAAGAAATTAATTTCATGAACCCCACAGAGTTCCAACATTTTTCTAATTTGCTCAGGAAAGTCTTTGATAGATAGCTTTTATTAATATCCATTTAAAAATGCTAAGAAAAAAGGGTGAAAATCTGAGAAGTCATCTTGCCTGTCCCGGTGGGTTAAGGCAAGACAAAAGTCCTCACACACGCTTTAGTCTTGAAAACCTCCAGCGACAGAGAAATAATTGTGATAATCTCCCCAGCAATAAGAAAAGGGTTAAAGATTTTTATATGATTTTCTTCCAAACCACAATAAATTTTATTTGTTTCAAATTAAGCCATTTTCCCTTCCTATTGTGATTTGTTAGTTGTTCTACTTATGAAATGCTGCAAAATGCTACTATAGCTTTTCTATGTAAAGACAAATCTAAAACAATGTCCCAAACCCCCTAATTTTATGAAACATTACATCTTACTTGTTGCAAAACAAGTAAGTGTCAGAAGATTCAAGATAAATATCCAGTATACAAAAACACTACTCCTTAGTTCTATGCAACAGTTATCACTGGCTTTCTCTACAACTTTGCTTATGTTTTGCCTCTCCAGTATTTCTATATCCGATCTGCAGCAGCCATTCATTCCACTTCTTAGAGGAGTAAACAAGCTAAATGATGTTACAGGCATTCAAATGACAGTTTTTAGTCATGAAACCTCAAAAGTATAAGCTCTCACATTAATATACTATTAATACATTACTTAAAATTTATCTGGTTTTATTGCAAGTGGAACACTATTCAAAATAGTCTATAAAAACAGGAATCCATTAAATGATAAACTGCTCATAAGTGGCTGAATGATTACATACATGTTTGTTTGTATACATTTGGGTATGAATCTACATTTCCTGAATTCAGAATTAAGTGTATGAAAAGCCAAGGAACTGAATCCTCTGAACAAAAGTGCTTTCAGGCTCCCTGGAAAAATGTCCTAATAAATGACATTTTCATTATGTTCACACCATACCAAAATGCACTTCAGCTCAAACTTTGAAAAAGATCTGGTACAGGTAAGACAGTCACTTTTTTCATTTTGTCACATCAAAAGCTCATCGGCTTCAGCTTCTTATTTTACATGAAAACAGAGTTCATGGAAAATATCAATGCACTTCCAGTAATCAGAAAGGATTAAGTTTAAAGGTTCATATTTTTTGCTAAGCATTTGACATTAATCTTTTCAGTTGGAAGTGTGTGTTTGTTTTCTTCCTCCCATTCATATAGAAAGAGATAGAACTTCCAGCATTCTCTTTAAATTTTAAAAATATCCTAAATTAGAGTAACTGATCTTTCAGCCCTAGGAGTACACTTCAAATTTCGTCTTTGTCGAGATTAACCAAAACTCACCAAATTTACCAGTCCTCTCACAGCTATTACATCTGTGTGTGTGTGTGTATGGTTTAGTGTCAAAGACTACACAGGAAAAGGGAAAAAACATTACCTGCATTTGTGAGAAGACAATATTACACAGTTAACATGCTAATTTAGTGGTGGATGCACAGCTGAATGATAGAATCATAGAATTAAGATATCAAAAGCATTAACAATTGCTGCCAATAAATGGTAGTGATAGCATCACATTTTTTATAACTAGTGCATGTTCACTGCCTCAGTACCAGAACAAAAAAAAAAACCCAAAACTCTCCATATAATTAACCCAAATGTGAGAGTATATTCAGCTAAAACTGAAAAACACAGTATTTGTATTTAGCATCATACTACTTTTAATCATCTTTTCTTATTATTTAATCATTAATAAATGAGAGCAAATGCTTAAGTAGGGATTAGTAATGAGAAGCCATCAAAATCAGTTGTTACAGAATTGAGATATTCAAAGTCAGTAGCTACTCTCTCATGTAGTTTCCCACTGGCCAAGAGAAGAATGCCTCTAAAATATATAAAAATGACAGAAAAGTCAGAGTAAAACAAATACTGGAACCCAAAAATACAGCTACCAGTTTTTCAGTTCTTTTCTAAAAGTTCTTCTAATTAACACTGTATTCTGTCCAATTGAAGTCCAGTGCATATGCTTACCACCACAGAGCACAGTAACAAGTGCATTCAAATAAAACATAAATAAAAGTACATACATTTTTTTAATTTAGAAAGGAATAACCCCCATTTCCCAAATGCTTCTCTTGTTACTTAATACATCATTTAAATACGTTTGTGTCCCTTTATAATGGGCACAGAATGAGGACTGGAAGTCTAAGTTCAGCTACATTTGACAAAATTGGTCTGACTTCAAGATTGAAGCACAAAAGTTTGAAATCAAACTGAGAAGCACCAATATGCTCAACTCTTTCTGAGATGGAAATGAAAGAAGAAAGCAATCTGGAATACTAAACTACTTTTAAGGTGAGCTATAGCTCCTTTTAGTAGATCCTATCATGGTTATTAACAACTTCTGTTTTGAACTGGCATATAGAACACTTCAGCTAGTTGTAAACATTATTAGAAAAAATCTTCACCATTTCAGAAATGAATAAAGCTAGACAAGTATATAGATATTTATATAACAATGTTTCATAAAAGCTTTTTATTTGTTCAAATTAATAACCACTCTGTTACTTTTATCCAAGAAGAATAAAAATATTTAATGATATTGACTATCACTGTTATATGCCATGTTAATAAAGCGGTAGAGAGATGCTTCAGTAAACAGTATTAGTTATATCTACTATATATTTACAGTGAAATAAACATCTAGTAAATGTGATAAGCTTGCCCAGCAGCACCAGCTATATGTAACTCCAGATAATTCAACTCCAGTATGTTGTTAGGAAGCAACAAAGTCAAATATAGTTCAAACGTATTTAAAGCAGCATAAGAGACTGCAAACCCACTTTCAAAAACATTCAGTTTACAGAAATGTTGTAAAACCTTTTTATTGTACCTGCCCTAGGAGAGAAGACTACATAGATATGCCCAAGTAAACACGTTTGAGCTGACATCTGGTGCTATTTGAGAAATGTACAAGACTGCTAACAGTAAGGGTAGAGTAAGTTACAAAAACTGAAAACAAGTAAGATGCACAGAAAAGATCCAATCATAATTAGTATCAAGAGGCAGACAAGACACCAATCACGCACAAACTGGATTCTTTTCAAGCAGTGCCCAAGAAAGCTACTATCAAAGAAAAAAACCACCGCACTACCTAACCACCCAAATCCACACTTTCAAGATGCCAAGGCTGACCAAACCAAGAGATAAAGGATCATTGCTTCTCATACATGTATCCTGCAGTTCACAAGGACTTACTGTTTAAAACCATGTTAGATCATTTTCAATAACACAGAAGTTGCCGAGGTCCATCTACTCACTTAGGAAAAATGCTAAAGCTAGTTATATAAAAAGCTGAGGATTAGATACAAGAGAACACCTGAGAGTCCACTTTGGTCAATAGTAAATGTGGACCAATAAAGTAAAAATATTAGAATGTCAGAGTCACTAAATAAAAGTAAAAATCCATCTTGTCCTGTAAGAACTGAACAATAATGAAAGTTTTACATTTTCTTCATCAGCCTTGGGCATTTTGTTGCAGTTCATGTGATCAGTTCTGTAAACATTAGACAAAATATTAATTCCTGTAGATGTATCTAATTTAAGCAAGTTCACATCTTAAGAATTTTATGACTGCAAGAGGAATGGCAAAATTAGATCTGCTTCCTTTAAAATGCATTTTACACTGAGCTTAATCTTCCTGCACTGTCTTTTTCTTTTCCAATTTAATTTCAACATTGAGACATACAACGATTCAGTAACAAACATGACTGGTTGCCTTTATGATATTATATGAATTGTCATAAAGAATGCTTTCTAGTTGAATTAACGTGACAGGTATGTAACAGATTCTGTAAAAATAAAGTCACAATATGCCATAATATTTCACAATGCTCTAAAACTGACAAGCAGTACTCTAATTACTGCTTACACTGAAATCTTAAACACCATTTTCATATATTTACTTTGCTTAGCAATCTATTATTTCAGTGCATCCTATGCTGAAAATGCAATTGCAGTTAGAAAGCGAAAATGCGATAGATTTATTTATCTTTCAGACTTATCAGAAAAACGTCAAGAGCTAACACGATAAATTAAACAGCCGGCAACTCATGGAAAACTCTGGATTTATAAACAGTACCAAGTGTACCAAGAAGTATTTATTTCTGTATTTTATTCTTATTGGCTAAAAATATTTACCTGCAGTGCTTCTTCAATTTCTAGAACTTATTTACCCTTGTTGCTTATGCAAATCAAGTGTCGAAGCACTATAAAGTGAAAGGCAGTCCTCCGTAGAAAGCCCTTTTTGAGGACCAAGCACCCCCTTAAGTCCTCTCAAGGTGCTGTTTTCATGAGAAGGAGAAAGAGTCCACTCTTCAAGGAAATATTCAAGGAGACTCAAGTGATGTAGTGGTCTCCTACCTATACATGTACTTAGGGTACCAGCAGAGTTTTGGCAACAGAATTATTCTTCAGAAAATGTCAATTTATGAAAATTAGAATATTTACCATTATTCATTTCTATTGCTAAAATATCTCCTATTGAATGTGAAATTTCTGGTAAAAGCCAGACAATAAGAAGGACTGCAAAACAACCTACAGGCCAATAGTTTAGAATGTGGTGGGGTGGGT
>VFFE01007257.1:3189461-3268983 GCA_008921705.1 Burhinus oedicnemus
GCTGTGGGTGGGGTGGGGAGTGGGGGTGGGTGGGGAAGTGGAGCAGGGATTCTAATCTTTCATATTTTGCTAAATTCCTTGAGAAATTAAAACCAGTAGCACCCTTTTTGCAAGCCCTGCCTCCCCTATTAGCCACAGGCCCTTTTTAGTATACTTCCAGGTACCCTGACCCATGGCAGGCACATCCAAGAACACACTGCTAAACCCTCGTCTTCCACGAATACAGTGTATTACTCTACTCTTGCATGCACCAGTTAATCATAGTCTATCATGGGTTTTTAAGCTAACCAAGCATACATACAGGTAGCAGCAGTAGCTTATGTTCAGTATGTGATCTGCACCTTTAAATGCTGTATTTAAACATTTCTTAATCTGCATGTTCTGCTCTATCTCTTGAAGTGGCTATTGTAGAACTTACTAGTCTTTGACACATTATAGACACCCTGCTTTTAGTTTGCCATCTAACATTTTGTCAATCATTTTATCCAGCTTCCTTTATTGCATTTATCATCGTTAGAGTCATTCTTTCAGGTATTCACCGCTTTGCTTCAGTCTACAATTCCGGTTAAGGACTGTATTCACCATAAAGTCAAATTCCAGTTCTCTGCACAAACACAAAAGCTTATTATCATTTATCATTTAAAAATTAAGAGAAGTACAACAAATAGATAAATCACACGCTAGTGATGCATGGCTGCTATATAATCTTTCGGTGATCTTCTAGGATCATAACTTTATGAATAAGCAGCTATTTTCAGTAACTGCATAGCATGTTTCTTTCTTTCCCTTAAACCAAATGAACATTAGCATGTTTTTCTCCTCTTTAACAATACGGACTTCTTTGTTCTTTTCATAAAAAAAAAAAATTCCAACTGCAAGCTGTTCCCAGCGCAGACTATCACCTAGTGTGCATACAGTTGAGCCTCTAGGCATATCTGTGAAATGCCTCTCAAATAATCAGTTTATAAGAGTTTTAAGACAAGAAGGCTTTTTGAAATATTTCTTCAGAAAATTCTAGAGAGAGATGAAAACAGCGTACAGTGTTAGTAAAATATTTATTTTGCTGAAATGAAAAATCCAAAGGGTGAAAAAAATGAAAAACGTAAGAAAACAGATGACATCCATTTTCTTTAAAAGCAAAAATCAACATCAATTTTTTAAAAAATTACAAAATTTACTTGACTTTTACATTTTTTTAAAAAACAGGCAACTTTACTCTAAAGCATAAAGAACGCCCACTGAATAAGCCCCCTTTATAAAACTTTATAATTTAGAGCTAAGCATTTACTGTAGCAGTTATACCTCTCTATTTATAAAAATAGTTACTGGTGAAGTTGGTGATAATGTTAGCACTACAAAACACAGGACTGACTTCATTTTTTGTTTAATTCAAGTAGTTACTTTTAGTAGCCTCAAGAGCAGACACCAATCTCTCAAATGTTTTATTCTATGAAGCAAATAATAGCTAAATAAGCCTAACCACAGATTTAATTAAGATGGTGAAGTGGCTCCAAAGGAAGCCCTGTGGTCTACTGTGACAAACCACAGCCCAAGAAAATCCACAGGAGAGTTTAACCCAGTGCAAATTAATCATCTAAAAAGAGTTAACCTAAGGATAACTTTATAGAATGCACAGCAAAACAAAGCTGCCTTTTTTTTTTTTTTGATCTTCAAATGAGTGTGAGTATGTTTAGCTGCTGCATAAAAAACATAAGATCCAGCTGCAATGTTATGTTTCCTCTCCTAAGTATGATGTTACAGATATGGAACCCTATGAAAATGGTTATTTTTCCCTCACACCTCCAGAAAGAACTTTTACTGTTTTGCTTGTCTGGTGTTCTTGTTTTGTTTTTTTTTTCTTACCTCCCCACTCCACCTCTTTTAAATAGGGAGAGATCAAATTTAACTAGATGTTTTATTGAATATAAACTCACAGGGCTTGTCTTGAACATGAACTATTCACTTGTTACTTAAATGCCTCATTATTCACTCAGTGATTCTATCCAAATCCCTGGAAGTTAACATTCTACTTTGCAGTTTATCCCCTGTTATCGGAGCTCCAGTACCTCATTATGGGTTTGAGTGTATCTTTGTATGTCAGTCCCAGTGTACAACACAGCATCTCCTCTCTAACTCCCTCCACATTGCCTTTAACTCTCAGTACATAGCAACCACAACCCACCTTTCTCATGACTGAAAATAGTTTTCAACTTACAGTTCTTTATCTTTTTCCTTTACAGAATTTAGATTTTTTTTTTTTTTTTTTTTTTTTTTTTTTAAGTTCAGCTTGAAATACTGGAACAGTACACATAGTTAAATGGGAAGTACATCTTGAGGAGTAAATATGCAGTAATGATGTAGCATTTTCCTTTGTGACAAGTATGTATGGGGACTGGTTTATGTCAAGTCAATATACCTTGGAAAAATATGGGAAAGAGTTCCATAGTTCTAGTTTTGTTATTGAAAAGAATATTGCCAACATTTATTTCTGATACAATACACCGTGAAAATAAATTTACTAAGTTGACTAAGCAGACTGGTTGAAAAGGTCAAGATTTTATCTTCTGTCAACAGCTTAAGAGTGAAGACACCACTTATGATGGGATGACTTACTTCACAAACATAAACCAGAATTCCTGCCTGTAATTTTGAAATAAATGTGGACTGCCTTCCCCAAACGAATAGAAATCTATTGCTCTAACTTCAGCATCCAATGGGATATATTCTGTCACATTTCTATGCCTCACGTTCAAAGCCTCATGTGACAACTCTAAAACCACAATACGTAAATGTATCCTCTTCTTACCAACAGGTCATTTAGAACATGTGCAGAAACAAAGCATAAGCAAATTGTTAAAAAGAACATCAAGAAAAAATACTGACATCTAAACTACCCTACATATGCTATGAGATATTAATTGAGCTTTAGATAATGCTGCAGCACTAACAAACCATAGTTATCCTAACTGCAACAGAAAACTGTGTAGATATCAACTACAATAACAGAATCATAAAAACTGGATGGGAAAGGATTTCAACAAACCATCTTTTTTCATTTCCTGTGCTTTAGAAGTATCAATGGAGATCTCAGACCTGCTTTGATTAATTGCTTCAGATACCTACAGGGGAAAAAAAGTAATAGGTGCTTTTATGGA
The DNA here is from genome assembly GCA_008921705.1 of Burhinus oedicnemus. Lineage (NCBI taxonomy): Eukaryota > Metazoa > Chordata > Aves > Charadriiformes > Burhinidae > Burhinus > Burhinus oedicnemus. The sequence continues at coordinate 3,192,617 of VFFE01007257.1, forward strand.
ACAGTGCTAATAAGTTGACTATTCTACCCTTCCACTGTTTAGTAAATAAAACTGTTGCTTTGCCTATTCCACACATAACACTGTACCTCACTTGTAGGTAATCAGATAGACTCAAATGTGCAGCCATGTCCCACATGCTTTCCACTCTGAATGCAGTCTTAAGTACAGTTTTAAGTCCTGCGTGATTGTGCACTTATGTCGTGGGCTATACTGTCCTACCCAACTTAGTTCAGTGAAACTGACTGGTTCTGACTGGATCTCTGCATGACCACAGAGAACAGGAATCCTCTGAATAGTTAGTTAAGCAACTTGTCTCTTTCCAACCAGATAGTTATGATTTTAGACCTCAAATTTTTTCTGTGGTCCCTGGTTTGTTAGTCAAAAAAATTATCATTACATACTATTGAAGCACATTCCCCCTTTGCATTTTCAGATGCAAAGGAAGACTTCAAATAGTGCAAGCATATCCATTATGTGTGAACAAAGCTAGGAAGGCTCTGGAAGGTGAGAGAAGGTGGTGGTTCAATAATATTAGATAAATGAAAAGAAGTGTTTCCTACTTACTGCTGTCATAATTTATAGCAATTCCACATGCGAAATTAACTTCATAGACGCTTTTCAACCTTTTATTTTTTTATTTTTATATCAAGCAAAGGCATTTTAAAGTGAAAGATTAAACCTCATGTTTGGCATATTTTTGACATCGATTACCACATGCAGACACATAAACAATGAATTGAATCACTGGGTTGTATTTAGTCTGTTTTTTCAAATACAGTATGTGTAAGACTTATTGTTATTTTTGCCTGCTTATTTTTTATGGCTGTTGGGCAACTGATGCAACAGAATATGAATGGCAGAATGAGCAGCTGTGATTCTACCACATGCTGCAGGATAAAAACCCACCACCTCTAGATATGCTCTTAAAGTTATAATTTCTTCTAAATGATCACAGGCCACGTATTTCTTCGAATTACTCAGGTGAGAGCCACAGCTCTCAGCAAGCTCAATGTAGCTCTTACCAACAACTTCTAAGAATCAGAGAGTTGTCAAAAAATGTCATTAGAGGTTTAGTGATTTTTTTTTTCCTTCAATAAATCACTCTAAATTAGAACCTAATGCTTGCTTTCTTGGACGGTTTTTAGTTATCCGCAGGTGAAAGAATACAAGCCACAAAAGAAATCTGACTTTGTTTGTCATTAATTTTTAATTTGTTTTGAAACATTTTCCAAATGTCTTCATAGGATTCATAATTAATTTTAGAGACTGTACAGTACATATCTGTTAGTAGCACTGTGATGGAAAAGTTATTCTAAATGTCAAATCCTAAAAGTTAGCTTGTATAGGTAGTACTGCTTTCTGTAGAGTGGCAATGAAGGACGTTTCTGAAGTCCATCATGAAGAAAACCCTCTGGCCCTTCAGGAATAATATATAAAAGAAACAGCTTATTTCTAGAAGCAGTTAAAGATGTAGTCTTCTATCACTAGTTCTGCATTACAGATTTGTCAGAATCTAAATTTAGAGCTAAAGTATCAGAGACTAATATCTAAGCATGAGTACACTGCCTTTATGTCTATGATTCCCATATAGTAAATATTTAAACTTATTATATTGAAGAACTGCTACATTTATTACAATTCACCCTTTGTCAACACCTGCCTCCATTGAGAACACACTTATACTTCCCCCAGCAGCATCTGATGCCCACTGTAACCACAAAACATCCCAGCAACCCCAGCAACATCCCTTTTTACAGGAAACTAGAAGGGTTACTATTTTGCATATCTATCATGCCTTCCATATTAAGATCCCAAATGATCGTACTTGCCCCTAGTTTCTGCCTGGCTAAATTCAGGAGAGAACGGAAGTAGATTCTGCTATACAGCTCAATGTACTAAGAAAAAAGTAAAGTATCTGCATATCTTGGATCATATGTGTAAAATCTATGACTACACAGGGGTGGGGAAACACACAGTACATGTTCCTTAGTGCATCTAAGTCTAGAGGTACAACTGATTCCTAATGAAAAGTATTCTTAATCGTGTCTCCATCTACAGGCACCTGTGATACTGCTCAAAAAGGCTGAATTTGATGCACAATAGTTTACTGTGCATTTAGCATTTTTCTTGCAATCTAGTAATTTCCTAGTGCCCCCAGTAAATTCATAACAAAATGATAAGTTTTGAGGACTGTATAATTACTTTCACATTAAGAGGATCCTGTCTTCCTGCTTCTTATGTGTGTTAAGATTATTTTCATATATTGTGTTCTCAAAGAATGCTGATCATGACAGACTGGAGAACACTCTATTTCCAGAAAGCACTCTGCAAAGTATATAAGGATAGCAAGCTCTTGGTTTCCCTGGTTACCTTCAATTTACATGCCACTGAATTAAGAACAAAAAAGGACCAATTTTTAGTCAGAATCCTTTTCGGTTTTGTCTAGAAAGATTTTTAGGCAATCTTAACCTCTGCATTTTTAAAGCTCACTAAAACAAAGAAGAAATAAATAGTCAATATGATATATAGAAACTGAAATAAGAAAAAAGAATTAGCCATGCTCAGGAAAACTCCGGAGTTGATCTTAGGATCACATATCCAAGTAAGGAATGCATGTATTATGTGCATGGCATTAGACTTACCTCATGATCCTGACTCCTGTGTGTTTTAGAGGAAAAATCTCCAGAAGACTGCCAAACTCTTTTTGAAGCTGGCTAATATTCCTACACAATCACAGCCCAATATGCAGAACTAATTATAATGTACAATACCTTTACTTATGGACAAAACCTTACTATTCTTGGAGCGCAAGATTAGATTACAGCCTTATATGCAAGAATTGACAACAAATACATATATAAAGGTCTACTCTGATTTTTACTACATACAGCGTCAAGACTTTGTCTATTCTTTACAATGAGTACCACCTCCTCCTGCTCTACAGATTTCACAAGAACTGTTTACGGTACAACCTACTGGAGCCAGGAAAACCCAGGGAAAGCAGTACAACATAGCCGTACTATAACTAGATAAAAGTCTTCTCTGATTGAAAGTAAACCTTGACACCAGTACTTATTTTACCATCAACAATAAGTGATATCACACCAATTCAAACAGGAACTATTCTCCACTTTTGCAACTTTCATTGTCACAATTTCATCAGCCCTTATCTGGGAAACACTAAATATTACTAATGTCTGTTATTCCATCATGACCTCTAAATTGCTGCACACCACTATGTAACAGTGTATTGAAGAGTTCACATGGTATTAAGAATACAGAAGCATTACAGTAGTTTGGGAGGTAGACAAAGCTAACAAAAGAGATGAGGGGTGGAAAGCTAGGTTGAAAATAGGGCAAAAGAAAACTGGGAAAGGTACATGAGAAACAAGAGGAGGAAAGGTAAAAAAAATGGCAACCCTTGAGAAAGAAAAAAGTGAGGTAAAAGAAAAGTATTACAGAAAATCTGTATTCTCAGTGCTTTAAAATATGTATGGGTAAGAACATAAATTAGCTCTCTACTGAAGTCTACAGAATGCAGTAGTGATTTCTGCTACTGAGAATTTAGCTTCCACATAAAAATCCTCAGTGCACTCCTAACTTACAAAAAAGTTTCTCTTTCCTTGAACTCTAAGTGGTTAAGCATAACTTCATTTTATTTTATTTCTTCTTTTCTACTACTACTGCATGTAACTCCAAAAAGACAACAGAAATAGAAAGAAAAAAAATATTACTACACTGGTGCTATTTTCAAAACAAATGTCAAAGAATTTCAATGATGTTTTTGATTAAGTCTAATTTTTTTCACTTTTTTTTTAAACAAAGTATATATGTTATTGTATTAGCAAAATACATCTTTTAATGATTTGTCAGAAGTTTGTTTTCTGTCCTGTAAGCTTTTTTTTGTTTGAGGAAATATAAAGGGGGAAGAAAAAAAAGAAAACAGGAAAAAAAAAAAAATCAATACCAAGACGACAACTGAAAATTAAACTATTTCAGGTGATATGATCTAATTTCTACAGCCCACTTGACTCAAAAACATTGTCTTTGTACAGTGAGTACACAGTACTACCCTTTTAAAACACAATTCTCCCCAGAAAATGAGAACAGTAACTTTGCAAACAACCAAAGATCCTGCAAATAAAGGGACAAAGCACTGGTAATTATAACACACTCTCAATCTTTTCATTAAAGTTCAGATTTTCATTTTCAGGACATATTTCTCTGAAACAAGGAAAACAAAACAAAAGTTATTGTGGACACACAAAAAAAGCTCTTAATAATAAGCTGTTGATGCACTGATTTCTTCTATCATCAGAAATAAAGTTACACATAGTGCAACAAGCCACTGGCAACGCACAACTGTCTGTGTGCTTCTCTCTGCAACAGTACGTATCTTAGGGAGGAGGGGGGAGTACATCAGGTACACCCAAGGATAAACCAACAACCATATCTACAGGGTAAAAAACAAAGCACAGATCCAATATGTAACAATACAGTTGACATGTTCTTGTGACATAAGGACCCAGCACATACTGCTGTGCAACCAGAAGTTTCTTTAAATACCAGTAAAAGGAAAGAAACTGCTGTAGGATGTCAAGTCCCTCTTCCCACTTCGCCCTATTAAGACAGCTTTTCCAGTATGTGGCATGCAAACCATTAGAAAAATAAATGTATAACTGCAATTCTACTTACTGCCTGAGGCAGTAAATAAAAACACCACTGATAAAGGCATTCCACACACCAACATCCTCCTCTAGTTAAAGAAATTTATTCTCAAATGTTACAAGTGTTTCATTACCGGTCTCATATTAAAAAAGTCTGCAAAAGCCAAAGCCAAAACACAAAGCTGTCCCACATACTAGAAAAACAAGGAATTTCTTGTGACATCATGCCTTGAATCTCTGCTAACATTGAATTGCAACTAGATAGTCTCCAGGCATTAAAAGAAAAAAACAGTTCTGGAACAGAATCCTGCTCTGGAAGACAGTGATGAAGTTCTCCTGACCAGGATCTCTAGTGACTCGTAGAATAGAAGTATCTCAAAAAAAACCCTGTAAGCAACAACTCTAACACAGGAGTAATGGCAGATACTCTACACTTGCACTCTGTTGCTCAGCTGGTTGTTTTATGCAGTTTTCTAATTAAAAATTAATTTTGCCTCAGTTAAAGTAACATTACTGTTCTCACTTTAAACTTGTCTAGCATTTACTGAAGCGGCTGACAGTAAGCTAAAAACCTTCACAGAAGCAACTCAAACTGGAGTCCTGCACTCCACTTTTGAGATAACTGCAAACAAAAAAATCTGTAGATCTCAAGACTAGGAAGTTAATACCCATGAAGCTCCAAAAGCATGTAATGAAGGTGCTATTACGAACTATCATGTAAAACAGTGGTAAATGGCAAAGAGGGAAAACACAATCCAGTGCTTTGAAAAACCCTTATTATCAGAAGAATCTGGCCTTTAATCCCAGTCATGCCCAGTCTGCCAGGTCTTCTTCATTTATTCTTATGTTTCCTTTTCAAAAGGCTTTCTTTGTCACTTTAACAAACTTTATTGTTCTGACACTACCACAGAACAGCAAAACAGAGATGTTTTAATTAGCTTAATAACTGAACTTCTTGACTTTTGCAAAAGTCAACATAGCATCTATAAATTTAGTATCTTGCTGGATAGGATACAATGAATGTCATGGGATATAATGTCTGCAACAAGTTATGAGGAACGATGAGTGGTTTTAGTTCAGCTTTGAAACAAAACATTTCAAGTTTAAGCCTTTTCTCTGCCTAATTCAGAGCAAAGTCTTCAACTTAGGTTTCCAAGTCTTGGGCAAGTGTACCAGTTAGGCTGAATTACATTCTGGCATGCATTGACCTCTTTTGCTCAAGCAATTCCACTTTGAATAAAACTTACGGAGTAGTCACGAAAACAAAGTCTAAGATCCATTCACCTCACTTTCCAGGTGAGCCTAAAGCATGGTGATTAGACATGTGAAAGCTTTCTTTCATCCTCGCCCAGAGGACCAACACGGTAGTTCCAGCATCTGAGTGACAAGGTTATTTAATATACCTCACAAGGCTACAACAGCCATCTTTTCCTGATGAAATTTTCTGGTGAAGGTACAAAGCATTTCAGGCCAATGGAAATTACCTTTTCCCAGGGGACAGGGCACACAGCTAATCTACTTCTGACAGAAATAATCCAATCTTGGTTTTTGATCTGCAAATATTTGCAAACTACTTACTTTATGTCTCTCCTAGGAATAAAAAAATGATTTGGCAAAAGACCCCTTCTCTTTTATTGTAAAAATGATGGTTCAACCTCCTTTTCCTCCCTCTTCCCTCCCCCTTTATTCAACATCAGTTTCTGTTTTGTGTTACGTGCTCTACAAAATACTGGAATTACTTGACTATTGACAAACTTTCTTGACAAACTCCCCATTTCAGTACAGATTTCATTTTAGAGATGGTAAACTGGCATGATCAGAGGTCTCCTGCAGTCAGCAATGACCATGCAATAATGGGCATGATCAACTGATTCATTTTGCCAAATCCAAACTATTCAACCCAGAAGCACCTTTGTATTTGGAAAGCTCTGCTCTTACAGATCTAACTCAATCACAGTGGCAAAAATGGTAACTCCCTTATGTCTTTGACAGCTTTGGACGTGTGACATTCATTGAAGTCTCCTTCAAAAGGAGATGAAAAAATCCCGTGTTATCTCTAGTTCCTAAAAGCATGCTTTAACTGTGTCCTGGTTTGAGGTAAAACAGGACCAATTTTGTTCAGTAACTTTACTTTTTAGCTCGGCCTCTTCCAACTGCTGAAATTAACAGCCTGTTGTGCAGAAAACTGTTTGCTCTCAGAGTGATAAGACCCATGTTTATAGCTGATGCCAAGGAGCGCTATGCAGAGAGGCTCTTGCTTATACTTATTGCTGTAACAACCAAGGGCAGCCAACTTTGTTACTTGCCCTGTTGGAGGGTGGGAAGCGGAAAAGCGTAGAGGGGTCACACCTGCGGGTGCGGGAGCAGACAGGACAGGTGACCCAAACCTGACCAACAGGGTATTCCATCCCATCTGCCTCGTGCTCAGTATGAAAGCTGAGGGATCAAAGGGTCAGCTCTCTTTCTTCAATGGCCGGCGTCTGAGGAGGACTCTGTCTCTGCGTCTGCCTTTGATCCCGATCCTGAATCCAGATCCGGAATTCAGTTCCCGTCCGTCACCAAGTCCAGTCTGGGACTTCCCCAGCGCCTGCTGGTGACGTGATTGTCATCCTGGGAGCTTGATATGGTTTTGTATATATTTCATTATTTTTCTTTTTATTATTTTATTATCAATATTTCATTAAAGTAGTTTAGTTCCTTCTAAACTCTTAAGTCTCTTTTTCTCTCTCTTTCTTGCCTCCCGAGCGGAGCAGGAAGCCCAATCGTTCCACCGGATTGGGCCAATCTGGCCCAAACCACGACAAACTGCCAAGATACAGGTTACTCTCACTTTATTTAAAAATGCTTTCAATATTTTTTCAAGACTATTTAGTTTATCTTTAGGTTATTTTATTAACTATGAAGTGTTCAAATCTCCATTTAATCTCATATCCACACCTATTCATCAGTCAGTGCACTTTAACGAACTTAGATCTGTTACTCTATTTGGTTACATCCACTGGATTTATTTTTATCTTCTTTCCCACCCCCTCAAAAAAGCAAGCCCAACTATGATTTCTTTGTTATCATAGATGCATTCTCTTTCTCAATGCTAATTACTTCAGATGGTCACGGGCTACTGAACCAACACAGAGAAATACAACTCACGGTACTTCTAAGCAATAATATGCAGGATCGTAACAAGTAGCAAAATATATTATAAATAGCACAGCTTAACTATGAGACGAAATTATTACACACAGATAATAAATATTTAGCAGACACTTGCCACAACTACTTCAAAATTAAGCTGATAAAAGTACAGACTGATCGTTTCAATAAAAAAATAATTTAAGTATTATAGTATTAAGTAGTAAATTCATATATTGAAATGCCACTGAAAGTCTCAGAACACAATGATTGTCTGAACTACGGCAAACATTCCTTGAAGTTGCTCCTTTATTTACACTCAGGAATTGTAATTTAAAGTCCTCCTCAAACAGATCTACCTCTAAAATATTTGATATTAATTCTTTCTCAAGGAGAATTCTTTATGAGCCAAAACATTGCTACCAAAAATATGTTCTAAAGAACCAGAAGTACAATGACTTTGTGGGACAAAGGACAGTTCAAAACTGTATTGAGTTGTTTCCAGTACCAATTTAAAAGATTTCTGAAAGCAATGCATCTCATGTTTAGGTAACAAAGTAATAGCTACATTTAAAAAAAAAAAATGCAAGGAAATTATTTCCAGCTCTGAAAGGCATATCAAACAACTCACCTACTCTTAATCTGTTATGTTTTGATTTCTAATGCACACTGCAAAGCATGTCAGGTATCTAGTATGAACTTGTCCCACAGGAAAACACTCGGACTTTTACAGGTGATAAAGTGTAGTGAAGACTGTAAAGATGAATTTTGCCTGGAGATGAGAGAAGTGAAGTTTTGAAACATTTAAGAAGACAGCACCATCTCAAAGACATTCTCTTCATGTGCAATATTCTTAGGGAGTATCTTTGAAAAATCTGAAAGTTCAAGGTACGTAATGTTAAATTAACAACAAAATCTTGTGATTTCACTGCTAGAGGGTTACAGAGTTTGTAGCAGTAGGCTTCCAGAAGTGCACTGCTAGGAACTGCTGAACAAAATACTATTTCAGACTTACTTTACTTAACAAGGGTTAAAGCACCTCTGCTATGAGGACAGGCTGAGAGAGTTGGGGTTGTTCAGCCTGGAGAAGAGAAGACTCCGGGGAGACCTTATAGCAGCTCTGCAGTATCTGAAGGGGGCCTACAAGGAAGCTGGAGAGGGACTTTTTACAAGGGCATGTAGTGATAGGACGAGGGGTAATGGCTTCAAAGTGGAAGAGGGGAGATTTAGATTAGATCTCAGGAAGAAATTTTTCACTCTGAGAGTGGTGAGGCAGTGGCCCAGGTTGCCCAGGGAAGCTGTGGAGGCCCCATCCCTGGAGGTGTTCAAGGCCAGGTTGGATGGGGCTTTGAGCAACCTGGTCTAGTGGGAGGTGTCCTTGCCCATGGCAGGGGGATTGGAACTAGATGATCTTTAAGGTCCCTTCCAACCTAAACCATTCCATGATAAGTATCCCCTCAATTTTCATAAAACTTTGAAAGCACGTAAAACAAATTTTCAGAATTCTGATCATCTAAATTTTAACAGGAAATGGTATTCTTTCATTGCAATTAAATTATATAGAACTATTGTGGAATTTGGATAATGAGGTAAAGTCTTTGTGCTCAAAGAACAATTAAGACTGGCCTTGCTATCTCTTGTGCAGGCCAAGGGAGTGGAGACTCGCCTGGCCAGCACGGGATGCAGATAAGGAGGGGGCCCTGCGGAGCCAGGACAGCCCTGCTTTTGTCAGTGAAGACAAGAAAACAGGAACTTGTGTAGTTCTTTGTTTCTTGGAAGGCTAGCGTGCCCGATGACTGACCTCTGCCTCATTACCTGTGAAATGCATATTAAAGTTGACACCCCTGCATATGCTAATGAAGATTACAGAGATCATGCTAAACATATATGACTATAGCACTTGTCTCTCCACCCAAATCATACTATATGCCACCCAGGGGAGGGAAACCTTGTAATTTTGGGGATAAAAAGACGGAGAAAATGACTGTTGAATTGGGAGAGAAGAATCTCAATACCTGACAGACCAGCTGACGGGCTGCATTCTCTTCCTCCACTCCAGGCAGGGACGCCTTCTGGGTAAGCGCTGCACCTTTCACCCTTTGGTGAATGTTACCTTCCCACCCCACCCCCCCCGCCCCGGGTTGTTTTATTATTTTCATTGGTTTTGCTAGCAATATTAACCTTAATTAATAGCGCTATTGTAGTCAGTGAATTTATCAACGGCAATCTTGAATCTGTTCTGTCACTCTCAATAAAATAACTAATTTCAATTTTTGTGAATCTGACTCAGTGAAAGTCCTTTGTGGGAACTCTGGTAGACAGATCAGTGAAAGTCCTGGGACTCCGACAGACAAATATCAAAACTGCATTCCTTTTAACGTGACAACTGTATGACATTATGTAACACTAAACCTGCACAACACGTGAACTTAAAACTGATACGAAGTGTTTAGGCATGTAATCCTTATTTAACAGATAATTTGTAGCAAATTAAATAGCGAGCATATTTAGTATCTCATATTTTTTTCAGTTACGTGGTTAAACTCTAACCAAATTACGAAACTTTCCTCACAATTCTAATATAACAACAGAAATATGGTCATATACCTACTGGCTCTGCTAATTTGAATTAATTACATGGCAAGTAGATTTATTTTTGTATACTCTACCGCAATAGGTGCACTTTCCACCAACAATCAAATGGGATTTCTTTGTAATTACTCTTAATTAAATACAATTAGTAACAGTAGGACTACATGCTTGCAGATACTTTAGTCAGTGTATTACTTTGGTTCTGACATTTTAATCCAGTTTTTACATTCAGAAGGGATTGAGATTAGCACTAAAAATTACTTAAAAGATTTAACTTCCATATACAAAGAAAAATACTGATGCTTAAGTATATACTTCAGAAAATCCACTAACCATGAGAACATCAGACTAGATCTTCCTGTGTCCCACCCTCTTTTAACAACCCCCTTTCAGCTGAGCCCCATCCACCTATCTGCCTTCTTAAATTGCAACTCATTTCATGGGGAAGAAAAAAGGCAACAGTTTATCTCACCTTTACCCGTTACCAAACTGGGGACAAACATCACTAATGCTCCACACATTTTTAAACTTCTCTTTGCAGCCAAAAGATTGAGAACTCTACTTAGACTTTACTTAGTAAGACTGAATAGTCCGATCTTATCCCAGAACTTCAGGATCTGTAACTCTTGACACGTGTCCATGGTTGCTATGTCTAAGTATGTCTATGTACTTTCCCTAGTAATCATACAGGGCTGATCTCTCACTTCATGTCCTCACAGGATAACCAGCATCAATAAATACAGATTGTTGACATTTTGAATTGTTATCCCTTTTCTTATAATATTTTAAAATAATTTTTGATGTGGCTTTGAATAATGTCTTTTGTTCCTTTTTTTTTTTTAATGTACTTCCAGAAAATGTAAAGAATTGGAGTATTCACACCTACATGCCCTTCTAATATTAATGTTTCTAGTTGGATCTTGCATGTCTTACCTGCAGGCCCTAGCAAGTGCCTTTCACTGATCAGAAAGGAAGAATGAAAGGAAAAAATATATTAATGTCAACATCACTTCCCCACATCCCCTTGGCTGATTAGTTCACCAGTAAATTCGTTGTCAGTTTTGTCATGACTGTCAAAAAAAGTGAAAGATGAGTGTAGCAGAGTAAAAACATGGAAACTTTCAGTTGCAGGTTAAATAAGTATTTTAAAATTTACAAAATTAACCTGTGTACTTGTTACTGCCTGCAACCGGAAACAAGTATGCCTTCTTATGTGGAGGACTCTATCAAAAACTATTTTACAATATTAAGAATTACAGTAATAATTTTGGGAAAAAAAAAAAAAAAAAAAAAAAAAAAGACTTGAACACGCTTTCTCTCTCTTTTTACTATAACAGAGAAAGTCTGCTGCCGGGAGAGTCACTATTTGCCCTCCAGAATCAGTGCTGTGCAGGTACATGCTGGCAGTATCACAGTTCAATTACATGGAGAAAGAAGAATTAAAATACTTAAGTCTGTTCACAGTGACAGTATGCTTCATAATAAGCATAATGTGTATGTTATTGCAATTAACAGCAGTTTCACCATCGGATTTAATAAAAAGCAGTGTTTAAGCATCTCTGTATCTAGCTGAAAAAAAGAGGACTTCCGTCAAACACAAAGTCCAGACTTAAAGCAATGATCTTCCAGCATCTTAAATCCTGAATTGAAGAGGATTACAGAAGTCAGAGACCTTTTAGACCTTCACGGGCAAGTACAGAATAAAAGAAGCATCAAATTTAAACTGACACTACTTTTTATGTAGGCCAAGAAATATGAGTTCTCTCTGCAGTTCAAAGTGAGAGCTAGACCCACTGGTCTCTAACCATACACCCTCTCAGATTTCTGCTGCTGGTTCATTCCTTTTACCTTAACAGGAAAATCAGCTACCAGACAGCATCAGAGTCCTATGTGTTGGTCACAAGATTTCAGTTTTCCTTGTTAGACTACATGCAAGGCTCAGTAATGTTAATGTGCTTTCCCTTTAGAACGTAATCTCCCCCCGCCCCGCCCCACCTTTGAAACAGAGGCTGTATCTAACAGTCTTAGCCAAGAAGTCTAAAGAAAAGAGAGCTTCCCAGCAAAGAAAATTTACAGGCTTCTTTAGGCCCCAGGCATAGGTTAAGGCCATCTTCCCCGTGATCATAAATGGATGATACATGTGGTCACACAGCTCAGTCTAGAAGGACCTTTATTAGGAGTTGAGGCCTTACGCAAGTGCCTACAGACCAAAAAGTCTCTGGATCTAGCATGATCATAAATGTAGATTATGCTTTTTTGGCCGTAACAGTTACCTGCAACTGTACCATCACCAAATTCAGAAACTGTATATTCCAGCGGAAGGCTTTCCCAGAGGTATCATTTCTCAAAGGTTAACATGCAATTAAAGTAGAAAATTTATTATACTGGATGGAATTTTTAAAAAGCAAACACACAATCTGTGTTTGAATAACTCTGGAACAGATATTTCTATTAAATCTCCAGTAAAGTACCTTCAATAAATCACAGCATTTGTAATTAGTTATTTCAATGAAGCATGCTCAGCATATCAAATATTCATGAATTGATGATACAAGGCAGAAATCTATGAAATATAGGAGATAATTGAGTTCCTATGTGATTAATCCATCACTGTTGTAGCAACAATAGCATTCTACATAGTCTGTTCAACTTGTAAGTAATGTGTATGTTTTAACAGGCTCACAACAAGATTTACAAGCTGGACATCAATGCATTGTTTGATTGCTCAGTGAAGATACAGTCTACTTAAACACGCTCTCACTAACATGTTTATCTGTGTATTCTAAGACTGTTTTCTCTTGCGACCAATTGACAATTTTTTAACTATATTTCTGTACGTTACCATCCAGCTGATGGCTGGGGACACACACATGAGTGTGTTTGTTTCTAAATAATCTCTGGTTCTCTGCATCAAAACTTGCACATTAATAAAAGTAAGTATGGGATCTACATTACAAAGCCACTTAAAATGTATTCGGATATTGGTAAGATATTTTCATGGAGTAGTGTGATCTGAAGGGTCACAACAATCAGATCAAGAAATGCCTTAAATCTCCTCGTGCCTCTAGAGTTTCTCTTGAAACTCTTAACGAAAAAAGCAAGATAGACTACCAACGCATTATTTTTCTTTAAAAGTGAGTAAAAAGTATAGAAGCATCTACAATACCTAAAATCATTACTCAAATATTGCCATGTCCAGCCTACTCTAAATGCCAAACAAATCAGTGCTAAAATTAACACAATGCATTCAACTTTGAACTCTCTGCATTTGCTAAGTCAATCTACAGCTATAACATTTTAAAGTGAACAGGTGAAAGAAATAATCGTAAGAGAACAAAAACATGGTAAGATCTACAGCTTTCTGGGCATCTTTCTCAGCCAGCTACTATACAAGTGACAGACAGACGCAGTCTCCTGGCTGTCAGTTTTGGATTTCATCCTTCAGAAAGGCTTTCCAAGAATTTATAAAAACTCAAAGCTATGTTTTCTAGTATTGTAAGAGTCTGGTTTTAACTGTCTCAAGTGATAAATCTTGTGCGATTTCCTTTGGAAGGCTATTCTGCAATCTAAAAATAGAACTGGAGAAATGAGCAGTTAATAGGCAGCACTTACAGAACCTTTTATACGCTTAAGTAGCTCTACAAACATGACATAGTTTTGAACTATGTCTGTCAGCTGTGGCCATATTTAAACTGAAGACATTTCCTCATATTCCCTTATGTCATCTAGTCAATGAAATAGTCAAAATATCTTTGGCATCAGGCACTCCCAGTGTTCTGATCCAGGTAAAGCTTGCCTCTAGCTTCATCATGGACACTGATGCAAGACAGCCAAAGTGAACAAGTAGAGCTATCTATTCAGACCAAAGTAAGAGAAGTTGGTCATTCTAACATCACACCTGAGAACAGCAGAAATTTCACTCAAACACCACCAAGATGAAGACAACAGACGACAGCCTCTGCCTTGTCCAGAAAACACCTTTTACAAGCCCAGTGGAAGGCTTCTTTCTTTTACTCTTCCCACTCCTGCCCCCCAGACTGGAAAGTTTTCTTTAACATGAATGTTCTCTGATTTCATTGTATAATTATTTGATATCGATAAGAGGAAGAGAACTTCAGCACTTTGCAATGACAGTTAGCACTCAGGCAGAGAGTGAATATTTATGGGAATATTTCCTTTGCTGTTCTAACCTTTCACTTCGTACTCTCTGAACAGTGAGCTTTATTATCATCTTACTATACTACCATATTTACTATTTACCATATTACCATTATAATTGTTTTGTTACCACTGGCTACTGGTAATTTTCAAAATGTACATGAATTTGTTGGTTTTGTAGGATCTGTTAAGTTTTTATGAGAAGATGAGTTTCCATCGGTATAAATGAAATTATTTTGCACGTGCAAACTACTCATCATCACAAGTGAGTTTCTTCACGTAAGCATGAACAAAGATTCTCCGGAAAAAGTTGCCTGGTCTCTTAGTTTAGAATCAATCCAGCTGAATGACATTTTCTTGGAGAAAACTGTTGCAGTATTTTACAGGAACAATTTCACAAAGATTTTCTGGGACATATTTGAGGGAATTCCCATGAAGAATCCTCAAGAAGCTAGGACTTACTGCTGAGAAGTACTAGCACTATTATATTTTTAAAGCAGGCAACGTCTTCAAGAGAGTAACGATCACTTATTTTTAAAAGTGGAGTGATACCTCTGGTCTAAAGTGGGCCCTTCCCATTTCTTCACATGCTTCCTACTCATCAAATAGAACAGCTAGAGTAAAATTTGGAATGCCAAGGCAGTTAGTTCATCCTTATGTAACTGTTCTGCTCCAGATGCATTTGCTTTGATGAACAGTCCAAATAACCACAGTATATGGTTTTAAGCACTAAGTATATTGTTTTAAGCACTAAGTATGTACGAATGATGTAAGATCATTCATTATTAACTGCTCAGATTGTGTTTACAATTAAAATTTATGTGGATTCTCCCAGTTTTCTAATTCATACAAGAGAACACTCTAGTGACAACTGGAAAGTACTTTGGTATTTATTAACCTACTTAAGTCATACTTCACGGCTCTATACTGCACCTAATACTATTAATATCCTTATAAACTCTTTCACACCCTACCACGCCAAATTTCCTCAATTCCTTCCTGATAAAGGCATTTTTTTTCCCTGCTGCTAGCCACTCCCAGTAAAAGTTTTGGTCCTTCTTATCACTTCATCTTTTTCAGATCAACAAAGAAGTCAAATGGCCTCCCAAGAGATACTTAGTTGGTCTATCAACCTAAGTATACGTTCTGCACAATAAGATCTTTGAATTTCACAGCTTTTACTACACATTTTCTTTATCAGATTTCCTAGATTTTTAATTATAATTTTTGCCTGAACTTTTCACTCCTAGTACTCCCCAAACCATCTCAGCACTTGAAAAAAATTGAGCTGTCCCTTTCCTGTAGCAAGACTATTTAGCTCTCCTAATTATCTTCTACACTGCATCACTCTTCTTCACTGTTGCTTGAAACCCTCTGAACAGAAAACCAACTCTAGTTTTGCCTTAGTATCTTCAATTTCTGAAGCTGTCATTGGTAGTTAGTGTCAACATAAATAATGCAGTTCAGTGTTCGAGAGCATATCTTTTTAACAGCTGGCTGTATCCCAGTGTTACCATTTACTGTTGGTCACAAAGCTTTCCTCATTTAGAGAGTCTTGCTGTTTGCCTTTCCCTGCCCAGTGTTATGACAATACTATTTGACAACATGAGAAACACTATGCTACTTTGTACGGATTTATAAAGCCAATTTCTGCCTATGGAGACTAACTTGTTTTTTATTATAGGTAGCATAACCGAGTGTTCTTCATCACCAGCAGAAGCATTTACCTGGCTCGATACAAGCAGTGCTTTTAATGCTGTATAGGTTTTTTAGTGCACAGTGATGCTTTTCAACAGTAAATGTGACATCTTCCCTCTGCATTGTTTCTGGGAAAATTGATTGTGTTGCTCTATGTCAAACCACACATTCAAAAGTGCAATATCTAAATTCATTTTAATGACTGTACCTTTCACCTGCTCACTTGGTCACTATAAATATTCTCAGATAATTTCTCTCTGAAGAAATGGGCCTCCTAGCATCCTTTTCAATATACTATTAATTTTGTTAGCTTTCCCAGTTCTAAATCAGTATCCAGTTTTGAAGCACTTATGAAACTTTTTATACGTTGTAAATACAAGTTATATGCAGAACACTTGGGGGACCCTGTTCTGTTTTACTTACAGATCCACAAGATGAAGACTTCATAACAAAGCCGCTGCCACAGCAGCTTCTAATTTTTTTTTTAAATTATGTTTTTAATACCAAGTACTTTATTTGTTCAAGCATCTTAAATCAAGTTTCCTCCTGTCATCTTCTTTGGTCCCATTACTTCATGAAGTGATGTTTCAAAATAGATTTTAACTCCAAAACTATCGTACACAAATATTAAAAAGTTCAACATGATCTGCCTTTAGGTTTAACATCTTTAGTAAACACTTCAACTGGACCTCTGTTAAGAAAGGAATATTGAATTAAATTTCCTATTCCTTAAACAGGATTCAAAAGTCTTTATAACTGCATCCATAAATGAAAACACTTTAATGTTAATGTGTGCAAATATATTCTGACTATTAGTATTGACAGATCATTGGACAAGGGAAAAAAAAAGGAAAAAAAAATTACCAGATTTTATAGGCAGTTTGCTTCCTTCTAATAACTGGCCTTTCTGGCTGAGAAGCCAGACTCTTGATCATACTCAACTGATACCAAATAAGCCTGTCAGTTAAAGATGATGCACAGTTCCACGTAAAGCTGTGCCTGAAGTGAGGCCTGGCCTTGTACACATCTAGGAAAAAAAATTGTATTTTTATGTTTTAAGTTTCTCAAAGAGCCAAATCTTTGCCTTTGAAATACAACTATCTGTCAGTGACTTTGCTCGCAGAAAGGTGAAAAAAAAAAAAAAAAAAAAATGAAGCCTGTGCTGTGTTTTACATAATAAAACTGCACAATACAAACCTGATGTGCATAATAGATTACGTTACACATATCAAATTACACATGCACAGGTAAATTTTTCAAAAGGGTGACCTTCTATAATTTCTTATGCATTCTAGAGCAGTGTTAAAAATACATTTAACATTTGAAATTCAGATGGTTACAGTTATAAAGCTGCTGACTCATACTATCTGAAAATGTAACAGCAAGTAGGATCTTAACTTGATGCATGATTTACTGAACCTTTGTAATTTCTATAAATTATTAAATTAACTCTGTGCTATTTAGATGCACTTGTACAGGATTTCACATATATTTGAGCAATTAATATTACTTGTATTTAGCCTTCTTTCATATTTTTTAATTCAACCATCACATTTCATCAAAACATCTCAAAGCTCCTCTATTTTTGTCAAAATCCATGGGGGTGGAGGAGAGGGGCAAAACAGGAAACGTATCACTGTGTTTGTTTTGCAGGTAGGTGGATTGTTATCCAGGATCCAGTCTAATGAGGATCAACTGTCTCTAATATAAGGGCAAATTCTGCAAAGCACACCCGTATGACCCTGGCTCAGCTTCAAAGCAAAAGAGCACTGCTGAATTGACACAAAGAAAGCATATAACCTAAAGACTTGAAAGATTTTTTTAGTAAGTAGAAACAAAGAACAAGAACTTCGGAGTTGGTAGCAGTTTATAACTCAATTAAGAAAAAAACACAGACATGAAGAGGCATAAAACCTTGAGAGGGAAAACAAAATGAGTTGGAAGGCAGTAGTTCAGAAAAATCAAGAATCACCACATTCCAACAAGCAACACAGGCTGACACCTTTCCACCTGACTGATGACTTTGGCCAGCAGTGACTCATGGGTGACTCCATCAAGGATGGTGAACATAATACTCAGCCTAACTTAGTTCCAGCCACTTTCTTTCTGTATTAGCAAATAAACAGCTCTTCTCTATACAATCAAGATCTTACCTTCTATTCATCATGACCACTACTTACTATACTTTGACTTTTTTGCCCCAAACTAACAAAAGCAGACTGATAATTCTTTGAGTCCCAACTGAAACACTATCAACACCTAGTGCTTTGTTATTCCTGAGCATTCTGACCGCCCTCTGAATTTCATCACATTCTAGTTTTTCACACACAATTCAGTTGTCTAGAAAATAGCTGTCTATCTCTACTCATTTCACCATTAAGACTCTCACTACACTACTACCTCAAACTTTCTGTAATTACATTCTTGGTAACTATTTTGAATTCTCAGCTTATTTACTCTTTCACACTTTCATACCTCTGCCTCACCTGTTCCTCAAGGATTCAATCCGACAATCAATTATCACCCCAGTGTTTTATACTCCTCTCAAAGAGAGAGAGAGAGATGCTGGATCTATTAACACCATTTACATTTTTATTATGTATAGTTATTAAGTAATGCATAGAAACTAAACAGAAGGTTCAATGTAGTAAAGGGACTTAGATTTGTGCATGAAACTACCAGCTGAGGAAAAAAAAAAATCTCCTTTTATGCATCTGACCCTCATTCACCACATGGCAGCAATTTACTAGCAGTCTAGTAAAACAACAGAATTGTCACCTAAGGAAACCCTTACCACTCTGGGAAGGGAAACAAAAAAGGGGTTGGGGGGTGGGGATTTTTCGTTGGTTTTGAGTTGGGGGGTTTTGTTTTTGTTTTTTTGGTTTTTTTGGTTTTTTTAGGGGGGGCACGGTTTAAATAGGTCCATTAATCTGTAGGTTAGCATGTAAAATTCCATTCTAAAACCAGATTATGGATATATAATCTTTTCAAAGAGGAAGAATGTGAAAGTAGAGAACACAGCTTGGCCATAAGCTACAATGCTGTTGTACAGTCCAAGCACCCAAGATGTGCAAAGTTCCCGGCTAAGTGCATTTTATACCTTTAGAACTCCAGTTGCAAAAGAGTAAAAAACATCTGAACTTCATTTTTTTGCAAGGAAATTATGCATTCCCTGTCCACTTATGTCACAAGGACCTTTGACAGCAATTTAACACCCTGTTAATTTTGAATTTTCTTGCTAAGTACTTCTCCCCCATTTATTTCAGTCTGATGTCAGTGAAAGCTTTCTTCACAATACCCGATTCTACTCCCATGAAAATGCACCATTTCACAAGGACACCAAAAACATTTATGCTCCAGTACGTTTCTACAAAATATCCACAGGGTAACATTAATGCTGTCTGAGACCTCATAAAGGTCTTCCCACTTCAGGAAAAAAACTCAAGCATGTGCGAATGTAAAGAAGAATATACCCGCTCTTGATGGTCACCCAAAAAACCCTTCAGTTGTACTACAGATCTGCTTCATCTTGTCTATTAAACCACATAAACATAATTTTTTGTATTGTATTTTATCTTCACAGTATTAATTAACCTATGGATAACAGTGAATGTGCATTATCTGCACTACACATCAGTCTTCAATTTCTTCATGCAATCTTCAAACCATCTTCCAGTTTTTGTACTTCAAAATATTCTCATAGTCCCTTTGTGATTCCCACTACCGTATCTCTGAATGTTCTCCCACCAGGTATCAACACGAACTGCAACATTTACACAGTTTCCTAAAGCTTAAGACCTCTTCTTTGTTAACGGATACTCCTATGTGTATTTTAAACTCCTCACAGGTATCTGTTACTGCATTTTTTCAGCTGATTCTTTATTGTGACATGGCTCCTTCCCAGTCCCAGTCTCACAGGATGGGGGGCTCAGTCACAATCAGTTCTCCTTGATTATCCAATAAAGCTGGATGGCACTGTTCAGGGGCGTATCTTGAACAACTGGCAAACTAATGCATTTCATATGACTGCTATTAATACCATTCCATTAAGTGATTTCCAAACATTTTTCTTTCCTATTGACTCAGATACAGCTGAAAATCACATAAACAATGAAGTGCATGAACAGAAGGCTACGTTTTGTTTAGAGATATATAGAGAGAGACTTTCATGAACCGGTATGACTTCCTGTGCTTAAACACACTGTTCCTACTGTATTTGGACAATCCCAAATCCTTCAGGCCACTCAGAAACTGGTTTGAGAGGCAGCTTGGCTTATCAGCATCTGGCAACCTGCCAGATGCAACCCCTGCCCAAAAGCTGAAGGCCTACCAGCCCAGCCTCTTACTTTTTGCAATAAACTGGATCTGAGCTATAATTCAAACTCCCTCCAGCCTTCTACCAAACCTGTTTCTGAGAAGCAGCCATTTGCCCCCTGTATAGATTGGACACCCTAACTAGACGTGACATAGTTATATCTGCCCATGTCTTTAAGTTTAGTCAACCTACTGAATGCCGTTCTAGTATTAGCTAAACAAATATAGGTATACCCCATATTCCATAAATAGGTATGATCATTTGCACAATATTTTCTTGTGAACAATTCTCAAAACCATGTAATTGAGTATAATGCATGCCTTGATAATGCATTGTAGTCATATGCTGCAGCATATTCATTTCAGCAGCATTCCTGGATATACAGAGGGAACATTAGGGCATGAGCAGAAGCACCTGTAGCTATCATCCCTCTATTCTCTTCAGCTCTCCACAAGATAGCTTTCTATAGTTGTTCTGTCCCTGACTGAAGGACAGATGGCTTTTCTCTGACAGCTAAAATGGGGCCAGGAGCGTAGTTGGTCTTGATTTCAGCTTATTTTGCAGGAAAGCAGAAACATATTGTAAAGCTTAACTTCTATTCCCCTAGTCCCTGGTACTTGGGCTTCATTTGTGAGATGTTTCCTTTACTGAAAGGATGAACAAAGTACACTCTTTCATACTTCTGGCTGGTGATTCATATTATCATTTGCTATTTATAAATCTGATGTTCTATAAATACTTCTAAAATTTTAACAAAAAAGGTACCCTGAAACAAAAATATAATGAAGGCAAACAACCAAGGAAAGGATAATTGGATTTTTCTCAGGCTATGCTAATCTGTAGACTATAAATGCTGTCTGGTTACACTTGAATACTGTTAATTTGCATGTAGCTGGGAGCACTGGCATGAACCACTAACATATTAGATCATGACACCTGACACTAAAAGCTCTTTCAGACATCTAGCATTTCATGCTGGAATTAGTTGACATAGCATATTTACACACATAAAACTACACTTTTTCTACAACTATAAATCAGAGGAGATTACTTCTAATAAAGTGTAAAAAAATTAAGTGTGCAAGTATTTGATCAAATGTTTCTAGTAAGCAGAAGCTAACTACAAGCTATATATGCAATAGCTGTTTATGCCTTGCTTGGCGAAAACAATCATTCAGACATTGGTATTCAGACAGTAAAGTGCTTGTCAAGATCAAAATGCTAATCATTGCTTGCTGAGAAATTCAGTTCTTCCCAGCTGTAGTGAAAGCAACATGTAGCTAGAAGCAGCTGCAGCATATTATCACTACCTAGTCTTAAGTGAAGTAGGATTGCTATACAAGCGATCAGCGAATGGTCACCAATGAGTCCCAGAAAGTTTACAGAGCATGGGACTACAATGCTTGTATTGAACATTTAAAAACAAAATTAAATAATTAATTGATATCAAAAGGCTTGTAATTCCTAAATCACAATGCCATCTTTTCAATCAGCAAAAAAAAAATGCATTATCTGTGGTTTCCAATAATGCTTCTTTCTTTAAACAAAGGATTTGCTCATTGAGTCCAGAACAAGTCATGTTATTCAATTATATTAAGACACTATATTAAGTCACACATACAGAAATTCTCACGTTTTTCCTAATAATGCCATTTCTGTAAAAAAATTATTTTTTTTTTTTTAAATTGCTGGGTATTTTTATCTTGCTTACGTATTTTGAAAAAGAGCAAAGTTTAAGGATTAAATGAATAAGAGATATGAAGAAGGGACAAGCCTGGACACAACCACTGTTTCAGATTTAGCCTGAAATCAGTTTTATGTGTAAGGATCCTTCCGTTAGCCCTGTTGGTTTTAATAGTTTCACACCAGCCCTAGAATCTATTCACAGGGACTTGATTTCAGAATTACAGCCTAGACCATCAGTGCATGCTACAAATAAAACTTGTTACATACACCCTCTGAGCTACCACACACACTGCAGCTAGAACGGGTTCTGTATATTGTTAAGTCATTACAGGTTGGCCCCTAACTATAATGCCTCACTGTATATGCCAATGGCATCTTGGCCTGTATCAAGAATAGTGTGGCCAGCAGGAGCAGGGAAGTGATCGTGCCCTTGTACTCAGCGCTGGTGAGGCTGCAGCTTGAGTATCGTGTTCAGTTTTGGGCACCACAGTATAAGAGGGACATTGAGGTGCTGGAGCGTGTCCAGAGAAGGGCAACAAAGCTGGTGAGGGGTCTGGAGCACAAGTCTTATGAGGAGCGGCCGAGGGAACTGGGGCTGTTTAGTCTGGAGAAGAGAAGCCTGAGGGGAGACCTTATTGCTCTCTACAACTACTTGAAAGGAGGTTGTAGTGAGATGGGAGCTGGTCTCTTCTCCCAAGTAATTAGCAATCGGACAAGAGGAAATGGGTTCAAGTTGCGCCAGGGAAGGTTTAGACTAGACACTAGGAAAAATTTTTTCACGGAAAGAGTTATAAAACATTGGAACAAGCTGCCCAGGGAAGTGGTTGAGTCACCATCCCTAGATGTGTTTAAAAGTCGTGTAGATGTGGTGCTTGGAGATATGGTTTAGTGGCAGACCTGGTAGAGTAGGGTCAATGGTTGGACTAGATGATCTTAAAGGTCTTTTCCAACCTAAACGATTCTACGATTCTATGATTCTAATCCTGGCAACCCATCAAAAACTAACTGCATGCTACAAAAACATGATAAAAGTCTTTAAAAACCTTTAAAAAATATCACTTTGCAATGCAATATAAAATATTTAACTAAATACTCAATCTCATCCTACAGCTAACTAGACCCACCAAAGATACTACTTCCACCAGCCTTTCCTTCTATGAGGATCTCAGCGGCTGGCTGTGAGAATTGCAGGGGTTATGTACGCTCATTCTCTAACCAGACGGAAGAGCCTGCCCTTGTTTGGAAGCACATCGTAAACACAGTGTCCCCAAAATACATAATCCTGTATTAAGAACCAATTTTAAACAAACAAACAACAAAAAATCCCTATATAGAAAGATTCCTCGCAGACCAAACTCTGGCTTACTCTGTCTCAGGGATGTAATGATAATGCTTAGTTTGGCCCTAGCTTTTCAGGCACATAAAATGTTGTCTTCACTCTGGACACTCTTGATCTTCACGTTTAATCCTCTTAATCTTCTAGTATTTCGACCTACTTTCATCTTCCCATGTTATCCTCCTCTCTTGTAATATATCTGATTCCAAGACTAGGTCCGTCCCTTAGTCTGATGATCTAGCTCACTGAGTTTTCTATGATCCTTAAGTGAAATAGTAGTAACACTGGATATAGTACAAATGTTTCTAACTTTCCATAGTCTGTACTCCTTCATATTTTGGGAGCTTTTCACATTGCATTGTAACATACTGCACTTATGACAGTAACTGTCTACATGGAAGACAGACTACTGGTAGCTACAGTGGAAACCAAAACCTGAAAATATAAACATTTCTACTCTTCCAAGATTAAAATACCACTGACATCAGAATAACCTAACAGGCACAGACACAGGACTTTCGAGTCCAAAGTTCAATTCCAGGCTCTACAGATCACCTCAATGACTTTGACAAGTCACTCCATTTCTGTTTCTCGCTGTTCTTTACGAAATGATAATAATCACAGCACTTTAAGGTCTATGGGGCAATATTGCTATATAAGAGCCAAGGGATACAATGCTGATTATTACTAATAACAGCACAGAAACCAGTATCAACCTCTATCCAACTTCTGCTAAAACCAAAAAATATAAAGGGAATTGTTGATCTATATTTGCCAACATGAATTCCTTGTATTTCTAGACAGGCATTCCAATTACATAATTACAGTAACCAGGAGCAGATCTGATGACAGGTACTACTGCCACAGTATTCCAACCTTCTAACTCCCCCCCCCCCCCCCCCCCCCATTTATTTTTAATCCTCCACCACCACCACTTTCTCATTTGAGATATTAAATGTAATGGCTTTGTATATGGAATCCACTTAATTTCCAGGAACATGCTATTCACCTACTTGGCTGCTCAATATCAAAGATTATTGTTTTAAGTAATGGAAAAAGATTGCTTTAAGCTGCCCTGTTATTCTAGCTGACAGATTTTATAACATGCTTATTAATTCCTGACAACAAATAGCTTCTTTGGGACTGCTTTTTATCCAAAGATTCTAAAAGTATTGGAAATGCATTTAAGATGAATACTGAAACCAGTTCCACCTTTCGTGAAAAATTAAAGCAAAAATATCAAAATAAATTCATTCTTAAAATAGTAACTGTATCCATATAGAATTCCAGAATGGTAAGAACACACTTCATTAAGTGTGCAAAAATCAAATTAAATTTAATTTTCTGATTAAAAACAGAACTTGCCAAATGCTTACTTTGGGGCTATAGTACTGTTTGTTTGCCCATTACTCCTCCCTTTTCAAATGTTAAAAACAGGAGGAAATTATGAGACTGAGATGCGGCAGCCTGGAGGTTGAGGCTGTTTATATTTCTTTGATATGACTCTTCAGGTACAGATACAAATAAATCCTATATCTCTGTACACCAGGGCCTCAAGAATTCAACTGTGTATCTTGAGTAGTACCTGATACATAAGTTCCAGTGAACTCCACTGAGTAGCAACATTCAGAGATACTCCGCTGTCCTAACACTATATGCTTAATTACCATTTTATATAATGTGTTCCACTCATCTATTTAAAGACTTCACACTTCAAAGAAATTTAAGGAAAATCTGTATATGAAAGCCTCTAAAGATCAGGTTCTTAACTTAATTAAAACTTGAACAGAATTTTATCATTATGAATTCTATACATTAAGGTTATTACCTGCATAAAAGTGTTTTAATACCAAATATTCAATCACTAATTTTTTTAATGTAAGTTTCAAAACTCCTGTTGCAGAGGAGAATATTATTTTTGCACATCTTACAAGAAATTTCATTAAATCAATTCACTATATGAATTTAGCAATACACACTAATTAGATGCTTTGTATTTACCCCAATGGGTCTCACTGACCCTACAATTTCTTGAGCATTATATTTTTCAAATGGATCCCACAATGAAACAACTCATAACATCCCTAGGAAAGCCCAAATATCAGCTACTACACCCATAAAATACATGTCTAGTACATCTGATTGAAATCAAGATCATTCTAATGCAACTTCTGAGGAGAATATCAAGTATATTTTCAGAATCAATGTTGTATTTTCTTGGGTATTGCACATAAAATTCGAAGACTAAAACTGAAATGTTATTCTGGCAACAAGCAAATTTTTGAATCATCAGATCCTGAGCACCTTTCTGAGATGCCTGAAGAGTAATAAGTTACAGCAGAATTGCTCTGTGTCGACTACTACAAAATTTATAACTCACTCTGTGAAGGTGAAATCACTTGTTTTCCATCTCCTGTTTACACAGAGATGCATCCATTTTTTTCTTTAATTTTAAGTTAGCACAGTCATCTCACTGTTTTAGAGCAGTGAAACACTTATGACAAAGCCAATAAGCAATTCTAACAAACAGCTTTTCAGCTAAATTTGAGTGCAACTTTTGACACTGCATACAGTTTCAGACTGTGCAAGCCACCAAAGTTACTTTAACTTCAGGCAAAATCTGACTTTAGTACTGGAGATTTCCCAAATGCCACGGCAAAGCAGTAAGACAGAGCTTGTCTATAGTCTTGATCCTGATTGTAAATAAGCAATACTATTCACAGACTTGAGAACATCAGAGCCATAGACTTGATGAGAACTTACCTTAAGAATCAATGGTTGCTCTCTATCCTGTAAGGCAATTAAGAGGTATGACACCGAATCTACTTCTAAGGAATAGCATGTGATTTGCAACTACAATCTTGAACTTATAGACAAAACCCTTCCCTGCATCCCAGCCGCTTGCCTCTAGGACAATCAAACACAGCATTCAGGAAGATAAATAAAACCCTCAGATGGCTGACACAAACATGTCTTTGTCTCTCTTCCAAACATTTTCCTGCTGAAACATCAGTAAAAAGTAGTTGTGGCTTTGTAACCACTTTCTTTTTTTTTTTTTTTTTAAGTGTCCTTTATGTATGATTGACTCACATAATATAAATTCTCTTCCAAAACAACACAAGGAGACAGGACCCTGTTACGCAGAGCTGCATTAGGATCAGCAGAGATGTGAACTAGAAGCAATCTTATCCTTTGTAATAAAAGACAATTTTGGTCACATCTATTTGCCAGAATTAAACCCCAGGTTCTGAAAGTTTTCAGTGTAGGCAAAATATCTTTAAGTGTATGGAAAAAAGTAAGTGTAATGCTATCATCAGCCAGTGACCCTACCAGACTGAAATACAACATCTATCAAAGGGCAGATGTTCTCCTCATATACTTTCCACTTCCACTTCACAAATAGGCCT
Source organism: Burhinus oedicnemus (assembly GCA_008921705.1). NCBI lineage: Eukaryota > Metazoa > Chordata > Aves > Charadriiformes > Burhinidae > Burhinus > Burhinus oedicnemus. The sequence goes on from VFFE01007257.1 coordinate 3,219,605, forward strand.
TTACAGCTCACTCGCAGAAAAACACTTCCAGAAATAAAGTTGTAACTCTATAAAAACAAGGCAATGGTAGCAATTTTCAGAGTTCAGGAATTCGCAACTTAAACAGTCTCATAACAAAGGCAAACGCTATTTGCCTTTGTTGCAGGGTTAGAAATTCAAGGAAAACTAAACACCTCTCCGCAAATAAAAGATAAAGTGCCACCAGATAGGTGAAATACTGGTTTATATTATTCACATGTTCATGTCAAGATGTTTTTGAAGTGTAGATGTTAAAAAAAGAAAAAAGGCACCTAGCTTCCAACAAAATAAACAGATAAGTAGTCAAATACTTGTTAAATACACTGCTAACTTGACAAAAAAGTCAAAGAAAAATAACCTGCAAAACACATTTCATTGAAAAACTTTTATCAGAATGCAATTTTTTCATTCACAAATTGCTTTATAGCCATAAGAACCGGAGTACCCACTCAAAACCTGGCAGATGGTACTTAATATGAAGAAGAATTGAAAACATATAAAGAACAGCATTATTAAGAATTATGATGAAACTGTATTGAAAGACACACGATCAGTCTAGGGTTGTGTGACATTCTGTTCTCGTGGCATGGCACAAGCTTTCTCCATAATTTTCCTGAAATAACTTGGCACCAGGTTTTCTAGGTTTTCATTGCTTTAAGGCTTTATATGCTTTAACATACGGATATCATACCTCAGGATATCACCTCAGGCAACAGCCAAGCCAATGATTAGTCGATTCCAAATGATGCAAACTTGTTCTCCATCACTACCTGCATTCTGCCATCACATCCTGTGCCTCAGGACCAATACTCCTCTGACTTCATGGTCTAGTAATTCAGAAGATAAGCTAGCAAAATACCTAATTATGTTTCTGCTGAGTTTAGTCTCTATCCTCTTAACTCTTGCATGTGGCTCACCATAAGGTCAGGTGAGCACAGAGGGTTGCACAAAGGAAACACTGGAGATGGGTAGCCAGCATCTTTTAGGCAGCAAATAGGGCACCAATCAAGTCAGCTATACTGCAAAGCTGCACCTGAAGCAAACAGCTTCCACTGAAATTAACAGGATTCAGTGGGATCTCTGACCAGCAAATCACATATCATGCCTACCTAACTAAATTTGTTAGATACCTAATTGTTATTAACAATAACATAATTGTTATTATGCTTATTATGTCTGTTCCCAATTCTGTTATTTGTAAAATAGGAACAATAATATGTCTGTATGTATGGTACTCACTCTAATAGCTGAGAACGCAAAAATATTTTGGGTGAGATTTTAATTAACTGACCATTAAAAAAACCCCAGAGTGCTATTATGTGTTTGTGTGTACCTATATATAATAATAGTTGCTGTAACCAGAGCCGGACTGATGAATACATTGCATGGTTCAGGACCTTGTGCCTAACTTCCCTGTAGTACCTTTCAGATTTTCAAGAACTTGAGACAAATGCAGCTTGAAGGAGAGTCAAACTGGTCCTTAGGTGAGTAGATTCAGTGCTCTTACTCATCTTAGTTATAAGGACCCAATCTAAAGCTACACAGAGTGGCGGTGAATTATCACCCTGAAGTAACCCCCCCACTTTTTACACCCAAAATATGAAAAGAAGCCATCCTACAAAGTGTCGATTGAAGATACAATTTTGACATTTTTCTGCACTGTAATCCATGTTTGCTTGTTATCAACACAGACACTCACAGCTGTTAAACCTGCTTGGATGCAACTTCAGTGAAACCTGGTTGGATATACTTGTTAACGATGCCCTGAAATATTTTTTAGTTCAGAAGATGCACTATTCTGTAGCGCTGTCATCCATTTACATCACAGCATCATGTATCCTGCATTCACCATTAAGTCCTCTTTAGTAGAAACTGTATTATATGCCTCTCAACCTTAAGCCATAGATATAGACACATTATAATTGCAAGTATATTCACCTGCCCATCAGATGACTGGTACTTTCTGAAAGCTCATCTTTATTTGCAGCTCCTCAACTTCCCTTAAAAAAAACAAAGACAGTGACTTTGCAAGAGGGTGACCAAAAGTAGACAACTGCATGCATGCTAGTAACGTTCTTTACAACTTCTGACTCTTCATTAGAGACCAAAGGCTCATGCATTTAAAGAACTGCATACAATGTTTTGGTTTTCTAACATTCTTCCTTGATTCATGGTAAAAAAAAAAAAAAATAAATAAAAAAATCCCAAAGTAAATAAAGATCACTATAATAAAGCAAGTTCCACTTCAACATCCAAAACAGCTACCCTAAAAAAGAGGACAAGTCAGCTTGAGCTGCCAGTCTTCCTTAGTATGCTATTAGACAGTCATTGAAAGCCAACACAGATTTAATGTGGTATGAGAAAAAAGAAAAAAAACCCCAACCAACAGGGAATGAAGGAGAATGAGTTCCTGTTGCAGCACAATGATTTGTACTTATTAGCAATAAAACATAGGTACACATTACAGTTCAATATGAATTGCATTTTTATGCATTTACAAGCACATATATTTAGAGGAAAGACAAACAGGGATCCTGGATTAAATTCAACAAGATTTTCCAACCTGCTGTAGGTGAACTTGCTCTGGCAGGGGGTTGGACTACATGATCTCCAGAGGTCCCTTCCAACCCCTGTGATTCTGTGACTCATGTCTTCTCCTGCCTTAATATCCCAGGAATTAACTTATCCATGAATTATCTTATAAACATCATGCTTTAAACTAGCAAATTATTTACAAGATACTTTACTTTATGCACATAGTCATTACCATGAAAGTAAAAATAATAAAACCATCATATTTTGCACTGTGCCTCAGTTCCCCAAGTCTGTATTTTCTTTTTCTACTGTGTTTGTCTCCTATTTTTACTATAACTTTTTCAGATTGCTGCCATGTGACACAAGGAAGAAGTATTTTTAATATACATAGAGATATGCACACAGGCTTTTATCTATATGTATACATACACACACATATGTATGTGGGTGCATAAATATACACAAATGTGGGAAAAATTATTTCCTTTTCTCTTGAGAAAATGAGTAGAGTTTTTATGTTTTCCAACTGGCACTGAACAAAGCATAGAAAAAGCAAAAAAATCATTGGCAGACAATCTGGTAGACCTATGCCAAACATGGGTTTGAGCAGGATGAACTCCATGTGCTTCTTGCCTTATGACAATATTTATACATAATTTTTTCATAAGCCTTATTTTTGCCCCTGCCATTCCCTGTAAAATTCACATTTGTTCATGTGTTTGAACATACCACTGCAATAAAGAAAGTGTTTGAAAAATTCTGAGCAGGATTACTATTCTGCATTGATACTTGTTCATGTTAGACTGTGCCAATGTTATGGAACACTGAATATATTTACTGCAACAAGTGATCTAGTCACAAAGCTAAATCTCTAGGGAATGATGATTTTGCCCATCTGTCCAGGACTAGAAACTAGACTGTATGCTTATGCCACAATATTTCATTTTCCATGTGTTAGTCTGTGCATGCTGAAGCTGAATATCTATCAGGTGCCACAGAGAAAAAAAACCTGCATGCTGTTCAGAGAAGTTCAAAGTTACAGATAAGGAAAACATGCAATATAGCTGTAATCATGACATACAACTCTTGTTATAATTTATTGCCAAGGTTGTTCAGCATACTGTATACTGCAAGTGAAAAGACTTAACAAGGATACTGAATAATAAATTTCAATGTAAAAGTAATTGTTTTACTGTTCTGAAAACAAAAAAAGTAGCTTTTTATTGCAATTAAAATTTACAGATTTGTAATGTATTTCAGTTGGAACTCAGCTCAACCTGAGTTGAAGACAGTTCTGTTTGTTTCCAGTCAGCACATCTAGGGTAACCTCATTTTTCTTTTTACCCAGTCTGTTTAACCAATGAGCATCTAACAAGTCAAAAAATTCAAATTATACTTTAACTGACACAAGTTACGGACCTCGCCCTAGCTGCCTTGGGAAACCATCAAGAAGGCAAAACTGTTCCCCCACGACTCACCCAAGGGTACTGAGGGAGCTGGTGGAAGTGCTCAGCAAGCCACTTTCCATCATTTACCAGCAGTCCTAGCTAACAGGTGAGGTCCCAGTTGACTGGAAGATAGCAAATGTGACACCCATCAATAGGAAAGCCGGAAGGAGGATCAGGGGAATTACAGGCCTGCCAGTCTGACCTCGGTGCCAGGTAAAGTTATGGAGCAGATCATCCTGAGTGCCATTATCGGGCACATGCAGGACAACCAGGTGATCAGCCCCAGTCAGCAGGGATTCATTAAAGGCAGGTCCCCCTTGACTAACCTGATCTCCTTCGATGACAAGGTGACTCACTTAGTGGACCAGGGAAAGGCTGTGGATGTTGTCTACCTAGGCTTTAGTAAAGCCTTTGACATCATTTCCCACAGCATTTTCCTCGAGAAACTGGCTCCTCATGGCTTGGACAGGCACACACTTAGCTGGATAAAAAAATGGCTGGATGGCCAGGCCCAAGGAGTAGTGGTGAATGGTGTTAAATCCAGTTGGCAGTCAGTCACAAGCGGTGTTCCCCAGGGCTCAGTATTGGGGACAGTTCTCTTTAATATCTTTATCAATGATGTGGACAAGATGATCAAGTGCACCCTCAGTAAGTTTGCAGACGACACCAAGTTGGGCGGGAGTGTTTGTCTGCTTGAGGATAGGATGGCCCTACAGAGGGATCTGGACAGGCTGGATCGATGGGCCGAGGCCAATGGTGTGAGGTTCAACAAGGCCAAGTGCCGGGTCCTGCACGTGGGTCACAACAACCCCATGCAGTGCTACAGGCTTGGGGAAGAGTGGCTGGAAAGCTGCCTGGCAGAAAAGGACCTGGGGGTGTCAGTCAACAGCCAGCTGAATATGAGCGATCAGCATGCCCAGAAGGCCAAGAAGGCCACCAGCATCCTGGCTTGGATCAGAAATAGCATGGTCAGCAGGACTAGCGAAGTGATCATCCCCCTGTACCCAGCACTAGTGAGGCCCCACCTCAAATACTGTGTTCAGTTTTGGGCCCCTCACTCCAAGAAAGACATTGAGGTGATGGAGCATGGCCAGAGAAAAGCAACAAAGCTGGTGAGGTGTCTAGAGCACAAGTCTGATGAGGAGCAGCTGAGGGAACTGGGGTTGTTCAGCCTGGAGAAAAGGAGGCTGAGGGGAGACCTTATTGCTCTCTACAACTACCTGAAAGGAGGCTGTAGCAAGGTGGGGGTCAGTCTCTTCTCCCAAGTAACAAGGGATATGACAAGAGGAAATGGCCTCAAGTTGAACCAGGGGAGGTTTAAATTGGATATTAGGAAAAATTTCTTCACCAAAAGGGTTATCAAACATTGGAACAAGCTGCCCAGGGAACTGGTTGAGTCACCATGCCTGGAGGGATTTAAAAGACATGTAGATGTGGTGCTGAGGGACATGGTTTAGTGGTAACTTGGCAATGCTAGGTTAACGGTTGGACTTGATCTTAAACGTCTCTTCCAACCAAAACAATTCTATGATTCTATGGTTCTACCCTGTCTGAACCCCAATTCCAAACACATGATTATATTATATGAGATACCACGAGCTACGTTAAAACTTGACAGGATAATTCGCAGAGCACATGAGAACGTTCTTGAGATAAGAAATAAAAAAAAGATTCACTGCAAGTAGAGTAACTCTTGTATGCTTTGCACTTAACACATGTAACCTTACAATCACACGCACATTAATATTCAAACAACGGGGCTTACAAAATATCTGAGGCCTTAAACATCCTGCAGAGTTTCTGAGGCTTCACTAGGGACATATACCCTTGGTATCAAGGTTATGAACATACTGCTAATAGAACAAAACAGGATTATCTTGCTCATTCTCTTCCCATCAGACAAATACACACACAGGCATACATATAATCCTTGCAAAATTGTCTAGCTCCCATATCAGCTAATTTAACTTTCCCTAAATCTCAAACATTACCTACTAGCAAGGAAACCGATAGACTTGTCTGGCATTGTTGTGTTCATCTCTACATTCCTAAAATAAGTTTTTATATTCCTAAACATGAAGAAAAATACGAATATTATCCCCCCAAACTCAGGTCCATTAGTATTTTATTGTGAAGGTAAATACTGAATCCTTTAACAGTCCAAAGTGCGTCAAGTAATCCAATTTTGAAGAAAGTCCTAATAATATCTGTAAGGAGCATTTTACCTGTAGTAGCAGTAATATTGATCTCACACCATTAAGGTTTGCAGCATTTTTAAAACCCATTACCTTCCTGCATATTAGCTCTCACTAGCAGAAAGGACATCACTTTCACTGTTAACTTCTGGCAGACATCAACACAAAAAGGTAATTCTACCTGCTAGAGTGTCAGACTGACTGCTTGATAATGTCAATCAATAAGCACAATCACTTTCTTACAGTTAGCATAAAACAAGATGTCTATTACAAATTCAAATACAAAAGTTGTATTTCTGTATTCAAAATACTAATGAGCCTTAAAAGACTTACTCATACATTTACTAACATACACTTCATGAATATCAGTAGATACACTAATCCACTACTTTTCATACTTTATAAAGTAACAGTGGCTGGATGACACCAGAATGGATTTACAACATTGATGGCCAGTGTGTACAGCAGGTCATCACAGACACTACTGAATCATAAAAGAAAGACCTGTCAAGTTTCAGATAAAGCTGGCACTTGATGATGATAAATTATTTACTAAGTGCTCTTGTTGAACCATTAGGGAAATGCTTTCTTCTTCCTTCACCATCCATTCAACTCAAGAGAACACTACATGCTTATTTTAAAACAACATAGAGCAAAAGAAAACACATTTTCAGAACAACAAAAAATAATGGAAGTCAATATGAGGATACCAGCTAGGGACAACCCTGAGTTACAAATCTGAAAGTGCTGGGATTTTCATCAGCAGTATCAAAACTGTTCAGAATAATGTATCTTGTGAAAGGTTATAATTAGGTTAGCAAGGGGATTGGGTGGGTGTAAAAGTATTGAGAACGCACATGTAAAAAAATAATTTTAGAGGCATTGCTACACATCTGGTATCAATATTTTTCCTCTGAATTCTTATGATTTCCTAAGAATGCGAGAAGAAAAGCAGATCTACCTTACTTCCCAAAGTTAGAAGATGGCTAGGCCAGAAATAATTTGGGAATAGTCAGTGTTGCTCTCTTATACCATCGAATTTTGTGCCCTGCCTACCCATTCTTCAAGAACAGTCTTGTTCTACCCTACCAGCTTGCTACTGAAGTCTGAGCTGTGCATGCAGTTACCTAAAGATTTCAAAACCCCCAAGAAATTCAGCTCCGCTATCAGTTTGGCTGGGTATACAGCTGAAACACAAACAATTAAACTGTGAAACAACATGTTTCTAGGTTCACAAAACATCTCTAGCAGTAACTATGGACCTCAGAGTATTTTGGACACACTCAGTTCAAGCCCCTTATCAAAAGTTGGTATTAACAGAAATATTTAATCAAAAAGTTACATAGGATTTGACCAAATACAAAAGATGATTTTGAAAGTGAATTAGTAATTCGTTATTCTTCAAAGGCAAAACCCAATTTTATATTGGCTACAAATTTCACTCACTATAGTAAAACTAATACGCCTCAAAATCGCAGCACTAAACTTTTAAGCTACTCTGGGATAGGATATACTCTAATCCACTAAAAACTGAAATATCTTGAAAGCAAACAGGTGTATAGCATACAGTATCCATTACTGCATCAATACTAAATGAACACACTACATTGTTTCCATCTACTAATATAAATATTGATAATAGGGTGCTGAGAAATCAGTAATTTTTAAATGTCAAGAGAAAAAGCAATATCCATAATCTTTCACAATAATTCACATTTTAAAATAGATCAGTGATTCCATACATTCTGTTTATAGATTTCCAGACATTCTATTCTTAAATTAGACCAGGCAAGAATACAGTTTCACCTACAAACTTCCCAAGTGATAAAAACCTATAAAAATCAAACGCATAAAACTAAAGAAAACCCACAGAGACAGCTTGAGCTGGGGCAAATCTGTTATTCCATCAAAGTCACTGAACATATGGAAACTTACACCAATGTAAGATTTTTCTCTGAACAACTGCATGCCTATCATATCTATATGCAGGTAGTTGTTTGATCTCTAAGCACTAAAACATACACATTATTTATACCACGGTTTTAACAAATACTCCAATTGAATCTAAAAAATACAGCTTAAGGAGTAAACTTCAGTTATTAAAAATCACATATTAGCCCTATTTATTGTAAACTTTGAAGCCATGTAAGAAAGAGTGAAAGAGATTTTAATACGTATTTGTTGACATTGCCTAGGTACTTGGTCATGATAAAAAACAATAATGATCAGGATTCTTGTATACAGTAAGCTGAAGCAAGACTTTAGAAAACTTTAGTCACTTAAAAATACACTTAAAAAAATAAACGTGAATGCACATCAACCCATTATTAATAACCTCTTTAAAAAGTGCAATGTTTAAAAACTCTTTTATATGTATAACAAGTTACAAACAGAACTATTTTTCCCATTAGATTTTAGCATGCTGTAAGATTGTACTTAGTGCCATAATGACCCTAGAAGACATTTTCAGATACTTGCTGAGGGACTGCTATCTTGTTTGGAATGCCAGAATTCACAGTATGGGTGCACTTTTCACCCTAACATCCACTGAGACTTGGCAGCACCATGTAACAGTGGCAATCTTATCCTAAATAGACAGTTCTAGAAAACAACAGAGTTACTGATCATCTATTAATAAAATGCCTACCTTACTCCACTCTGCTGAAGGTCCAGGTCCCAGGTCCCCTGGGAAATATCTTGTAGTCTAATGCATCAGCCCATACGGCAGCTCGCATCCAAGAAATACAAGTTCTTCAAAGAGATTAAAAAAATACAGTAAGAACTGTTATTTTTAAAATTCAGTCATAAGTGAATTCCTTAATAAAGGAACAGAACTAATACAGATACAAGAAGCTCAGTATTCAGCCATTATCTTCATAGCAAAATATACGTGACATTTCTGGTGCTTACTCTAAACAGACAGAAAATCCTTAGAAAAAAAGTATGTTCTTTCACAAGACCAGGAGTTACGGGAGCTCAGGCCTTACAGAGAACGTGATCTAAAGTCTTCCAACTGTTGATGAATGCTTCTGTAGGTTTCAATGACTTTTCCATCATGTTAGCCCATAATAAATATCACCTTTTATGAAAAAGACAGGTTACTAGACATGCTTAAGTATAAAAATCAAAGCTCACTTGCACCAAAAGGATTACTTGCTTCCACTCCCTTAGAGGTCAAAGACATTTTTAGCTTTAACAACAAGGTACTATGATTATCTAGTTCATTAAATGCATAGGGGATTATTTTTTTAAAAATAATTAACATACCTGAAGTTTGATATGATTTCTAGCATCTAATTTACACGGTAAGATGTTTGTGTTTTGAATTTCTGAATTGCTTCTGTGCAAGAGGTAGACTTTGATAAGTTTTTAATTAAACTGATAATATCACTTTAAAAGCTAAAACACCTAGAGTATAAAGGACACAAGTAATAACAGATTTTATAAGGCTTAGCAGCTTTATAAAGCTTGCTTGCTTTGTGGAAGAAACTACTTTTGTGAAAATGTGTATTTGCCATCTGATTGCTTCTGAAGAACATTTAAAGAAGGTTAGACACCTCTGGCTTTAAGAAGTATTGTGTATTAACGTTCCAACAATAGAGTTTTGTTCCGTATTTCAAAATGGGAGGGCTGTAAACCTTTCCTACTGAATTAAATAGCTCTGCATTTCATGCTCTCTGCTCCTCTCAGGAAGTGAGCTTTGCCTGTGTGTTGGAATCTATGCTATAAAGTGACATTTCTACTTAATTACATTGTACTTGTAGTTTAACTACTACGATTATATAGAAAATATCGCTAACATCCTAAGAGAGGGCCACCTTTTAACCAGGTGAGTTCCACTCTGGCTCACAAACACCAAAATTAGGCAGTACATCATCTGTGGAATGTTTTACATGCAACTAAGGAAGGACGCAACCAAGCAGTTTTCAAAGACACAAAGAGCCTGTAACTGGGGATAAAGTATCTCCAACAGAGCCAAACATTCTGAACTTTTGAACATCTCTGGCAAAGTGACCGAGTAACGACAAAGATTAAAAACTGGCAAGACTCTGGCAAGTGTACTTACATGGAAATTTACCAAATTAAACAGTAGAACTATTTCGTATATGGGAGTGGATATCAACCTAAATTAGTAAAATCCCAGAATCAAGGCTTCAGTTGCCACACTAACTATTTTTGAGAACTCCATCAAATTGTCTTCACTGAAGAGAATACAGAAAACCTCAGCTGGCATAGAAAAGCAGATCCATCAAAAGGTACATTGCTGAACATTTTGCCCGAAGTCTCCACGTGTTTACCTGGTTGACAGAAAAGCTGATTCTTATCAAATACGCTGGAAGTTAGGCTACTATTACAACTGAGTACATATTGCCCAAGTCAAATATCAGACACAGAACTTAGGTCAAAGTCAGGCTGTTTGAATCGGAGCCAGATACCTGTTCTTTAATCCAGCCTCAAATCTGCATGGCTTATCCCAGAAAGTCCACTGACGTCAACATGATTCTATGCAGGGACAAAGTGCAAAATTTTTAAGTGAGCCACAGTGCAGAAAAGATGAATACTGCAATTCTGTCCTTGCTTGAATGAAATGTTGAAGGAAGCCTTCCCAATATTCTTTTAAACCAAGATTTAAAACACTTGCCATGCATGAGTTTGGCCTCGCAGTACTGTATGCTCAACACAATGAGACTGACACACAGAAGGGCAAGACTATACTGTTTGTTATGTACCTAGAAAGCAAATCACTATTGTTTTTTTATTTTCCCTTTGATCCCTATTTTTACAGTAGTTTCCACTACCTTTACATTTCAGAGGAAGTCTCCTATGACTAAACAACTGAATGCTTGATTTTATAAGTACAGAAGGTAATTTATTTTGAAGTCTTGTCATTTCTTAAGGAGCACTATATTGATAGATTAAGAAATCCAAAATTATAATTAAAAACTGGTTCAAAAGGTACTTCACTAAATACACGTGTATTTTCCAAAAGATCTTTCCACAGTATAAACATATTCATTCTGACCTCAAACAAGAAAATTAGTCCAATACCTTACCAGTAACAGTAACACAAGAAGAATCACAAACAAACAATTTCATATAAGTGGATTCAATGCATATTATTTCAGTTTCAGTTACGCTATTTTTCCTCCTGAGAATTTGTATAACATGATGTCGTGGTTTAACCCCAGTCGGCAACTAAAGACCACGCAGCTGCTATCTCACTCCTCCCTCCGCTCCCCCCCACCCCCTGTCCCTGCTGTGGGATGGGGAGGAGAATTGAAAAAAAAGTAAAACTCTTGGGTTGAGATAAAGACAGTATAAGAGGGCAGCAAAGGAAGAGAAAATATTACTACTAATAAAAATAAATGAATATACAAAATGAGTGGTGCACAGTGCAATTGCTCACCACCCACTGATGGATGCCAAGCCCGTCCCTGAGCAGTGATCCCAACCCCCTGGCCAACTCCCCCCAGTTTATATACCGAGCATGATGTCATTTGATATGGAATACCCCTTTGGCCAGTTTGGGTCAGCTGTCCTGGCTATGCTCCCTCCCCCAGCTTCTTGTGCACCTCCTTGCTGGCAGAGTATGGAAAGCTGAAAAGTCCTTGACTTAGTATAAGCACTACCTAGCAACAACTAAAACATCAGTGTGTTAACAAAATTATTCTCATACTTAATCCAAAACACAGCACTATATCAACTACTAGGAAGGAAATTAACTCTATCCCAGCCGAAACCGGGACACATGACTACTAACTGGAAGAGTCTGAAAAACATCCCTGCACACATTTTTTGTGCTCCACATCAATCCAAAAATTATATCTTTTTTCTTTCTTCTGATGAAACAAGTGTAGCCCATATAAGCTCTGGAGTCAAGTCTCTTGCTGTATATTTGAGTATCAAGGCTACCATACAACAGGGATCTTATTTGACTTCATCCGACATATGAAAAATTTTCTCTAAAACTAAGGCAAACTAGGCAATAGCTCTCCAGCTGTATTTAGCTTTGAAACCCGCTATTTCCATTTCAGACTGCAAGAAGGGATTATGTGCTTTAAAACTCATAGAGCTTTTCCAACTCTAACACCTGGTCCAATAAAAGTTATTACAAGACTTGGTCTCCTCTACTTCCTTAGACCATCGTGCCAATAGCCTATACAGGCCTTCAAAAATTATTTGAAAACATCCAGTCTCTGAAAGAATCAACTTTCACTCATCAGATCATTACCAGCAAATGGAAGACAAACTACTTTGTACTTTTCTTTATCTGGTACAGAGACAGGGAAATTTTCTTACTAATATTGTTGAAATTTGTAATAATTTGGCTACCTTTCCCCCACTCTCAAGTGAAATACTTATCTGAAATAAGAAACCTGAGGTGCACGTGCAACATGGTCTTTCCATGGCCATAGCAGAGAAATAGTGTGCTGTGTATTTTACCATGGGTTTTTTTTTTTACAATGTTTTGTTTCCCTCAACTCTACTGAGAGGGATTCATACTGCAATCATCAGTTCTATTCTCATATCAGACCAGTGATAACGTCTAATATTGCTAAACACTGAGGTAATACACCTCTGTATTTGATGTTACCAGATTTGAAAAACTGAGTATCAATGGAATGGGTGGGACTTTTATTTGTTGATCATTTAATATATATGTATATTTATAGTAAATGTTCTTTTTAAAAGTGTAAATGAGCCACAAATAAGATGCCTGCCTTATTTATCAGATCTAGCATCTGTATTATGGATGTAAGCAGGTATATCTTGTTTAATCTTATTCCTCAAAAAGCATCTTCAGAAACTGGGAGTCTTCAGCATTGCTTTCCATGAACAAAAGTTAAGAGTTCCAAACCTTTATCTCCAGGCTCTGACTAACTTGACAGTATTGCAATTAATACATTCTCTTACAAAGAGTACTAAAATATCTGCACAGAAATGTCCCTGGATTTAATATATTTGGGCAGCACCTTAATATTCTGATCATATACAAAAATATATGAAACAAACGTTTCTCATAATGCTAACCTGGAGAGGTCCCTGCTCAATTTAGTTTTTTCATATAGGAGGACTGTATCTAAATACTAAGCAACCAAGGCTCAAATTCTCAGGTGAACTAATCAGTATAACAGTTTTTAGACTGCTAAAACATAGCAAATGCTTATAACTCAACAGGTGACAGGCCTGAAAGAGAACTATAAATCTGCTAAAACCTGGGTAAGTTTTAATCTGTTCTCATCTTTTCTTTTTTATAAAGCAAAGTTCTATGATAAGAAAGTCACAGAGAGGCTATAGAAAGCAACTCTCCAAACAAACATAGGAAACCAAACACACTTCAAAAGACTGGCATGGTAATTTAGCTATTGGACTCCCATTAACTTCCAACTAAGAGTGGACACATACAACAAAAATTCTTCATGCTGCAGTCAAAATGTAAGAGTAGGTATACCTGTATTCACAACAGGGCTGCAAGTGTTTTAGATATCAAGGTTTCCCCACCCTCAGCCTTTTTTTTTTTTTTTTTTTTTTTTTTAAGTTTTCTTGGAGCCTAAAAGCTATGCTAGGAAATAGTTGAACTGGTATTGAAAAAATGCTACAAATGTATTCAGAATTCAAACTATTTCTGTACTACATATAATAAATACTGTGGAAACTTTAAGTTAGTCTTGCTTTATTTAACTTTATTTTCTGCTTTCAGTAACAAGCCTGATCCAAATCACAGAGTATGACTGAATGGAGATTCTTAAAGGACTGCTGCTGTGAAATACCCAGTCAAACTCCCCCAGCACTGGACATGTGGATTGTTCGATAAACACTAAGAAATGTTGTTATAATCTGAAGTTTCAAATATATAAAAAAAGGCAAGTTGTCCAACTATGTTGTCTGTCAGTGTACTACAGTGTATCATGGCACATAAGGATATGACTACCCTCATATTTAAAACATTTTAAAATAAAAATTGAACCCTACATCCAAGGTGATAGTTACCATAATATTATCAAACCACTACTTCTACTTTGATTTCCTACTATCAGCTACTCAATTTACATCTTATACTCTCCCCAGATGCTTGCTATAGCTAAGGTTGTTTCATACACTGTTTCCAAAAAGTAGCAGGTTTTCTTTTTTTCCTAGTGCTTGCTTAAAAATTCCCAAGAAAATAGGTTGAGGCAATCTGCAAAGCAAGATAGTAAGGAATTTCTATCATTTAAAAAAAAAAAAAAATCTTAGATAGCATTGACAATCAATTTTTTACCCTTCAGGAAAAAGACAGAAAGCAAATGACAAACTAACCAACAAATATGTTTTAATGAACTATTTCTTTAAAAAAAAAAAGTTTTTTTAATCTGTACTTATGTTACTACAGAACATAAAACCACTAAATGCATGCTGAGTGGTTATGCATATGGCAGAAAGAATCTTTCCTAGGCAGAAACTTGGGAACTGTGAAACCTAATCTTAAACCAAGTTTCATGAAAGCCTAAGTGCACTGCTGAAAAGTTTCTCTTGTTCACAAGTGTGGATCTGAATTTCAGATTTCTGTCTTCATTTGTAACCTCAACTATAAGTTTTAAGTTAAGAATCCTATTGCCAGCAATTTACCCATCTTTTACAAAGACATCCAAACTTCAAACACATATTTGTTACATATCACTTTAAATATGACTATCATCCCTACAAAAATGGACATAGTAACATGAAATTCATCCAGACACATCCAAATATCACAGAAGAACCCATAAAATAGACTCCTTTACGTTACAACATTTGAATTGTGGCAAAGGTACCACAATTTTCCATGGCTTCCTACACTATTAAGATCTTCTAAGAGACCAAGGTTAACAAAGCTGTGAAGACTCCAAGAAAAAACTACACATTTTATAAATGTACATGGGGTTTTGTTTGTTTTCTATTTTAGCAGGGTTTTCTTTTTCCTGTCGATGGAGACAATGGCATAGTACTTTTAGAAATGCTTGAGGAGAAATAATTAGTTGCTTAACATTACACAAAAACCTTATCTGCCACATTTTACCTCTACATGAACATGTGTGGAGAGGTAGATTGTGGAGGGATTCAGAGATATTAAGATAATGGTTTAGAAACATGACTCATATTAAATAGACAAAAAATACTAGTACAAACTAGTAAGGCAGAAAAAACACATACCAAAAAAACCCATCCAATGAAGGAAGCATGGACCACACAAAAGGTTCCTCCACACATCCCTTAGAACTCTTTCCTTTCCTTCCACAGTAACATTGTAAAATATCTAAAACTGAGCAAAGTCTGTTTTTCTGTAACACTTTACATTACCTAGAGTTGGAAAAAGAACCATGACTTGGTTAGAAGGAGGTATGTAGCATATGGGATAGTGAAACACAACCCATTTCAAATACATAAATGTGGGTGATACTTTTGTCCTGCGGATGAGTTACATGAGACTGCTACACAAAGGTAAGAATTCTCAAGACATCTGATGTGGGTGAACACCAAACAGGGATTGAGGATACACACAAGAGGTCCTGCAGGACTTTTCATGGAAAAAAAATAATGGTTAGCTGGGTTGGGGTTTTTGCATTGTTTATAGGTTTGGGTTTTTTTCAGAAGTCAGATAACGCCTAAGGATCCCAACATCCCTTCCTTTACATGCTTCTTCCCAAGTCATGCACTCCTGACAACCCCACCATGCCAATAATCCATACCTACTAATAAGATACCAAGAACAGTGTAATAAGAACTATATGATGTTTTGGTAGGCCATTTCTTTCCCTACCAGCACATATTTTTCACTATACAATACAATATAGAGTACAGTACACTTGGCTGCCAGTAGTTTTGTCGAGACTATGTATTTATAACTTCCAGAATTACTGTACTATTCATTAGATGCTTGACTGTGCCAAACTACAGTAAAAGTGATCTTAACTAAGCAGCAGCATTATTAATGTATGACATTTCAACTTAATTTTTTTTTTAATCAGTTTGATGTACAGTGCATTCTTATTGTTCAGTAAATTATTACCTGAATAATTTATTTATGGGCAACAAAAATTCGTGTCTGCCTGTCTGTCTAAGAGCTGTTTGTAGGGCTTTAGGGCTTTCTTCATCTTTCAGTGTAGAAAATATGTAGCTAATTAGAGTGGGAACATCACATATTTAGGGGAAGATATTTTAGCCTAGTCTCATAGAGCAAGAAGGCTTAAAAAAACCCCACAAACACCTTACTTTCCTCTTCTTCCCAATCACCTCTTAATCTACAGGCTTTTTTTTTTTTTTTTTTTTTTTTTTTTTGAGCTGGTAGTCTCAAATAAATGACAGAATAAATGACAGAATGACTGTCATTTAAGTTTCACAAAAAATAGGGTAGGCAGACAGATTATTAAAAACATTCTTAAGGGAGAAAAGGATACAAGAAAATCTACCTAAAAGAGCCTACAAGAAAAGCTTCTGTACAAGGGTGCTCATAATTAAGTATTTGGCCATTCTGCAAGACAAACCCTTACGATTCTTCTAGTATTAGTGTTTGCAGGATTATTTGCAAGTATTCTTATCTTCGTTACAAGAATGCAGTAATGTAAGTGCTGAGTATATTAAAAGAGATGAACAGATGTGTTTTGATATGTAGCTTGACTTAGGGTTATAAAAATACAAATTTAGTAGTAAGTACAGCCTGGAAAAAGGACCGATGTTTACACTGGTAATACTCCAGGAGTAAGTTTTTGAGGCTTAGGATTTAGATTCCAATAAAATTCTCTTTTTATTGTCCTCCTCTGGGAAATTAAATATGCTTTCATGCTTTAGAAGCTTCAGTAACAATCAGCTAATGCAAACACCTAAACTTGGATCAAGTGACTTTATCACTGAAGCTCCAGAGCCTACCTACAACCTGTTAACATCTTCACTGACAGCCTTGGGGAGACACTAAGTAGACATGAATTTGTCTGAAGGTCAGGCAGTCTGTCTATGCACTACGGGGACTGTAAGTGACTACCCAAATTACCTTACCTCCTGTGCCATTCATCAGCTCACCAAGCTAAAATTAGATGTGGCAATAAAATTGCCCAGTGACCACAGCTACCACTTATTTATGACAATATCATTTTGCAAACATAAACCTTATACAGATGGTAGATACCCAGTGCATCAATCACTTCTCATACATCAGACCTGAAGGTTAGCTCCACTTGAAAAAAACCTACCTTTTCCCCCTGAATAAAAATAATAGGGGAAAAACCCCAAACCTCAAAGTGAAACAGAAGAGTTGTTCTATTCCAATGTCCAAAAAATCCAGTGATTCCTTTGCAGAAATCTCTCTAATCATTGTACTGAAATGTAATCATCTACAAGACCAGACTTGTTAGAAATCTATTGAACAAAGTTGAAAGTAAGAACCTGCCTCCATAATCCAAGCTGCATTAGGTCTGTGCTGAGTCCCAAAGGGGATAATTAGGTTTGCAAGTCTAATCATCCACTGTAATAGAACAGCCTTTGTTCTCACCAAGCAGGCCTTGTTTCAGTTCACCATCTGAGAAATGGGAATATCTGATGTCAATAATCAATTGACCTAAAGAAAACATTTTGCACTTCAAGAACTTCAGAGGTTTTGAAAACCAAGAGTTCTCCTCCCCTCACCCTACACCAAATACAGATATTTGTTAGGAATATTTAAGAATGGCTCTTTGAATCCTTATTATTCAAATGCATCAGAGAAGCAATTACAGATATAAAGTACAGATCACACACCCTCTCCTTATGTAGTATGTAAACAGAATTTAATATAGCTAGATCTGCTGTAAAATTTAGTTTAAACTGTATGTAAATTCTAGTTTGACAGGTGTCAAAAACTGAACAAGTGTATAAATGTTTATGCTACCACCCTTGATACCTCACAGTCTGACCAGGTTTAGTTGGAATGCCAGTAAAAACCAGGAAAACATTTTAACTAAATGCAAGATTTCTCTCTTGGCGCAGACACCCATACTTCTGCAGCAGAACATCTGCTGGACAGAAACATGTGCATAAGCACTTTGCACGATGCAAATGATTTGTTACACAAATTATCTGTAGATAAGCAGTAAGTCCAACATGTCCCGTGCATTTGGTTTTGCAACATGTGCACAATAGATCTCACAAATTCAGAAAGCACAGAGGAGTTCTGCTCAGTCTAAAGCTGTGAACTGGATTCCGGAGTATCTATCAGTTTAGCTGGAAATATTGCTCACTATAAAAATACCTGAAAACCTGGAAACTCTAGATACTCCTTGAACAACAGATCTGAAAATAAAAGATCAGCTGTTTGTGGAACTCATTCACAGTATTGATGGGGAAAAGAATTTTTAAAATACTACATGGTGTGACTGGTTTTTTTAATCAGTCATGATTGCTGTTCCCTAAATGAACCGAATTCTTTTCTAATGAATGTGGTCCACAAAATCTATAGCAAAAAGCCCAATCTGGAAGTAACTGTTGCTCAAAGTTTTTTTTTGTAAACGGTTTCTCTATTTCTTTAAGCAAGTTGTTCACTGCTGTAAGAAACATACTGTATATTGATTTTACAGAAATTCTTTGAAAGCAATGTGTTCTTAAAAGTACAATTTCCCCCACCCTTTTATAAATGAGAATATGTATATCCACCTAAAAAATTTCTTTCTCTCCTGAAATGAAAATTTAAAAACAAACTAAAAGATTATTTGTAATGTATTATACCACTCCTAAATTTCTGCACTTACACAACGACAATGGCTTTTACACTAAATACCCAAAAAGAGGGGAACCCACACATAATGTGCAGAACAGGCCTTCAATAAAGAGCAGGAAAGCAATGACCTGTTTGGGGTGGGTTTTTTCCTTCTGAATTCTTAGTAGTATCTTTTCTCCCAATATAGCAGTTTCAACACAGCTACTATTCATCAATGGCACACATCAAGAGTCACTAGTAGATATTTTTAGCCAGCTCAGGTTTCACATTGTGCAAGAAACTTCTTTAAACAGTATTGTGGTGATAGAAATTATTATAGAAAAGTCCCATTATAGACACCAGAGAATTAGTGGGGTTTTTTTAATTTACAGAACAATAAATGTCAGCTCCCACCCTACCGATAACAAAAACAGATTGAGACAGATTTGCCTCCATGTTTGAAGTCTCTGCGTTCTAGACCTTTTTTCCTGAGAAACATGATCTTTAACCACACTGATTTTCTTGCAAAAGGGGTGTAATTCACAAAACAGAAATGCAGGCCTCAATCTAAAAGCATCACAACAGTAAGATGAATTTGGAAAGGGAATGTAGTTCACAATGCAAATTCTAGACCTGATACTGAAATCAGCATCATTTTGGTTTCTGACTCCGCTACTTTTTTTAGTTGCATCACCTTGCTCAATTTGGGTAGAAGTTTTGATTTCCTTAGCCAATTCAGAAAATCTTTGTATCTCAATAAACAGAAGACAATTTCACTGAAAAGAAAGGTAAACTGAAAAACACATTTTAGTGCCTACGAGCAGCGATTATAAAAGCCATTATCTGCGTTTTCACCGAGACATCTTTTGCTTACTTATAATATTTTAGACTAGTAGTAACACTGAAAGTTGATTGTGGCAAATAACTGCTACTATGTATTATCAAACCAAACCCAAAGTAATCCACGAAAATGTTTGGAAATTCTCTGCTGCTTCTGAACAACTTGACATACTCTGTAACTCATTATTTCACAGTCTAAGAAATAATTATGTACCCAGTAGATCCTACCCTATGTTCAGCTTCCTCTAACCCACAAGTCTGACAGCACTTCCCAGTTCTTCAGTGAACGTGCACAGCTAGCTGACTATGTGCCAGAGAATTTGCTTTATAATCTGGCTCCCCTGAGGTAGGAGATTGCACACACAGGCCAGAATGAGGTCCATAAGCTCGACAAGAAGGCACCAAAAAAACCAGTGAACATTACACAACACACCTTCTGTGCACTTTAAATAGGACAGTACTGCAGTAAAGTGCAGTCTCAAGAGAGCACTAAACAAACAAAAAAAAATCCTCATTGAAATATGTAAATTGTGTAGTTACTAAATCAGATTCTCTTGCCATAACATATCACCTTGGCAATGTCATTACATTTTCCAAAACTATGTCAGTCACAAAGTTACTAAGCAAAATTAAACTTCATTCACAACTGATACCCTAAGACCAGACTGCTTGACTGGAGAATTCTGAAAAGTAGCCATACTGCAGTCAGCAAACCAAACCTTTGTTTCTCAGATTAGGATATTTCCAAAACAACGTAATAGTAACAAACATTTTCTCATAAAACAGTTTCAACACATGGATAGTCATCAGCTCTCTTCTTCCACTGACTTTCTCAATGGCAAAGGTAGGAACAAAGTATAACAACGTGTACATGACTAGCAACAAACCAAGCTTGCATATCAGCTTTTTTCATTGCTAGGGGCGTGACCTCTACAATGTGTTTATGCAACAGCGAATTTACAGTTTTAAGTACTAAGATCCATTTTGAAACTGGCTGAAACTTAGGTCAAACTACACAGTATCTCCTAGCCAGTACCAGACTCCCGTATAAATTATACTTATCAGCGCATCTACCTTACCAATTCAGAAACAATGAAAACACTTCTCAAAAATTCCAATGGTAACAGAGAAGTCCTCAAATTTCACCGCATTTGCTCAGAGGAAAGTTCATCACTCCTACCTCAATAACCAAAAAAGGATTACTTCTGCCAACAAGGCCATTCCTCTATACAATCAGAACACATTTTTTTCAAAAGCCAACCAATCAGCACAGGAGAATTTTTTCAGTACAGTATTTCTTCCATCACCACTCTCTAAAATTCAAATGTCACCTCCTTCCCATTTTACTAAACTCATAATCAAAAGCAAACTTTTTGTCAGAACATACCAGAAAGCCTACACTGTAGAAACATAAAACATGCTAACATATTTACCATCAGAAGAACTGGCATAAGAAAAAAAACTTTTTCAGATCCTTCATTCTAGCGCTGAATATGCTTCATTTGATCTACCAAATGCCCTCAGGTGAAAATAAACAGCTACTACACTACACAGTTCATTAAGGGGGGAGGCGGGGGGAAGGAATCGCACTTGCCGAGGGGCCTACCAGAAAAAGTCACTCAACTCTGGAAGTTTCTCTCTCAGATATCTTTGAAAGATTGTAATTGTAATTTGGATACCAAAACCAGTGACTAAATAGAAAGGACAGTGAAACTTCAAGACCAGTTTCATAAAATTGCAAAGCAGCTGTGACTGTACCCTATTCTAGCTAGTAAATTAATATTATTAATATTTCCTTACCTACTGCAGTCCTCCAGGCAGGTCCCCACTTCCTGGGTTGATGATGCTGATTCAACAACTTCTTCTTAAAGGTCTTTTCCAACCTAAACGATTCTATGATTCAACTGCAGCAAGCTTTGCCCATTACCCTCGGGGTCCACAGGCAGCTCCTCTTGAACTGTCTTTGGCCAGGTTGGCTGGGTCTCCCTCTCTGCATGGCAAGCTCCAATGGCACCGCTCCTGCCATGTCCTGCTGCCTCTTGAAGCTTCCATTCCTTGAGAGTGCCTGCTTATCAGCTCCCTTGGCAGACAATCTCTTCTTTCCTCCAGGAGGTTCCTGTCCACAGTCACTTCAAACGAACGTAGTCTAACACAGAGCAAAAGAAAAATTAAACAAACTCCAAATATTTCTGTCACGATCTTTCACTTTTTTTAAGTACTCTTTCTTATAGCTTTGAAAAAGCAAAATTGTTCCATTGCTTACAACATACTACAAAAATTTTGTTGGGAAGAACACAAAAGAAATAGGAAAACACAAAGGAAAAGCAAGGAATGAGCTTCCACCGCCCAGTAAAAGTATTAAAAAAAAAAATCTGTTCCAATAATATTTCTTCAGAACATATTAAAAAATTGTCATCCAGCTCAAACATTTATGATTACTCAAGTGGTAAAGCTTTGTAGCATACCACTTGGATTCCTTCTCAGATTCACAGAAGCTGGGAACATTACTGAACATATGAAAGAATCCCATGTAAGAGTGAAACCTCTAACATGTATGAGTGTATCCCAGCCACTGCCTCTCTGACAGAAGGGGAAAAGCTATTAAAAGTATTTTGTTTTCTCTTTTCTCAATGGGCACATTCTGCATCATCTGTTTGACACCACACCCATCTCCTCCCTTCACAAAAAAAATACAGTGCAGCACATAAAAGGTCACTCTTTAGAATAGTCATTCACTTCAGCAGGTTCTAAGCTGACATCATTTGCATTTTTTCCACAGATGGAGCAGTGCAGGCGTGAACAATGCCTTTAGATTCACTGTTTATGTAAAATGTGGCAAGACTGATGAAAATTAAACCTCTGAGGCCAACCTCAAGACAGCTTACCAGTAAAACTTGCAAGCTTAAAGCAACTTTGTTAGCCTGAGGACACTGCTGAAGTGCATACCTTGATGTAGCCCCAGATTATTTCTAATTCACATACATACCACTGCAAGTAATTCCTAGTACTAATATATACTACAACTAATGTTGTCCATTCTGTCTACTGTTCTTTCTAAATTTCATGAAAATGTAATCTTACTTGAAACGCATTACTATGATTAATTCAATATTTAATGTTCTTAAGCCTACATGAAAAAGAACCTTGTTTTGGCATTTGTATATAACATCGCCTTTGATCTATTTATTTTCTAATACATAATAATTCCACCCCACTCCCAAAAAAATAAAAAGTAATGAAGCATTCCTTTCCTTCCATAAAACAAATGCTAGTGCCGAGCCACTACTAAGTTTCACCTGTTAGACATGAAGAAGGTATATACAGAGCAGTTAATATCTGGGACATGTATCTAGGGGGTGAAAAAAAAAAAAAAAAAGGCAGGATTTTATCAGAAGTTAGAAAGGAACCAAAATCCACAACTGATTCTCTAAAAAGGGATAGACCTCACTTCCCTAGCATAGAAAAGAAATATACTGGGAGTTACACAGCATTGAAATATTTAATGCTTTTGAATTGAAATGAGAAAGATATTGCTTTAAAGTATTTCGCCTTCTATAATAATTTTTCTTTTTACTCTATTTTAAAAAGAAAGAGCTACTTCAGTGTTTTAATAAGCAGAAAATATTTTTAATAGAAAACAAAGAGTCTGTTTCAATAACTTTTTTAAAAAGAGGTTAAAGAGTAGCAAATTCTCTTAAGTAGTAATAAAAAAAAAAAGAGTTGCCATGGATATGAAACAAAAATGTATTCATCCCTACCCCCTCCAGCTAAAACACAAGTATTTTAGACTACATTTGAAAGTGTTTCAAAATAAAACACCAGACATGATGTGTATTAACAACATAATTACTCTGTAAATGTTCACCACCAAGAGGCAAAAGTCTAAATGTCTTGATCCCACCACTCAGTAGTTACTTTACTTAACATCCCCAGAGAAGCAGATAGGCTACTTTTATGAACAGCCATGAACCCTTTTTCTCCATTAGTGAATGAACTCCAAGGTGGCCAGTTTTGGCCAAACTCTACATTCCTTAAATTGCCAGCTGTAACACTAACTAAAATAAGAAACAATCTGTTATCCTTTAGAAGAAAGGAGGAAGCAGAAAGCAGTAGAAAACAGGGTGTACAGAGTTATGAAAACCTATTTGAATATTGAACCTATTGATTTTTTTGTGTGTGTGACCCCTCAATCTATGGTTTTGTCAGTTTGCTTTAAATTAAACAAGACAGCACAACACTGAAAACGTTGACCTCATACATTTCAAATGAGGATGACAATACATGCGTGGTAGAATCAACTATGGAAATTTTGGTATGGGCAGAATTTTAACTAGAAAATTAGTGTCTGGACAGAGCATCTCAATGTATAAAAGCTTGTTTAAACTCTAAGGAATTTATCAGAATCATGGCTGATCCATGTGTTTTGGTAGCTGAAGACACAGAGACCAGTCCAGCCCACAACAAAGAGCACAGATGCCTCTGTAAGTCACTCAAACAGAGAGCTCTACTTCATCCTCCATTAAATCCATCCATAAACACGAATTCAGTAGAGGCAGACTCTGTACTGGCAAGTCCAGTATGGAGCTGCCAAATGGTCCTATGCTATCTAACATGCTGCGCAACAGGGATTCCACCCACTGAACCCTCTGAACATGGCTTACAGTTTTGTACCAATCCATACACTTTGCATATCCTGGAGCTTGTACAAAAACTTTGTTTAAATATTCTTAAAAATGAAAGGTCAAACACCAGTCAGAAAAAACATAGAAATTAAGGCAGCCCCATGCACCTTAATTTAGTGAATCTGCATGCATGGCAACAAATAGCGCCTGCATGTATGTGTCCGAGTTGAATTTCCTTTAGTCTGGTAAAACGTAAAAATCACTTTGAGGAAACTTCTCTCTTACGCACTCAATCATATTGTTAGAACCAAGGAGGACAAAGAGCTGAACTTCATTTCTTCAGGAAAGCAACCTACCATCAGTTGGTGACCATGCAATTTGGCGCTTGGGAGTTAAACACTACCACTCCTTGTTCGTAAGGACTTTATTTTGTAATCTTCAGAAGGAATTAATAAACTTTGAATTTTCCCCCCTTAGGAAGTGACCAAAACCCACCAGTTTCTTGGCAGTTTCACCATTAGTTGACTTCCACAGAAGTTAGCAACCAAGCTGGCACAGGTAAAGCTGCAGCCCAGGCACCTCGGGCACCCACCCTTTGCACCAGCCAACACCAGCTGGAGGTTGCCACCAGCACACGAGCGATTTTAGAAAAGGAGGTAACAGACACAACCGCACAACGCAGCCACAGCATGGAAACTAAAGCTGTGGGAACAGCAATTCTCACCTTTTTTTCAGGTAAGCTTCCTAACAGCCATGTCCCCACAGCGCTAGTTGCCCAAAGGGGTAAGCCACAGTCAACTCCGCAGTTTCTGAAGGAGATAAACTGTGTAGGACTCACCAGGCAGAGAAAAGAAAAGTCCAACAAGCACCTGAACACGATTACAGCAGCGCTGGATGGCCAGCCTGCCACAGTCCCTTGAGAAACCAGAGCATTCACCTGCCGCACAGCAAGAATCACCACCGGCTGTTTCCCCTCGCTCCCTCCCTCAGAGCTTCCAGAACATTCTGGGTCGCTAGGCAGACTTCGCCTCAGCGGTGCCCCCGCCCACAGCCCCCACAGTCTTCAGCCAATCCCGCTCGGGTTGGGGGCACGGGTTTTTTTGATTGGTGCATTCGGACCCCTCCTTTCTCATGCCTCACGATCGCCCCCGCACCCCCGGGCCTCCCGCCCTCATCCGCAGCTGCTGGGGACAGCGGGGGTTGTTCCCGCCTTTACTGCCTGTGAGGAGAGAGGCAGCCCCGGTCTCTGTCTCTCCGGTCCTCCACATCCCCGAAGGTGAGGCAGAGAAAGGGAGGAAGGAAGGGGCCATAGGCGTTTGGGGGATGGAGGGATGTAAGCCCCCTTTTCCCCGCCAGGAAAAGCAGCGTGTGGAACAGGGACAGCCTTTGTCACTCAGGCCTTTTCCTTTCATGTCATCCTGCCATCCCACTGTGGGGGAATGCAGTGCTAGAGGAAGGTGCACATGCCCAGCTGCCACAGATCGTGTTTGTTTTTTCTCCTCTGGCTTTTCTCTATGGCGTTTTTGTTGGGCAAAGAATTTTTAATTTAAGGAAAATTCATACAAATGTTAAGATTCCAGTGGTATCTGCTAGACAAGAAAGGAGAAAGTACCCAGTCCACGTATAAGAAAGTTAGTACATTGAAAGGAAACGATTGCCTTTTGTCCCTCGACACAGCAAAAGCAGGAGCCCGCTTTAGGGGCTGCTTGATAAACCTTTTGTCCTGTCTTGTCTCCAACTCTTCTCTCATCCCCCAAATCAGAGAGAAACATCCAAGCTGGAAACCTTTTAACTTACGTAATTGAAACTTGCTGAAGTCAAAACCAAATAGAAGTAGTTTCTTGTAGAGAACAATGTCAGAAAACTTTAATGATAAGTGACCCTGTCTTCCCCTGAAGTAGATTTCATCCTGCTGAAAGATCTAGCAGCAATGACAAGTGTCCAGTTCTCTTAAAGACTTAAAACTATTACTTGAATCCGCGTGGAAAAAAAGTTGAGAGAAGAATAAATAGAGAAGCTAGAGCAAAATCAGCAGTTGTTAGGGTTACAGTACAGATCACTTGAGGGGATTGTAACTACTTGGCCTCTAAGTGAAACTTAAAGGGATTTCCAAGGCATTGGTCCCAGTTTTATATTTGCCCGTTAGACGTAAGCTCAATAGACTGTGAAGAAAGGAAGCAGAGAGGCTGCCCAACTGCTTTTTTTATTGGAACAACAGTGGTGATAAAAGATCAGTACAGCTTTGGGTGGAAACATGGAATTTATGAAACTAGAGGAATTTAAAACCTCAGGTGAAGTGAATTATTTTTGTCAAATATGTCAGTGCAGAGTATCAGGTAGGGCTTGATCAGGCAATGTGCAGCTCAAGAATGAGGAAATGGCCAGGCCGCTTTCTGGCTGCTACTCACTGCTCAGAGGACCAGAAGGCAGACATCTACTCCAGGTTAAGTCATCCATCAGACAAACATGAAATCTGGTTTCCATCATTCTGCAAACATACAGCTCTGAGAGTTCACTCTGGCCTGTCTTTTCATATTTACATCTCTCTAGCAGAATAGATTAGAGCTATAGAAAAGGGCTCAGTGTAGACCCATAAGAAGGGGATAGATTTCACAGGTAGACTTTTCCTGAAAATTAACAGGGCTTAAGCAATACTAATAGATAGGTAATTGTGTAGTTACAATAGAATCAGCTAATTAAAGTGATGCCAAATGGGAAATATCCACTGTTCTGTTTTGGCAGGCAACACAGAAAAAATTACCCACTGCTTGTATGTATGCCTGAGCCATTTATATCTCTAATTCCAGACCATTTCTCTGTCTGCGTTAAGGATTAAAATCTCTTATGAAAGGAGTGTTAACAGGAGAAAAGCAAACAGGAAAGCTTAGTTTTGAGATGGTAGTTACATTCTGAAATTACAGGCTGGAAAGTGGTATCCTCCCATCCTGATCAAATTTGGTCTTTACAGTTCTTCAGAACATGCTTATTTATGGCAATGCCGAAGTTTCTTTTCACCAAACAGTAAAATCAGAAACCAAACTGGAATACACTAGTATTTAATTGTTTTTTTATAGTGTTAGCCTTCTAAAACAAGTATGAAGGAGAAATTGGGATTCTGGCCCATCTTCAGACTCAGTATCAAATATTTACTGAATCAGGGCCACACAGTTTGTTGAGGACTACTGAAGATTAAAAAAAAAAAAAAAAAAAAAGTAAATTTATCCTATCCTTTTGCTACTGAGAGAATATTTGGGACAAGCATGGTGCCATCCTACTTAGACAGAAAACCAGAAATGGTTTGGCTGGACAACAGCTCCAGTCTCTGGCTGTGCATACGACTCACCCCCACTGGTGTGAAAGATGGAGCAAAGACAGAATAGATGAGAAAGCTAAAAAGTAAATAAATTTATTCAGTAAGTGCACAATTTTTATGAAATGCTGTCATTTTTATGAAAACATGTTGTCATTCATTTTTATGCAAAAAATATGACGTATTATTTTTTCATCAGTTTTATGAAGGGGAAAGGGAGTGATCACTGCCTGTTTTAACCTGTAGAGTTTTTAGCAGCAAGAACAGTCTCTAGAAATAATAGGATGAAATAATAATAATAATAATAATAATATTAAAAAATCTTTTAGTGGAAGCAGAGGGTGTAGGGATAATGTTGAAGAAATACTGGAAATCCATTTTCTCAAACTTTTTAAAGGTAGCCAGACAAGCCATTAGTAAAACTAATGTAAGGCATAATCCTACAATAGCAAAAATGACTACATGACTTAATGCATCCTTTCCATTTTTCTGTCTCCCACAATTCTTTTGATAATCTTATCATTGTGTAACCATCACAAGCAGCATCACCAGAAGTAATGGTTAGCTATTCTCAGACCACTTTTAAATTATTCACAGCAGCTATGTTTCCATTTCTCTGACTCATTCTTTTAGAAATAACAGGAAGTAGAAAACATAGAAATGGAAGAGTTATGACATTACATTTTTAGAAAAACAGAAAGCTAAAAATTATCCGGTCTATTATTTCTTTTCTCAGCAATGCAAGAAATATTGTCATCTTACAGAACAATGACCCACCAAAACACAAAAAAAAGCCAACCCAACACCAGAACTTGCTCAATGCTGGACAGATCCATAGGATCTTTC
Source organism: Burhinus oedicnemus (assembly GCA_008921705.1). Classification (NCBI taxonomy): domain Eukaryota; kingdom Metazoa; phylum Chordata; class Aves; order Charadriiformes; family Burhinidae; genus Burhinus; species Burhinus oedicnemus. The sequence continues at coordinate 3,248,101 of VFFE01007257.1, forward strand.
CAGCCACTCTTACAGGAAAAAGGACAAAATTAAAGATGAAGCTTTGCTAGGACAGAGACAAGACTTGGTGTTTTTGGGGATTTTGTTTTGTTCTGTTTTTAAATTTTAATATTAATGAGCCTCTACGATAAGAGTAGCCTCAAAAGGACAATCTTGGCAGACACCTTTTAGTGCAACTTGCACAGGAAGAATGCTTTTAAATGTTACACCCTTCCTGCCCTCCCCAAATACTTCAGTACTACTTTCTGGTTTAAAAAAAAAAGTCATCAAAAAAAGAATAATCATTTCAACTTAAGCTTTTTATCAGAGATCTCCAAGTAATTTACAAAGGTCAGTTTTGTTATCCTTATTTTAGGGAAGAGAAGACTGGGGCACAAAGGAAAAAGGCAAAGAGTTCAAGGCAAAGAAACAGAAATGAGGTCTGAACCCCAAAAGCCTACACACCAGCTCTCACTACCATCTAGAAGCTGGGCGGGTTTAAAAAGAGAACAAGTTCTCCACAGTGCATTTCACTGTCCTCACAGTAAAGCAAGACTGTAACAAATAAGTAAACTGGTATTTTTAGAAGGTGTAAGAGAGGGAGAAGACAGCAAACATGACAAGGGGATCGCCACTCTACAGCCCCTGTCTGCCACAAGAATATTCACTCTGTTGGAAGAACTCCTCTAAAGATTTTGTAAATTGGCTTCAGGGCTGCTCCCCCTTACAGAAACGCAGAAAAATACAGGGGGAAAAAGGCTTCTGAAAGGATGATCTGGCTCAAGATCTCTCTAGTAATAAACTATTGGACAGAATGTCTTACACAATCTTCCAAAAGCAATTCAAAATTACTTGGAAACAAGCCAGCTGGACTGGAAGCTGGCTGAAGAACTGCAGACAAATGGTGATGTTACACAGTAATGTATCAAGTTGTCCGCTCAGACACCAGGAAGAGCAGTGTTCTGTCAGGCCTTATTTAAAACATTGCTCTGCTCTGGAAAGTGACAAGATAAAATGGCACCTACTTTCTCAACAAATCTGATCTATATATGTATCCAGTCACATCTAATTAGTGACAAAAGTTTATTGCTATTACTCCTGCAGAGCCAAAATAGTTTAGAGTTAACTGAAGGGTATTGCTGCTAGTACCTTATTGAAATAGTTTGGTAGGTTCCAGCCAGTTACAGCTGTACAATAGGTGATACAGAGGTGCCACTGGGGGTTTAATTCAGCAAATGGACTCTTTAATACCACTAGTAATGCTTGAAATGGGGAAAAAAATACCCCAACACCTGTGTGGCTCTCTGAACACAGCCAGAGTTTTCCAGACTGGCAGCCAGATCCCTCTTCTTGAGAGGTAAGTATGTTCAGTAGAGACTCATCAAGGTGGAACAACCATGGAGTCCCGTAATACTACATTTACCAAGAAACTTTTCACAGTGAACTGAAATAGCGAGCTTGCTTGTGATTTAAAAGTGGCAAGTTATGGAAGTTCATCCCCTTTGCTAATGAACAAATGCAAAATGGTGACCTAAAAGGAAAGTTAAAAAACCTTTAATAAACAGTAGATAAAATTGGCCTTTAAGTATCATTTCAGAATGTCAGTAATTCTACCCTTGAATCCTCTTAAAATGCTTTTAACATTCAATTTCTTAAATTGTACATAAGCTGCTTTAACTGGAATTATCTGAAGTGATAAAAAAGAATATATATTGTGATTGGGCATTCGTTTTCCTAGCCACAATGCTACTGAATGTCTTGGAAGCAGTACCAAATTCAGCATGTGGTATTGATCTATCTTAAAATAAACTAAGCTAAATAATAAAATAGTCTAAGCTAAACACATGCAATATACTACAACATTAAAGGCTGTAGCATACCACATATAATGGATTTCTTGTGGTTCATGAGTAAGCGTCAAGTATTGACTGCTCATAATAGAATCCAGCACAAATTAGGGATGGACAGGAGTCTCAGCAGACTCCAAATGATCAAATACTGTGAATTTCCAAAATGTAAACAGAAAACTGCCTCACAAAATAATGAAATAAAGTAAGAGCGAGAAATAAAGAGAAGAAATTAGACAGTGCTTTCTGGTAGATTTTGATATAATAACTAATACATCCTCATTAATAAGCAGAAGACTGATCTGCCCAATTCTGGAAGATATCTTCCCACTTCATATAAGAATACTGTTTCTAGCAAATACCCGGGAAACAGGAATGCAGCCTAGATTATTTTTCCCTCATGCTGCCGCACTTACTACTGCAGAAAGTCATATGTAATCCTTTGCAAAATATGCCTGGCATAAGGACTTGCTTAATTGTTGCATTTTGAGATGCACATTTACCAGGAGAAGGTCTTACGGATGGCTTTTGTCCTATGGCCAACAATAAGAGAGCTTGCCATTTATCCTTAATTTGCCCTTACACTCCCCAAATGTGAAACAAACTGTTTCTACAGCAACAGAAGTCTAAAACACAAAGCAAAAAAAATGTTCGAAACCAAAACCAAACATCCCCTACTTACCCATATGAAAACTTAGCAATATAACTGCGTTTTTCCCCACGCCGTAGGATGTTTTTGGAAAAAAATGCATGATCACAGTTCACAGAAAGGAAACTCTGAATACAAACTTCATTGTTTCTTGCAGAAATGAATTAGTGTTAACTTTCACCATTTTTCATACATTTCAGCATGTTTATACTACTCCGAACTTTGGAATTCATTCCATTTTTCATTGTGACCTGCAAAATGAGACTGAGACCTAAAGGTTACTACCATGCTGGATTATAAAAAGAGGCTCAATAGCAATAGCAGCAATGTAATTAAAGATATTATTTCTCCCTGTAGACGTTGATTCTCTTACATTCTTACACCAATTTTCAGTATGACTACTGTACACTTTTTAAAAGTTAGGCATCTGCTTAGAATAGCCATATGGCTGAATTTTGCATTTTAAGTTAAGTGACATGCTTACTTCTATTGCTTCAAAATTAGTCCTAAAATCAAGATCTTCCTTCAGGAATCCAAAAGACACTGTCAACTTATTCTAAAGAACATCAGTTTTCTTGATTATAACTGAAGCCCAGTAAACTTCACCTTGTTCTCTCACTTTGTTGCTTGTCAGTGCCCATGACAGGAACAGCATGGTATAAAAACAAGTTGTTGTCACTAAAAATTGGTAAATGTGACTAAACAAACAATAAAATGGGTAAAGAAACTGCAATTTTTTGTAACTGCTTGTCAAGTGAAATCACACTTTGGAACACCTCATAGTGATGTTTTAAATATCTCCACAAATACATACTCCCATAGCCTAATTTTTCTCATTGTTAAGGATTTTTTTCCCCTAATGTCTGATTTAAATGTTTTCTTTTATGCAGTAATTTCATGCTATTGCTCCTTATTATGCCATTTTCAGCCACTGTCAATAACACAACAGGGATTCTTGCTGCTCAATTATTTGTAGACATTTATGTCCCTATCATAGTCCCCCTTTGACTCCTTTTCTCCTGGTTGTGCATATCAAAGTGTGGTTCTGTCTGCAAAGTGTAAAGTGTATATAATAGGATATGGTGTTTATCATCCATCATTTGCCTTTGTACCGAAATGATACAAAATTTGCATGTCAAAAGCCTTTCTCCCACTTCTCCAACTGCTAGAGCAGCAAACTCAGTCTGGGTTCTGAAAGTCAAGCTGTGTTCCTTCTGCTTCATACATCATCTTTCTAATAAAAGTTCTACAGTGAGACCCAGCTGCAATTCTGCTGATGACGCATGCAACAAAATATATACCAGCTCATAGTATCATTGGCTCGACAGTTATAACAGAAGTAAAAACTAGATGCCACTCAAGTGATTGTGAGTGACTTGAATTAATCACCTGGAACAGAGTGATGTCAGTAGCTTATGCCCAGTATCTAGCAGAAGTCTTTCATTTAGATGTAAATTCTGGAGCTGAGCGTTGTGTACAAAATATTATCATTCTAGAATGTGAAGTACATAATCCTAAAACATTTTTACAGGTTTAAAGTAGTGATTCATATTTTGCTCTTTTCTATTGAGTTGTTTTCCAAAAGTCCTCAACTGTCGTTAAATGTAGTTCCTTCTACAGTCAACAGTCCTCAACTATCGTTAAATGTAGTTCCCGCAAACTCTCACTGCAGGATTTAGACAATGTGGGATTTAGAATTCTCATTGCGGGATTTAGACAACGTTCTTCTGACATCTGAGGGGAAAAAAGAAAATTAAAAGCTAATTGTGAGTTTTAACTGAATAACAGCTTGTTTAATTTAATATGTTTGAGAGCTGTCCACAATTAAGTCTCACAGTATAGGACACAGGTCCTTGCGTAATCTTTCTACCAGGGTGAAAGTTGCCAGCAGCCATCCACAGCTAGTGTTCAACCCATGGCAAAATGGTGTTTCGCTTCTGTAGGTCTTAGGGGCCCTATGTTACCTCCCAGATTTTCCTGTGTATGTCAGTGTGCTAAAGAACTAGACCTCTGTCCATTCCATGAGAAACTGTCCTGAACACACGATTGGGAACATGGTAATTTTTGTGATTGTCTAGTCCATGCTAAATACATCAGAAGGTAGGTACAGGCCATACACTTCTTGCAGTGAAAACTGCATGTCCTCCTTGACTTTTTGCCAGTCTGAACTTAGATTCACCTTTGCATGGAAGCCCAGAAAAAAGTCATAACCTTTGTGGAGCCACTACCCTGACAAAAGCTCTCTCTGCAAATAAGTGGGCTTACGTTCATGCTGTGTGATGAACTAGAGCAGTTTTATGTAACATTGTATGTCCTGCAGGGTAATTTTTATATGTTTACCATGAATTTAAACATAAGGTCAGCATGTAGGCTTCATGTTGGTAGAGCTATTAGTACAGAGTCACCAGACCTTTCAAAAGTCATTGGCTTTGATTAGATTTGTGGTGTTAGTCTGGCATTGATTAAGGTCATAAAGGAAGCAAGTTATCTAAAGTATGCCAACTTGACTGGACTATGGCACAGAGAGTTTAATGTAGATTTCACAAATGACATTTAGTTCTTTTGAAAAGTGAGCATTGTTTCACTTGAACTTACAGTATCAGGGTTTGCTCTCCCCTGCCCACCAATATCTAGCAACATAGATTAATATTAAAGTGTGGAAAAGTTTGTAGGGTTTTGTGGGGTTTTTGTTTTGAAGTAAGCACCTCAATTCTGTTTCTTTCTTGGAAACAGTTGACCATAAGGAGTTCAGAAGTCCTGAAAGCAGCTTTCTATTTCTCTGCCTATCCATATGCAGTGTAAAGAGAGGCCAGAACAAGCACAAAGCACAGTGAGTAACAGAAGAAGCTTTTCTTTGGAGTTGTTTTGATACAAATCTTTCTCAGGCAAAAATGCGGTATTGGAACAAGGGAAAATGATAAATTAGGGCTGGACTATGTTTCTTTCATAAGGACAATATTAAAAAAGAATGCACAAAAGTGAGGTAAGATGAAACACAAAATGGAGCAATGACAGACTTCTGAAAGCAATAAGCAATTTGATTGAAACAGAAAAATTAATAGACTTTGTATGAGAAGACTAATACTTCAGACTGAAATACTTGAAGAGATTAAGGCAGAAACAGCAAAACGTAAAATGAAGAGTCCCTGTGATAGTAACTAGAGTGTTTGTACACTTAAGTTAGTCAGTGCAAAACAGTGTCATTAGACATGCTAGAAATCTGGTCTACCTGTTCTTTAAGAACATTGGACGTATGATGTCACAATGTATTTCTGTGTTACATCACATCATGCTCAGGCTGACAGGTTATTTGAAACAATACTACTATTTTCAAAATGCAGAGGTGCAAACCTTTCTTAAAGCCGTCTTCTGAGATTATTTGTTTTTAAATATATTTAATAAAATCCAGTAGTTACTGGAGACTGTAAATGCACTACTGTGCTACTCTGTATTTGTGGTATTTCAAATTTGATTGAAAACAATTAGCAGACGAGAGAGATGCCTGTGAGCATTCATTAAAATGAGGCTTGTGGATTGTGACTGCTGAATTTCACTGTGCATCTGGAGCTGTTTACACTGATGGCACAGTTTCCGTCATAATAAAAAAGGGACTGTTTCCTATAAAGGTTATGCTGGCAAAAAATAAAGTGTATTAAATTTTTCCAAAACTTCCCATTGAAAAAGCAGCAGCTTGTCACCCAAGGGGAATTTCTATATCAGATGACGATGGCTCATGGACAATTTAATTTGTTGTTTAGTTTAACAGCTTGTAAATCCCTTTCCTATAAATAACATGCAGTTGTAAAAGCTGACTGCTAATGAGATCATTGACCCTAAAGGTCATACTGGCAGAATCCCCCATTGTTTGCTTAAGGATATGATTTTCATTTCATCTAACTGTAAACTGACATTCAAGCATAATGCGATGAGAAATTAAACAAAAATATTGCATTACTGGAAGCACTATGCTATTGTTTTATCTTTGAGAAAAAAATTGTTAGCTTGGACTGAAATGCTACTAAGGCAGTCAGCTGATGAGTATGTGGCTCTCAAATGGACTGTAGGAAGAAATGAATACACTGAGAACTATCTAGTGAACAAGTACAGTATCAAAAGTGAGCATGTTCTGAACTTGAACATTCAATTTTGCTTTTCATCAAACCAAGTTCAAATCCAAAACTCATCTGAAAGTGAGGTGAGTGGGGTAAGGAGGTGGTTTTATTAAGGTTTTTGGTTTTTTTATATTAGAAATTCTTGTTGTTGCCTGCATTTTTCATATTGAATGGATAGAAGAATCCTAGGCACATTTTAAAATTAGTGCACTGGAGGACAAATAATATGGAAAACAGTCCTAACTTAAAACAGTTAATGCGGTAAAAATCTTTAGGCTTGCTTAACCCATTCTGCCTACCCAATAGTCTGAAAAAAAGCACAGAATTAAGTACAGGGCTGCTATGTTACCTTATACTTTCTCAGTATCTACCATAGTAGATGTACTTATATTTCAATCTTTCTCTGCACTCTGAGTGAAAGTCATGCAAAAGAACTCCAAATTAGTCTAACATTGTTTAGCCTCTACCAGCTGTACATCATCTCCAGCATTGCTTGTGTGATTTCAACTACATACAACTCAACAACCGGAGTTGTGAAGAATCAAGTAAGAATACTAACAAAGTTAGCTCTTGGGGCAAGAGCAACATCCCTCTTTGACTTAGATGAGCAATAGGAGTTGTCAAAAATTCTAGACATGCAATAATGTGTCATTACAAAATAACTACTTGGAGAAGTATGGAATTTAACTTAGTTGCTCAGACCCAACATTAGTTCTCATACAGTTTACTTAGCATTTATGTATAGGGAATATTTTGGGCTTTTGTGTCAATGATGTGCATCTTGAATCATTAATTACTTGGTTAATGTCTAACAGTATACCCAAAAGTGAAATATTTAACAAATACAGGAGAGAACATGTGTTACTTATCTGAGTTAATCCAGTAAGATAAATAATGTAAATGAAGTGTGCAATACATTATAATTTTCAACATATTAATTTGGGATAATCATGGTGATTACATAACCAGCTATCAGATCAAGACGCACATGAACAGATCTGTAATAATAACAACTCAGATACATCAAATCTATTGACAGATATCTTAGTACCTTTGTAAACCTCTGATATATACTAAGGAAAGTATCTCCACAAGAAATACTATTGGTATTCATATATTGTTCTTATCAAAACATGAGTTGTATAAAAAGCTCAAAATAACAGACCTCTTGGCAAAAGTATACTGATTGTATGCAAGATAACTTTGTGCATTACTCCAGCTTCTGCTTACACATTTGAAAATTCAAGGTACTTTAAAGAGGCAATCTCTGCCATTTATTTTATAGCAAACATGATGTATACTAACAAAAAGACTAAAATTAGCACTAATACTCACAAGTTAATCTGAAGAAAATTATAGGCTGGATATAGGTAGATGATACCTCAGTTTTATATTTATGCATATTCAAAACTTAGTAAGAGCTATGATGTGCTCTGCATGTCCCATTTATATCTCTAAAGTTCAACAACCGGGTATTCAGGAATTCCAAGGTCTCCATGGCAATGATGTGGGTTGAGCATCTGTTCCCTCTGAATAAAAAGTGATGACCGTATTTTTATTCTACTTGGCATTGGTTATCTCGGAGTACAGTCATAGCTCAGCTCTTTATGAGATCTTCACGTTCCATCATATTTTACCCTGTTATTAGAGGAGAAGCTGAGAGGTCATACTAATTGATAGGAAATAAAAACAAAGGTTGCTTGCTAGAGAGAAGAAAGAGTGAGGATTACAGCAGTTTTCAGAAAAGATCTGGTTATACCCTTGAGTTTCTAATTAAGAAATAATGAAATATTCAAATATCTATAAGTATCTTTTTACTTTGGAATCCTGCACTGACAGACAAGCAGTATCAGCAACAATGAGCTATCATCTGCTTAATGTCCCATTCTTAAGCCATTTTATCTCCTTTTTTTTTTTTTATTAAAAGCCAGTTACACTACTCTGCAGACATCAACCTAATATTCAAGAATTTAGTTTTCAGTGTATATCAGGACATTTATTATAGCATCACCTAGTTGTACTCTCCCATAAGATCCATGCTCTTTTTAGCCTACAACACAGACTTGTACCGTCTTAGTTAACAGAGATTCAAACACCACAATTTTCTAGTGTAGGGAAGCTGTCAAGGAATAATGAGGTGAACATCATTTATCCACTGTAGACCCTACTACTTTTTTAAACAAATCAAAGAAAAGGTAGGTTTTGTCGTTGAAAAAAATCCCAAAAGAAGAAATTAAGTGTTAAGCATCAAACACTCAGCCACACAAAAAGTGATAAAACATCACAATGGTAATTCCAATTACAGATGCTTCAGGATGTGCCAGATTCCTGTATACGAATATAGTGTTTAGAGATTACCCATCTAGAATCACTCTAATTTTTGGCTGTTGATCAGCAGCAGGGCTGCTGATTTCCACTGGTATGTTCTCCACACTGGCATTTTGTTTAGAAAGTCTGTAGAGATGCCCTGAATAGTCATAAGGCTATTATATTAAATGTAATTCCCAGACCCTGTTGTCAATTTGCTTCTTAGCTTCCTGGTGTCATGCACAGCCAGGATCACTCATTGTTGTCCTTCTGTTTAGGGCATTACAGTTCCCTCTCTGAAGACTGCTGCTTATGATTAGCTAGCTAGCAGTCGAGTATCCATTAGTGTTTTCTACTAAAAAGCCTAAATTTTTACTCCCCTTCTCAATCACCAAAGAAAGCCACAATCCAAAAACTACATCTTGGGCTTTGCAGGAACAAAGGCTTCACTGCAATGTTTTCAACAGCCAACATCAATACAAGAAAGATGTCATTCTGTCCACACAGCAAAGCTGAAGCTAAATGACAGGCCCCATCATCCAAGCAACATTTCACATCAGCACTTGATACATCCAGCCTTTATATACAATTACTTTGCTGATACAAGAGGTTAAATAGTGTTTCTCCATTCTCTTTTTCTTTCTCCTTAATAAACTAAAAAATTCCTTATTTAACCCTTTAAAGAAAAAAAAAGTGAAGATGACAGGGAGTTGAGGAGGTTAAGTGGCATGAAACTTTTATTTCGCAGCATAAAACTGCTGAAAAAGGAATTGAATTTTTTTTATTTCCTTAGAATTTGTCACAGTTGACACTTTTACTGCTGCAGAAACATGGATATAAGGTTTTGTGGACTTTTGTCTTGGGGAGAAGAAGTAAAGAACACCAGGTCAAAGTATTGCAGGCAAATATACAGGTTTTCACAAAAGGGTAAAATCTATCATTTCTTCCTCACTGCCATTTGACTTCCAAAAAGCTTTGTGTTTTCTATCAAAAGGCTAAAAAAGTTTCAACTTTGAACAAGTTTCTGAAACTTCACTTGTGAATTTTAATGAAACACTGATACTAGTTTCCATTCCTCTGCTATTGTGAATATTCCGTATATGTGCCTTTTTTCATTCTCTAGCCACCTAATTAAGAATCTGCATATGTGTTGGGAGTGATCAATATGGATGATTGCATTTATGCCAGTATAGGAAACAATATATAGCATGCTTGTTTACACTATCTAGGAAACCACAAACTTCTATGCATTATATTTATAGCAGAGACCAATGATTCAACAAAGTGCCTGAAAACAATACTTAAATATCTTCAATAAAGAGCAATTGAAATCTTTACATAACAAGAATTAATTGTTTAATGTTACTGGAGAACCCAGAAAAATTAGCAACTTACTGTGTAGAACTGATTGTTTAATAGATATGAGAGATGGCAAGGTGCCAATGAGAAAGAAGTGAACACTGGATTAGTATGACGTATTTGCCTTATGATTCTTTGCGGTACCAAGAATTTACATGAAATTCTAAGTCACCAGAGTTTCCCTTTATCCTCCAAAATGGAAACTAACTCACCGTTAAGTTCTCTGTCCAGTGTGTATCTGAAGACGCTCCCCTTCCTAGCAAACATTGCACAACAGCAGTTTCATGTGGCAGTACTTGTAGATAGGAGTGTATAAACAGAAGTACAATAGAAATTTCACTCATATCACAACTGTAGGAATATGATTTCTTTGTGTAAGTGCAAGTCAGATCAAGATGGGGGTCATATGACTGCTTTGAAGGCACATTGACTGTAGGTCTAAGAACCCATCTAGTAAGTTGAGCTTAGTTTAGTCACTCCATTTCTACCAGTTGGAGGTGCTGCTTTGGCTTATAAGAACTCAGTAGAAGGAGCAATTTTAGATGCTGAAGTGCACCATACCTGTGCAAATACTGTGAACTGTTCACAGAGCTGTTCTTTGCTTTCTTCTGAAGGAAAAGTGTCTACCAGTCAAATCGTAGTGGCTGTGGTCATTTGGGAGCAAAAGCTGTCCAGCTGTTAGCACTTTTTAGAGTACACACTGTTAACTGCTTGTTCCCTGCTGGGGAATGCATGATCATTCTCAGGTCAGAGCTTGGATTTCTGGATCGGAATTGAATACTGAGAAACAGAAAAGAACACAATGAAGGCATTTGAGGCTCGACTGTTGTGTATCAATGAGAAAATAAGTGTCTGTGGCTCGAATAATTTTACTTTATTCATAGGCTGGCAAAGCAGGATAATACTCTGTCTGAAAGAATTGCACAAAGGATTTTATTGGACTAATCGGAGCCCCTGCTGAACAGACCTAATTACTAAACTGCCATGGAAACATCAGCACAGTTCCAGGTGATTGATAACTTTTGTTATTTCCAAAATACAGAGAACAGAGAGAAGGAAATATTTAGATAACAAATAACACATAAATGTAAGGGGAAATGTCATACCTTTAAAGTATGTGGCTCTTTTATGGAACTACTGTTATCTCATCCTTTTATCCATAATCATCATAAAAGGCAAACCAGAAGTCATTTGCAGACATTCTTTGCAGGCCGACTGTTTTTCCTTAAAACACTGACGGAAAAAATACCTAGGACCTCTTATCATATGGAACAAATAAAATAGTGAACAAGATGAAAGCAAAATTGCTAACAGGGTTTGTTATACAGATGTTACCTGGGATCAATGTCCATATGTAGGCATGATTACTCTATTAGAAATCGAGAAGCAGGATATTAGGGAAACCCAGTGATGTCCGTTCTTTTCACTGGCTTCAGCTGACTCTGGATTACAACTTCACAGAAATTACTGCAGATTCATATTGGTGTAAGAAATGGTCGGGACTCTGGATGGATAGTTTATGGAATGTCATTACCTAAAGCCTTCTGGATCATAACTGATACAAAAAAGCTCACCTGTCTCGAAAGCCACCCTGTTTGTTTAGTTGACAGCCTAACACATTATGTTGTAATAAAAAGGAAGAGTAACAGGGTTGTCAAGCATATTGCATTTCAAGAATTTGAATGAGAAATCTGCAATCTTTCTTCCAGTTTTACAGAGAATGTGGTATGTCCTTTCACAAGACGCATGCTTCCATTTTTTCCCGAGATAAGGTTCCCTGTATTTCCTCCTTGCAACCCAGCTGAGAACAGACGATAATGGCCATTTGTCCAAAACCTCCACATGTCAAAGCTGCTCATTGAGCCTTGCTGTGTATGCTGATCAACTTCAGAGCGTATGCTTAGCAGGCCCAAACTTCCCAAGGATACAGCACACTCATAGTGCGTGCAGTGCAGACCTAAGCTAAACATCACTGACGTTTAGAATCCTCTCCTCCAGTCCCAGCTCCCTCAGGAACAAGAACAGCTAACCCATAATAAGTACATTTATTCCCTAGCTTGCGGACAGCACATTCCAGATTCAGGGCATGCTCAAATCACTACTTATCTCTATCTGCTTAGATCTAGAAATACAAACATATCATTGAAATGTAAAATTTCTGAGCATGGGAACAGCAGCCCGTGCCACATGATTTCCACTGAGATTGCTGTAGAGTGAATAAAAGCCAAATTCAAACTAATGTCAGAAAGAAATAATTTTAAACAGAGCAACCTTCATCTTTATTTCATCTCACTGATGTGATACAGAAAAGGCCTTTTATGAGGGAGGGATGATTCTAAAATTTTTGAAGGTTCATTTCAAAAGCTTTTTGAATGATTATCCAAAGCATCCCTTTGGTATAAAAAGCAGACCGGAGTAATTTTTTCATCTCTTGAGACTACCATCCCTATTTGGACTACTCAGAAATGCCTTTCCCACATAGTACTTCCATTCCACTCATAGGTACCTCACAGGAGTGCAGAGACTTGCAGATTATTAATTTACAGACCAAAAAAACCACAGGATTTTGAACTGAGTAAGAAATTCTAGATTGGTTCATTTAAAAATATTACTAAGGAATGAGGCAGCTCACTCATCTAAATTTTGAGAAATAGTTAATTGACCAGTTGATCACACTGACATTAGACTCGATGGAAGGTTCTTGTCCACTTCAGTAGAAGCTGAACAATATCACAACTATGTTAAAAGAAGAGATCGTAATCAAACAACAGAAACATGAAATCTGGTATTTTCTATTACACTTCCTTCAGTTACAGTATATTCTGTTAATTTTTCCAAGCTACTCTATAGTCTGCTTTAATACAAATAGGAAAGAAGGCTATCCTGGTCTTACAGGACATGCATAGGTTTTAGGTTAAGGTTCCTGTTTATTACATTTTCTGTGTGGCCCTACACAAGTCTTTCAGTGTCTCAGTTTCATTTCCTTAATTTGGTTAATAGCACGTTGTTACAACATAGAGGTGTTGTGCAGGTAACTGTTAAAAAAAAGTGAGGTGTTCAGCTACTACAGTAATGGAAACTAATAATGTACATCAAACAGACAGAAGTATATACCTCCCTTTCTCTTAGACTCTTGATGGAATCAATCTCTCAAGAAAAAATTCTTAGTGTCTTGAAATCCTAGTGTCTCTAAAGTCTGGCTATTAATTAAACTATTAATGTGTTCTTTCTCTGCACCACTATGGAGGCAAATAACCAGGCTAATGCTTTAGGAACCTCCTGTGAATAACAAAAGGGTTTTTTTAACCTCCATTATAATTCTGTCTCTCACCAGTCCAGTATCACTCGCTCCTTTTTTCCTTCTTTTCTACCTTTCCACTAACCTCGGGCAATATAAGGGCAAATTGTTCATATTCTTTCTTTATTGATGAGATCGACTTTAGAAATTATCTGACTTGAATATCACATTTTAAATTTTTTTCAGAGACTCTATAGTTTAAAACAAGTTTGTCTTCTGTTCTTTTCACACAGATATCCATAAACACAGTACTAGTTCCTGAAAGGGACACTGTTTTGGCACATAACATGCCCATTTAAATGAAGGAAGTTATGGTTAAAAATCCCTTATTACTGAGAATTCAGACATACCTCAAAACATGTGATGAACATACAATTCATCTATACCATTCCGAAGGGTGTTATAATTAAAAAAATAACTGACTAAACGATACTCACCTTAGTAAAATACATCAACCTTCTTGTCAGAAAACAGAGTAGAGGTGGGAGAGGAGAAGAGACTTTGCAGAAGGGTTAATTTTTTGTTTCTGGCCACGCCACATTAAATAAAAAGTTTGGCATGCAACACATTCCACAGGAACATCATCAGCAAAGCACACAGACATAAGTCAGGAATATTTTTTGAGAGAATAGCACATAAAATAAGACAGGCACAGAGTAAAGGGTAATGAGAAATTGACCATTGTTCTGAAGTATCTGCTTGGGAACTATATAAATCCTTTTTATTGATCCATGTATTACAATGACAATTCCTGCTCAAAAATTCAGGTTATTTATAGTATCGTATAACTTCTTTAAGCTTATTGCATATTTTTACAAAACAAGATCTGAAAGTCCTTTTTTTCTTAACTCTCAAGAGGAATTAATCTAGCAGGGGACTAGATACTTTATTTCTAATCTTCGCATTTTGTGGTTTTGATTCTAATGCCTTTCTTTACTCACACTTAGTAATATGTTTAGTAGTACTGTGAAAGAGCAAAAAAGTCATACTCTGGTCCCCTAATGAGACAGAATAGCACTTTCTGATAAACCTGAATTCATTAGGCTACACTTAAATAGATAGTCCCAGGAATGCATCCAAGGTCAGTATCCTACCTCCATATACAGTCCTTCTTCATATACTGGCTTTCATGGAAAGAGATTCCACACTCAATGGCGGAAGGAAGCCACTACAAATTTTGGACTTATTTAGAACTGGTACCAGCTGGGGAGCAGTTTTCTAGATTTTTCTCAGATTCTTTCAGTGCCTCTCCCCACATTTATTTGGGATGCAGTCTTCAATTTCTTAGTGAATTGATTTTTTACTGTGCTTTTTAAACGTCTGGATAATAACAATCAGATATAGCCAGCTGATCCAGAAATGTTGGGGGTTTTTTGGTGGTTTATTGTGTTGGGTTTTTTGTTTGTTTGGTTTTTTTAATCCAGGTTAAAGGAAAAAAATATGCTAAATGCTGAAGTCATCCCATGTCTTAAATCACTGAAGCTGTCATGGACTTCAGCTTAGCATATTGGTTCATGCCAGCATCCACCCCAGGGTCTTAACCACTTCTGTTGTGAAGATTCTTTCCTTCTGTCCACTCAGAATTACCTGTGTTGCAGGTTGTGGTCAATGACTCTTTCCCTTTCCCTGGGTGCTTTTGGGAAGAGTCTGACTCTATCTTTTTTTATTTTTCCCCTTTACGTATTTGAAGACTGTCACTAGGTTCCCCGTTACCCTTCTGTTTTCCAGGCTAAACAAACAATCCTTTTCATTCTCCAGCATGGTTTAGGCTTGCTACTTTTCACAGACAAACATAATAATTTTTCAGGTACATGCAACTAAAAAGGATGTGTAGATGGTTAGATGCACAGAGAGGCTATGGAATTTCCATCCTTGGATACTTTCAACATTTAATTATACAAAGACCTGAGCAACATTGTCTACTTTTGAAATTAGGGCTTTAAGAAGGAGGTTGGACTAGAGGCCTCAGGAGGTGCTCTCCAAACTAATTTTTTCTATGATTCTATGGAAAATATGAGAATGCTGTCTGGCATCATGCTTCTGTGATATTCACTGCCTGCTAGACAGCTGTGCAGAGTGTATGTTCCTTCCTGGCTCAGTCAGTATTGGCCACTGTGTGTATATCACGCTGCAGGATTAATTTGCAATCAAATTCACGCTTAAACCTGTGACTTCAAGAAAAACTTGAGTTAGCTAGCTCTTTTCTAGCATCAATACTAACATCATCAGGATCACTGTAGTTCTCTGCCTAATACACGTACAAATTAGTGGTGACAGGCAAATCCATCTGTTCTGGAAAACGCTCTCTAAAGAAAAAAAATATTACTATGTTCCTTTGTTGCTGTGAAATTCTACTGAATTGGAAGAAAATAATTTCTTTAACCAATGCTTCTTCTCTGAAATTGACCAGAAAGGATGGTTTCTTTTTGTAAAAACATGACAACGTCACATATCTTTCCTTCAGTTTGCAATAGGCAAAGGAGCTGTATAAATATCATCAAATCAAAGAGATGAAATATTGCAACATCAGAAAGAAAAATTGTAAGATGTTTGATTGTCTTTCACCTTTGGGTGGAAGGCAATCTGTAAAATGAAATTTTATTTAAGGCATAGCGAGATGATCAGACATGTATTACTGCTCAGATCATGTGACTCTGATGATGATTCCTTTTATAACAAGAAAAAAATAAAAAGTTGCTTGTGTTGCAGATAAGAGCAGTGAAGAAAACAACCTGAGTAGATGTATAAGTTTTCTAGAAGTTATTTCAACACAGTAGACATGCTTGAGAACTGTATAAACTGGACCATTAATCCTGTTTATAAAGACTTGAATGTTCGGGTGTTACATGTCCATGTTTGCAGAATCTTTTTAAAAATTTTGGTAATTTCTTTGTCATTCTCTCCCATACTCCACACACATAGTCTGTCTCATATTTATAATGTGTTTGGGAGAAAGAAATTCTGTTTTTTTCATTCTCATTTGTACTGCTTTCTGCTTTGCTACTCATCCCAGAAATCACTACATTCCCAATCTGATTTGGGGTTTACTGCATACACACTAAAAATAATTATATTCAGACTCAGATTGCAACACAGTGATTTGATTATAAGTGACACCTTATGTTTTAGCTGCTCATTCACTTTCAACTCTTGTACATTATTTGAATTCTCACCAGCTGACTGGTACAATTTTGAACATTTTCAGCTTACACTGCACTACAGAATTGTAAAGCCATTGGGTAAAGGCATGAAAGTTACAATGATGTATGAGACTGCCAACATAATGGCAATAGCCTGCAAGTTTGAAGCTTATTCTCTATGTTTGTGTCCTCAGAGAAAAGCACCGCGGTGCTGAGGGCCATATTTTGTGGGTTTAAGTGTTAATTAAGTGGTGTATAGGTCTCACTCTGGTTCCCTGCACAGGGGAAGCTTTTACACTTTGAGCTAGGTGAACTATTCACAGCAGTAATTTTGGTTTTGTTTTTTTTTTTCAGCTGTACCTCTTTTTCATCATTAGCCCTTCACAACTTCTAGAAACTTGTTTGAATGTTTTACGTAAAGCATCAAGTGCTATGAATATAAACAACATTCTATAAGCACTTCCAAGTATTCATAATTTCGGCTTTCAAAGAAAAAATGTTTGGGTTCCTAGGACAAATATAAAAATGATTGCTACACACTTACCTGATCAGGTATTAGGTTAGATCAGGATGTGTTGTGTTACATCTGACTTAGTGCCTCAGTTTGTTCCTTGCTTATTTTTTTGTGCTTCACCTTCCACCTAAAAGCAATCAGAAACAAATGCCAAAACAGAAATAGGCAATTAGCCCTTCTCAGTCTACAGCATTCACACCTGGTGCAGCAGGCACTTGCTGGGACTAAGCAGTTCATCACCCCTTTACTGCGTAGTGCGTTCCTGACTCACAGAAACCTCTACTGTAACACATCACACTGTATGGAGCCCTACATACTTCCTTCTCTACCTTAGGCTACTATATAACAAAAGGGTTGCTTACCTCCCAACCAAAGTTTGTATGGCTAGATCCAGTCTCTGAAATGCTTACTCAGCCTGCTGTTTTCTAGTCTCATATGGAAACAAAAAATTAGGATGAGGAAGCTTTTAACAGCATAACACTAAAACATGGAACACAATCTTTGTCTTCCCAACAGCTTTTCTTACACTGTGTAAGCCCCCTGTTCACTCCGAAGTTCTCACATTTTTCACCTGTCATGACTTCCAACAATTGAATGTATCCAAGCTCTCCATGAGGACTACAGCTCCCATAATTCCTTTTTGAAAACTAAATTGATACCAGGCCATCAATTTTCATGATCCACATGAAGGGACCACTTGCAGCAATAATGCGTCTTCTCTTAATAGAAATAATTTTCTAATGACTGTCAGCATATGTATTTGTTTCCACAAAATATTCCACAAAGCACACTGAAAATATTACTGAAATAAAATGCTGTAGCCGCTGCTCAATTTTTCATAAGGAGAAACAATAGATTTCAGTTTGCAAAAGAGTTGTATGTATATTGGTACTTATAGTCAGGCTTGAACGATGTAGGAGGAACCCAAGAATGTTGAGCAGTGGAGACATAGTTTTCAATGTAAAATGCAACTTTCTATCAAAAAAACTTACCCAAACTCTCATCATATCAGCTCCTGAGTGAAGAATAAGGATTTTATCCATGCACTCTGTATCACAATGTAAACATTTGGTGTAGCATTTCTTGGGGCTAAACCCAGACCCCTTTGTCATGCAAAGCTAGCTAGCAGACATTGATCTCAGTGCAAGTACCTTTTGAGATTATTAGAATCCACATGTGGGAAATGAAAATTAAAACTGGACTGAATCATTCTGAAAATTTAGGAAAAGATATCTGTGTGTGGGTTTTTTAATTTTTATTTTAAATGTCTTTCTTTTTTCTTTCTGTTCCTAACTAGAATGTGGTTTGTGATAACAAAACTTTCCCATCGTTGTATGCTCATTTGACCATCATGATAACATAAGGGGAAGTAAATTCTCAAAATTAATAGATTCTGTTTGTGTCACATTAAGGTTGCAAAAAAACCCCACTCACCTAATTCTTTCATGCATCTGTAAGTGATAAAATAGATTCAGAAACAGAAACTCTGGAAAAACTTGAAAAGCAGTCATTAAGGCAATCACAGGTTCGTAAGATAATACTTTTCTTCCCTATCTGATATTAGCACACTGCCTGAAAGGAAAGGGTTCTTACTAGAGTCTGAGTCAAAAAGCTCTCAAACAAGTTGTCATGTGGACAAGACCAGACATGATGCTGAATTTAATTAATTAATTAAACAAGCCAAAAGCATTCATGAGCATGGGAGAGAAAGAAGAGAGTAATGTAGTTTTCTGCTCTGGTCAGATACTAGGCTAGGTCTATACAATCATGGGCTGAAAATTTCCTGTTTGTTTTGTAAATTACAAAAAAGAACCAGCAGACATTATGACAGTCTAAATACAGCCCCTGTATCATCAACTGTTACTTTTATTTCAGGAAGAAATATTATACACAATAAAATAAATGGCTGCTGTTTCATGTGAAATAAGAGGGTTGGAAAATATCCATGAAAAACCTACAGCATTTGATGATTCATACTTGACCTTTTTCTGCAAGGATTAATTGTATCTCCTGCTCTGTGTTGCGATGACATTTTACCTAACAATACCCTGCCTTTATTTGGTATAACAGGTTATACTGGGTTGCTACAGCTTGAAACAGTTAAGACCTGAACTTGCAGAAATTGAAAGGAAGCCAGTGCTGACTGGAAGACTGTAAAAGCTCTCCTGAAAAGACTATAAAGCTACATCTACCATCCTGTAGATGACAGGCTCTTGGCCACCTTCACCACTTTGCCATGGAACTTACCTGGCAGGAGGCTGGGATAATCCCCTGCCTCGGGTAACCTACGAAATAACCATGTGCTTGATAGTTGCAACAAGACCCCTTGGTTGTGTGAAGGAGGGAGGTCTTAAGTATTGCTGAAATAATCCATTACTTACCTCTGATCAGGTGTCCACTTGCCCATATCTCACAGTTGAGACACTGGACCAAGACTTTGAATTCAGCTCTGGATTCTACTTGTGCATGTGTTTTTGAGTGTAAAAACCTATTCTTTCCTTGTCCATATGTTTAAGTCATGACATATACTTTTTTGATAAAATATAGGAAACTTATTCCTCAACAATGTCTAAAGAGACTGAGGTATTCCCTTGCACATAAAACTCATACCAACTCCATGTGAATACAGGTATACCAGTGTATTTGAAAATGAGTCCAAAAGTGATCGCATCTGTGGCCGGAAATGTGGGACTGTTGGAATTTATTTTAAAGGTGATTCAACTGGTTTTGCATTGCTTCCAATTATATAAATCATATTTCAGTTTTAAAAAATGCACATCTTTTTTTTCATATTAACTGTTAAAACTGGCAGCTTGTGAAATTTGGCAGAATGAACTGTGTCAATGCTGCCATCAGTGAAGGTTCCATTAACAAAGAAAGGGCAAAAGACCCTCCGCACCTCCCCCCAAACATAAGACTTGTTTTATAATTCAAAAACCATGCTGTCATGAAGAGCAGGGAATTGACTTTTTTTGCTGTTAAAAAAATATTTTGAAGTTAAAAAAATCAAGGCTAGACTTAGAAAACACAAACCCCCAAGTAAGGTACCAACTGAGGACCCATTCCAGAATCATCCATCCTTTTACCATCAGTTATCGATGCTAGCTGCCTTCTGTCTTACTCGCTGTTTATTCTGAACTTCACAGATCAGAACCTTTCTGCATCAGTAACGAAACAAATCTATGTGTTCATAAGCACCATGGAGTGAGTCTATATACAGGTATCTGCCACAGAATAAATGGCCTGTGTTCATTTGATGAATTGGAATTTGAGATGCCAGTATTAGACTTTAAGTTTGTTGGGAATGCATAGAAAAAAGAACAGTTCTATTTTGTATGCATTGAGGATGATCTTTCCCTGGTTATATATGGGGTGATGAGAACTCCCTGGAGGAACATCTGCAACATTTTTGTTTTGGCAAGAATTGAGAAGAGGGTACTACTGCCGTCATACCATAAATGCTTTCTCCATTCATGTAATGAAACAGGTAACCTCTACTCATCCCTTCTGTCTGCCTGTCGTCATCACACAGACTTCAAGCAAGCGTCTGAAATAGTGCAAGGAGAAGAAAGGGAATTTTGTAAATTATTACACATCCCCTCTGAAGAGAAGGCTGAAATTTTAATTTTGTTCTTTTCACTGGTTTAATTTTGCGGGGGGGGGGGGGGGGGGGGGGGG
>VFFE01007257.1:3269003-3381131 GCA_008921705.1 Burhinus oedicnemus
GAATAGTTGTGTTTCAATGCTAATGAGCACATTTACAAGGCTCTGCCAGAAACTCCGTGCTTCAGCTTGCTTTTATTAGCCATTTTGGAAGATGTCTTAGTTGCAGTTGCACAAAAAGCATTGTCAGGGCTTTTATATTTTCTCATTTAGAATACTATGACATTATTTGGAGAGGGACTAGTTCCACAGCACATAAGCCAGTATCAGGATTGTATAATACAGCAGCTAGACTCCTTTTGCAGTGTGATTACAAAACCCATCACAGTGAATTATACAGCAAGTTAAATTGGTTTCCACCTTCTGCAAAGCCAGAATATTATCTTGCACAAATAGTGTACAAATGTAGAAATAATACAAGTCCAACTTATCTGAACGATAGACTACAGAAAGCTTCCACTGCTCACTCCATCAGTGCTCTCTATTTCTATCTGCTGCTAATGACACCTGCTACATTGTGAAAGCAAACTCTAATAATGGTGAATACTCCCACTTTTTTTCCCCTTTTACTAAGCTTTAATTTGCTAGGACATCCTGCCACTGCTAAAAAGTTTCCAAATCTGAAAAATAATTTTTTTGAGTAAGTTTGTTTCACATCTCTTCTCAGAAATACCTGTGAATGTGTGTTGTTACTGAACGTTCTTTCTATTAACTAAAAAGTACTATCATTAACTTTAGATTTTGCAGCATAATTTAAAATACAGAAACAGTCCTTCAGTTTAAGTAACCCAGATGGTTCAATATAAGTCTTCCTACGATAGGTTTTTGTATTGCTTCTAGTCGTGCTTTTTAATTTTTTTTATGCAGCACTTGAACGCATTCAAGTAGCAATACAGTCCTCTGACTGCATCTGAAAAGTAAGACACTTGCATACATTTGGTTGTTGGTTTTTTTGTTTTGCCTTTTTTTTCAAGCACAAATAGGATAATAAGAGAGAATGAAGAGAGCTTGGTGAACTTAACTATCCTGGCCTACCTGTTTGTTTCCAGTCACCGAACACACCAGCTGAAACCAGCTGAAAAAGAGATAAGTGGTCTTAATTAACTTATTTCCTAACATCATATTCACAGTGTTCTAGCTCAGGATAGGTGAACTGGTGGAGAGACGGGCAGGGAAAAGGAGAGAAACAGTCAAATAGCTCAATTACGACTGAAATTATATCCCAAGAAAATCAGATACAGAAACAGACTACCTGCCAAGGTTTCGACCAGCAGGACAGACCTCGGAGAAGCTTTCTAACCCTGTTTATCCATTTCTAGCATTCAATGACCATGCAGGCTGTTAAAAAAAATTTGCCACGCACATAGGTACATGCAACTGCATGGATATAGTATAATAGATTTATTTTTCTCTGTATATTAAAACCAGCAGATCCATCTCTAGCAGAGCTGTACAAATAAAGTGATTTCGAACATACTATTTTGCAGACATTCTGTCTGTTCTCCAGATTGAGAATTGTTACTGCTGCGCTGCGACATAGTTGATGGTATTTGGAGTTGCCATAGTGCTAAATGTTTCTCCTGTGATCAGCAACTGCTGATTTAAATGAAAATCTTCAGCCATTTTCTCTCCTGTATATTTCACAGTCATTTCAAATTCATCATAGACAAAAAGGTATAAATGATACCAGGTGAAAAATGTATTGTATCTAAACGAGCTTTCCATGATTTGATTTCAAGGTCATAGCACACAAAAAGCATATGCTTTCAGTTACTGTAAAGGACAGAACATGTTGAAGACCTTTAGTCACCTGAGTTATAATTAGCAAACATGTACACACGTTCACTTCACATTACTTGCATGTTTAAATGCGTGAGCTGAATTTTGTGTCTGGACAATGTCCAGGCCGAAAACTTGAATTCCAGCTTTTATGTGTGGGATGATTTACTTTAGCAGTTCTGACAAATGAGTATGAGACATAGCTAGGTGAAGGCAAGCCAGAATCAGTGGGACTTTAAGGCGCTTGGCACTTGTAAAAGATTTTGAGAATTTAATTCTCAAATTTATCAGTATTAATAATTCTAATTTAATGCATTTTCCTTGTCACTTACAATGAGTCAATTGCTAATTAAATGTTGTTGAAAAAGATGAATTACCATTTTACATGCTTAAAAAGAATGTTGCTAATATGTCTAAATCTAGACGTGAAATGTAGAACGATATGATTCTAATCCCCCTAAATACTGTTGTTATCCAAAACAATTTTATACTGAATTAATTTCATTGTCAAAAAAGGAGCAAGTACTGGAAAAGTGAATGATCAACACTTAACCCTCTAACATGTATTGGTAGCAATTTTATATTCAAATTACACGGAATTAGTTTGCAGAATGAATCATTTCCCTTTGGTGAAGCAGCAGTGACTTTAAGAAAGAGCACGTTGCTATTGACAGATCACAAATTCATTAACTTTTTTCTCCCCTTTGCGTTGTGGATATTCACGTTTAAAACCTGTATAAATGCAGAATTTACAGCTATGCCCAGCAGTAGTAGGTACCAGCTCTTTTTTGACTGACAATGATGAGATTTCTGTCATGCTTTGCCTCTCCTACAGTGCCAGTGATGGGATTTTTTTTCCTGGAAATCTTATTACTGAATGCGCTGTCGTGGTCTCAGATGGAACTTTCAATCAAAAAGGCAATCAGAAGGTTATCCATTTGTGAGTTTTCCTACAAAAGAGCTTTGCAAAAGTCTACAGTACATACTATAACTCATAGTCAGAGCTACTTGCCCTAAACGCTTATGTGACTATAGACAATAATGTGATCCATATCTCACAGCACCTTCCTTTGCTCCCAGGAGTGGGATGTAGACTAGAAATTGGCTCAGTCTAAGTTTTGAATCAGACTTTTGCATTTACACTACTATTAGATTTGGCATGGCATTTCTGAACACCCTGGCACTTGGTGCAAGTGATTAGAGAGAACGTGTTTCGTTGTTATTAGTCTGTTGCATAAATATGTTTGATTTCATTGAAATCTTGATGACTGCTGTTTTTCTGTCTTTAGATGACTTCACTGTTTAGTTTATAGTATTACCAAAATTGCTAGATAAAGTTATTTGGAGGCATTTCTTTTTAATGCAGTGTAACTTAAATGAATTGGATACTTCATTAATTTCAATAAAGTCTTTATAATACATATAGAAATGGTGTTAGCATATTAGTTGTCCACAAACTACAGTCATTAAAACCAGCCATGCTGCAGCTAAAGCATAGTAAATGTTTCCATTTTGAAATACAGGCAAAATTGGAGGTGATGTATTAAGACATTTTTGTTTGCAGAACAAACATTACTGAGGAGCTTAAAGAGAGAGGATTGTTTTTACTAGCAATACTTTAAAAAAAGAAGTGTAAGGTTATTTTTCAGCACAGCACAGTGAATTAGACACACATAACTGCTGTGGTCACAGGCTGCTGCATATCTAATTCTGCAAACACTGTCAAAAATTTCTTCAAATATTATCCTTTTTTATTTTGACTGTATTCAACTAATAAATAAATGATTTTGAAGGAACTACATTCCTCAAAAAACTATGAGGTTATTCAGACAGATTCCTTTCTGCAGTGTACATGTAAAACTGAAAGAAAAGCAATAACAAGAGAAGTATTTATAAAAATATATTTCACAAAGTAGGAAACAATACAGGAGTTTCTCTGAATACAATACATGGAGTAAATAAACAAACAATAATATAGCTTCAAAACAAAGTAGAAAATTAAAATGATTTGCATGTAATACGTAGTTTTATTATACAATTGCTACTTCTAAATGGCAAGTTTGCATTACAAATTGAGTATGCTTGCAGCTTCTAGTGTTGTTCTTTCTCTGTGTGCAAGAGCCCTGGTGCATCGCTATGAATATTATAGAAAAGAAATGCTAATAACATAAGCAGTAAAATTATGTACACACTGGTTCCTGCTCTAATACAGTGGAGAACTATAAGCATGTTTTTTACTGTACTGTGTTATGTGTGGATTTCTAAAAGTCTACAGTTTAAATATTCACATGAACCAGTTTACTTCCAGCTGTTTGTGCTTGTATTAAAAACACCAGGTACTAGATTTATGAAGAAGATATAAAACTGTCAAAAGTTTTCTCTGGGAAAGTTTTATTCCTGCCAGCGTTCTCTTAAAATTCAGCTACTGCAAATGGATAGGTTACTGCTTTAACCTGCAACAATTTGTCATTTTTCTTCTCAAAATGTACATGTATTAAACATTCATTATATATAGAAAAAAATCTAACGGATATAATTTCATTTTCTTCATAATCTTACTCTATAGATTATCAGTCTTAATAAATAAAAGCAGTAATGGACATCAATAAAATATTTATTTCAAAGATTAAACAAATAAATTCGATCTTTAGCAATAAAATCAGCAATTCTTTCATATATGTAAGTCCATCCCCTTTCACAGTTTTTTCTTTCCTTTCAGAAGACGAAGCACAGGATTGATCCTTCTTCTAGAAAAAGATTCGTTTGTAAAGCAAGGGTTTGTAGCCCTGCCTCTGAATCTCTGCACATTAGTAGAATTTATTACCCATCACTGGAATGGATTAAGAACATGTGAATATTTTAAGGCTTGACACAATATTTAAGGATGATACTCAGTCTGTGGTTACGTGGCCAACAATTACTGTATGTACAATGTATGGTCACTGCACAGTAGAAGCCAGTAGGAATTTACAATGCTATTTCTATTCAGCATTGCTAAGAAGACCAAGATATTGCTTTTAACATTTTTGTGGTGGGATCTTTGTCGGCAATGCAGAAACAAACCATTAGCTTTACACATACTGGCAGGAGCTACTGTTCAACAGCAAAATCCCTGCAAGTCCATTTTCTAAGAAAGCACCAATTTCTTTTTGTTCTTTTCAACTCACTGAAGATAATCAAAGATCCAAATCTCCATCTTCAGAGTGGTCAAGTGAATATCAAATATCCAAAGACTTCTAGACACTCCACATACTTTACTTCACACTCCACAAGACTTAACCTCCTAACATATACTTTTTTTTTTGGTTCAACATTACAATGTAGTTGATTTTATAGATGACTGGCGCTAAACTTGCCTCTAAAACAAAAAGCCACATTAGTTTTAACTAACAGCAGTGGCCCTAGAATATTACATGATCATTAAGTCAACAGTGAAAAAGTTTGTAATCCACTGTCAAGTTTCTTTGTCACTTTCTCCAACTGAGTAAAGTTCTCCGAGTCTTTTAAAGCGAGGACCCCATTCACTGAGGTAGTCAAAATTCTGATCTGAGTCTGATGTAGAGGACTCCAAAGAGCTAAGAGAACCAGCCGCTGACCCTCTTCCTTCATAGCCATAAATCTGGATAGAGTCATATGGTGGAGCCGTGGGATCATTATCGGCTTCATGAAGCCTTACATTAATAAATTCATCAACATCAACACCATTAGGAACAGGTGCAAGACCCTGCCTGGGCATAAATTGAAGATCAGGCTTAATATCCTTACGAGGCAAAAATCCATTAATTCCATCTGGATTTTGCAAAGTTGCAATGTCAAAAGCTTCTGTGTCTTCTTCTCCACCTCCTTCATCATCATAGCGAATAATATTTTCCCTCACATCTTCATCATCTTTGATGATTAGAGGCTCATTCTTATGTCTTCTTAGTGTTACAAACAGCACCACAATGACTGCAAAGAAAGCATCACAGGCTGATTAGGTAAAAAATTTCCAATCGAAGCACTACACGTTAAGCTCAGTTGTGGAAGGTGATAGGTTGCTTTTTGTGAAAATAAGAGTAATAAGGGTAGTGAAAAGCTGAAAGGCCTATAACTTCAACCCCATTCAACTGACGTAAGCTCTGGTTAGTCCTCTAGTTTCCTATTATCAGCTCATATTTACATCTGAAATTCAATTTTATATAAGCAATAAGATTTTGCATATTTCCATTTTTGAGCCTCAAATTTAGACAACTTTTCCCTTTGGAAAAGTTACAAACCTAGGTAAAGTCAAGCTATCATCATTCACTGAACATAGTCTATAATGATCTACATTATGGATGGAGTTTTCCAAAGTTAGAGAATGTCTTTCTGAAAACATAGCCCTTGTGATGGAAGGAAATTGGTTTCCTTTTTTTACGTGTTGCAACAGACTCACACTATATAACTGAAAAGAGAATGAGACAGTAAGGGAGAAAGAAAGAGCTTAGATACATCAGTTTCATAATCATGGACAGATGACTAAAAAGCTCTAAATTGGTTACACTTGTTTTTGCAGCTTAATGCTGAAATCTCAGTTACTGATGTAAATCTCAGTTACAAAGTGAAGCTGCAAAGTGCAGAAATAGGCCTCTTCCTTCACTGTTCTCTCCCTCACTTGCTTTATGGCGTATACAAATTTTGTATGTTTTATTAAAATATACAGTGCTTCTTATCTTGTAAAACTGTAATGTCTCTTATGCCATTACAATTGAGAATAAACTCATATAAGTCTTAGAAGATACAACAAATCCGTTTTCCATCATGTGCAGTATATACCGTGTTCACCTTGCTGCTCAGAGTACCTGACTAGATTTTCAGTTTCATATTCTATACCTGTTTATTATGTAACTTGTGTGTAAGACTACTTCAGATTGGGACTTTGTTTCATATGCTTTTGTTCAGTTCTTAGTACAGTAGGGATGCAGTCCTGACAGGTCTCTTAGTGCTGCGGGTTACATTCTAGCAGACTGTTATCTCCTTCTATGTGACTTCTTTGCTTACTTATAGCCACCCAGGAATCAGAAAAATTTTGAACACCAGGCTGTGAAATGAATACATACCTAGCAGCAAAATGATGCATGCTAATATTGCAATTAGGGCCCCCATACTGAGTCCAATGGGAAGTACATATGCTTCAACGTTACAGGACTGGACAATACCATCACTGCTGCAACCACAGACTCGAATAGTCAGAGTGCTAGTGCTGCTCATGGGAGGATTCCCACTATCACTTATTACGATTGGCAGTAGATATACTTCTTGCTTCTGCCGGCTGAATCCACTATGCTTTGCTAATATGCTGAGAGTATTATCTGAAAAAGGGAAAATTTGCATTGTTCATCACATAGAATGACTGCTAACAGCATAGCTTTTTCCTTAATGCGTTCAGAAAACCTCTAGACAAACACATATGCGCTTTATTATACTCATTATACCAGCTGCATGTGAAATGGAAATCCTTCCCTTTTCCGTCTGGCTGCCCATGCCCCAAATGAATGAGTGCAACATAGGCATTTTCTTGTGTCATGTGGTATGATCATAATGGCAACCCCTCACTTTCTTCTCTGCATACATCCCTGTAGATGCCTTCCCATCATGATTCATCACTGTTTTTCAAGTCACACAGTCATAAAAATTCAATCAGTACAACAAAGAGAGAAATGAAATGTTAAAGTAACCCAAAATTACTAAAGCACATTCATCAATTAAAACAAATGTTCCATGCATTATAAGCACAAATTGCACAATATTTTGCCCTGCTATAAAAGATTCTTCTTTTTTATTAATGAGCAATAGAAAGACAAACAAAAGAAAAGCTGAATGTATTAAAAGTTGTAGGCCTAATTTTCAGTGATTTAAACGTTTATTGAGCCTCAGTGATGAAAATAGAACAAACCAAAACAGAATGTGTCTCCTATGAAGGCAGTCAGAGAAAATGAGTCTAGGACATTCTTACCTCTGCACACATAGGCAGATACTTAATTTTAGAAACATACAGAGGCACATGACTACATGACATCCTACCCAGATGTAACATTACACAGTTAAACCTCTCATAGTCACTCAGTTGTCAGCTTACCATCAAAATGATTACAAGTTGATTTTACTTAGGGTAATCATATAGATTCTATTGTGTATAGTTGTAAGAATGATACATTCTAGCCACTTAACAACATCATACTACTATCAAATATCCATGATCTTGTATGTGCCAGAATTCTCGGGTATAAACCATGATCAGTGAGCACATCAAAAATGCAAAACACTTATTTGTTTACATACTTACATATTCACTTTAGCTTTTAACTGCTTTATTCCATGGTATAAAAAAAAAAAAAAAAATCAGTATTGTGACATATACTAACAGAGTGCATGTTGACTTGTACTAGGGTTTTTTTGGCATTCTTTCATCACAGGTAACACCACAAATTAATAGAAAGATTTGGCGCACACAGAATAGGAATGTGTGTCTATGTTACTGAGGAATCCAATGACAATTTAAAAATAAAGCTGCACATCAGATTTGGGAGAAGGAGACTGTAGCTCCTTGCATTAACCTCTCTTCCCCTGTGCTACCAAAGTTAATTTTCCTGAAGCATCATGAATGAAAGTAAGCCGCCTTATATTTTGTGTGATAAAATGGGCACATGCAGTCACTAAATGCCATTCCATGGAAGGAAAGAAATTACTGAGAGTTATGTGGCAGGCATAAGGAAGAGAAGACTTGGAAGACAGGCAGTGTTCATATAACAGATACAACAAAGACCCGATTCTTGAGTTTAAACCAAAAAAAGGTACCTGAAGTGCATGACAACATGTGTATGCATATACATATAGTGACTGTAAGAAAGCTTTGTATCTACTTTGATCTTGGTACTGGTCAGGTAGTCATGTGAAAACATGAAATAGTTTAGAAATGTTTAATTTGTACTAACTGTGATCACCAGGAACATTTCTGACAGTATTTGTGCAGCATATATCACTGCCCTAACATAAAAGACGCATGCTCGAAATAGCTGGCAGTCTATGAAGTACAAAAGCCAGAGAAAGATACAGAGAAGGAAGAAGGGGAAAACATTCATGAAGCAAATACTGTAAAGCCATTTTTCACATCCAAAAAAAAAAATTTAAAATGCACTATTTTATTCTTGAAGTCCTTTATATTAAGGAGGCATAGTAACAAGGAATAAAGGTAGTTACAGAATATAATGATTACAGAATGAAACATTACTAAACATTATCATGTCCTGAACCTATATCAAGATATCAAACAGTAGATAACTCCTACAGTTAATTCATTACTGCCATAAAACAAAAGATGAAGAAAGATTATTTGATATTTAAGCACGAGGCAATTGTCTCATAGAAGAGAACAAATAAGGCTTGTTTTCCCATTCAGTGACTAAGAAACTGAACTTCAAGTAGGCTCCTCCTGAAGTTCAGGGTCTTTGAATTTGCAGTCTTACTGTATCTGTTCCATGGTGGAATCACCTACCAATCACACTTATTCAGCCTAGAGAGGTTCTTACTATAATTAATATTGCAGATATTTAATCATTTCAGCTTTTTTCATAGCATTTAGTGTATGTAAAACATGAAGATCAACCTAAAAATTAATTATTTTATAAAGCAGTATAAATATGGTCACTTCACAATACCTTCGCAGAACAAAAAGGATTCCTCATCATTTTTCTTTCCAGGAATCCTGAGTTTTTATCTATTCAAGTTAGAAACAGTCACATCAAAACTGATGGCACCCTGGAGCTATATAAATAGTCTAGTCCTTCCTTGTGCTCTTTTTAAAATTAAAGAAAGCATATGTGTTTACTGAAGATAAATTTCAGGTATAAGCTTTTAAGAATTCTGACAACTCAAATAGGACCAAACTTCTTGATTATACCCAGTGTTACATGTGCCACTGTGATGCAATGGAAAAGTCAAGTATGTTTTAAGTCAACAATTAGCACACATTTAAAATTAAGCAAAAACTGCACTCCTTCTTGGTTGAATGTGTCAGAGATTTAAACAGACGTGTGCAAGTCAAACCACTTCCAGTGTCATACTTGCTCTCTAGCTGAACTGCAAGGAACAAAGGGAAATGTT
Source organism: Burhinus oedicnemus (assembly GCA_008921705.1). Lineage (NCBI taxonomy): Eukaryota > Metazoa > Chordata > Aves > Charadriiformes > Burhinidae > Burhinus > Burhinus oedicnemus. Next base: position 3,278,841 of record VFFE01007257.1, read on the forward strand.
AGTAAAATAATATTGTAAATAATATCGTAGCTAAGTTTTCCTGAATATTGGTGTGTGTATAGCTTTACCAAAGTAAGAGTGGCTACCACACCTATTGTAATGTGTAAAAGGTACATTTTTTTACCTGATAGCATTCTTTTCCTCCGCCGCACCCCCCCATTTTCAAATACTGAAAAATAAATTTGTATGTCCATTTGACTTTCTCTTGCAAAATTAAAATATCTCGGCATAAGTTGCATCCTTAATCCTTTTGCTTTAACCTTTCAAAGGAGAAAAAAACTACGTGGGGCTCAATTTCCAGCTATTTCTGTCTTTGAGGCAAATCCCACTCAAAAGTGTCACATCAGTAGTCATTTATTCAGAACTCCAGAGTCTTCTACAGTTATATTATTACACAGTGACTTCTTGCGCTCTAGAAATCTGTACTGATACAGCCTGTTCCTTCCTATAAGTCTGGTACAGTCCTCTGTCCAAGCTGGAGGAAAGGATTGATACGCTGAGCCCTAGCATCCCTGCCCTTTACAGATATGCAAAGAGGTAAGGCACCTGCTTTAGAAAGAAATGAAAAAAGGAAGCTGCTCTTGTTGATGACAGCTTCAGATCCCTTCCATCTTTCTGACACACTCACTGCTACTCTGCCTGGTTCAGAAAATTCTAATAAGCCAAAAGTGGAGAGTAAAACAAACTAAAAAAGGAAGAGTACTGTAAAGAGACAAATAGAAGAGGACAGAAAAAAATGAGAGGAAGGAGGGGGGATGGAGAAAATAAAGTGCCCATTTCTGCCAATCAGTGAAGCTGTTCTGAGTATAAGAAACTACCTGGTACCAGTAAGGGTTATCAACTCAAGTTCAAAAGAAAGGAGATAAAGTAAAAGATACACAAGACATTTGGGACACTTAGCTGACATATTTAAGTGTGAAAGAAATTGTAATGACTGAATAGTTACTACTATGTAAGAAGAGATGCAAGACAAGGAGAGAAGAGAATAGCCTTTCTTTTTTTACAGAGGTTTTATTGCTGTTTTGTTTTGGTTTGGTTTTTTGTTAAAAACTGTTGTGTTAGACTAAAGTTGCATTTGTTGTGCCCAGACAGGAACCAGCAATCAGAAGTAGTCAGTAGGAAAAGCAAAATGAAATGACCAAATGTTTTTGCCAATGGATGGCACGTACTCAATTTTGCCCTAGGAATTTTGTTTACCAAGAAATTCCTTCCCCTTCTTTGCTGCCTCCTAAAATAAATATACCTTGGTGTTGCTGGAGATGTGACTCTTGAGTGAAGAACAATGACTCTCTAATTGACGTTTTAGTTGGTTCCTAGAACTTGAAAATAAATCCTAGCAGCTGATTAGCAATAAACTCAATTTATCTGATTTGCTTTCTCCTCTCTGTGGACATTCCCCTTACCCATAGCTGACAAAACAGCAGGAATCTCCTCCAGGAACAACCTCCAGCACCGCCGCATGAATTAACTTGGCAGCAGGTGCTCAGCAGGAGAGGGGACAATCACTTTCCACTCATCTTTCCAATTAACCCACTGATCCTTCATTATAGCACTGTTCAGGTTATTTATTTATTCATGTTACTTTTAGGAAAACAAGGAAAATTAAATGCAGGAAAAAAAGAACCTCTCTCTTTTAATAAAGCTCCGATGTAACTTGCCACAAGCGAAGAGAGACACCAAGCCTTTACCTCCAGACAGTGAGATATATTCAGAAGATCCTTAGACATTCCAATCAAAACGAACCTCCCTGAATTCTTTACCCTTCTGTGTGGGGATGGGATTGAAGAAGTTCATTGAAATACCAGAGTCATGTAAGCCATTTCACTGATGATGTACCAACTACATGGGATGGACTAGGAGCTGTATTCTGTCCTGCAGGCTTAAGGAGCAGTGTAAGATAAGTGATCTTAATAATTGTCCTAACTCATCACAAATTTTTGCGTCGGTGTCAGCTCAGAGTAACACAGGTCCAGGAATACATAACCACAATTTAGATCTGGAGCTCACTTTTACCTTTTTTTAAACATAAAGCCAAATCAGTCAGATCACCGCAGGACTCTCGGTTTCTGAAGTTTACAAGCAGATTTGCGAAACAACCATGAAAGATACTGTTATGGGAATATCTCCCTCACAGCTGGAACAAAGAATGACAATGCAGGTGGTCTTTACAAGATGTCCAGTATGATTTCTAGACAAAAGAAGTTTGAATAACCACAACCAAGGACATAGTTACCACAGGGCCAAGTGCTTCCTGCAGATTCCCAGTTGTTCTCAAGAGCCCCTGATCTCTTTTGAGATTCTTGGATGAAAGATTTTGAGAAAAAGTAAATGTAATAATTTTAATACAAAGATACTTTTGGATTTGCTGGACATGAGTGACTTTAATGGCATCGGCATCAATCTGGATGTGAAATTAGCAGACAGGAGTCAACTTCTTTATCTTCCACTTTGTACAAGAATGCATGTTGCAATTTTAAGTCAGACAATGTAATGCCAGAACAAAAGTAAAAAACAGAAGCAGTCAGTTTACATCCAAGTGTCATTTTCTCTGCACACATTATTGCAATTCTTTAATTCCCTCACGGTCTCTAATATTTTGAGATCAGTGGATTTCCCTGCTGTGTAACCTTACACCTACATAGCTCTTTTTCTGTGTTTCTTTTCCTATCCCTTTTATCATGTTCTCAGAAAGATCAAATCATTAATGGTATTAAGGGCTTTGTGGTAGAAATTGTTATCTATGCTGGATATGTTACTTATGTGAAGGAAGAATTTTAATTGGGAACTTTACAGCTGGAAACACTAGAACGACAGAAATATATGTTTCTTCATGTTTATTAGAGCTATCTTTTTGTGTACATTTTTTAGTCTTCAACCGATTCTCTGTAATAGAGAGTCCTTTGGGACAAGTAGAAGAGCAGCAAGAATATCATCACTGTGATATTCCCTGCTTTTTTAATGAAAAGACAAGGACAGCTCATTCGTTTCCTTTCTCAGTTCATAAATGGCATCTATTCTCACATAAATACTTGAAATAACTTAATAATACAGTTATTATCATCAAGGTTTCAGTGGAAACTACCAAAGTACAGGCAGAAAAACCAAAATGTACAACATTCTAAGAAATGTTAGCTATATCATATTTAGCGGTCATCTGCATGTGCACTAGAAGGGAACATTCAAGAGAATGCCAAGATAGCATTTCAGCCCTTTGCATAACTATTAATTCATGTATGTGCCTCTTGTAATACTTACTATTCAGTACTGAAGACCTTACAACATTAAACACAGATTTTCAAAAGATCTGTAGTAATACTGGTATTTTTGTTTTTCTTCAAAATTCAAACCTAACAACAGAAATAGTGGAATATAGGGAAGATTCCAGTTCCATTTTAGAGACTGGGAAATAATAAAGTTGTCCAAAGACATGGAGGTCTCTCAAAAAGTCTCTATATACACTCCATGAGCTATAATCCATACCTTAATCATTATTCTTCTGTGTATTTTCTCAATAACATGTACCTTTCTATGAAAGGATTTACAAATAACACATATTTAGATTAGTAGTACCACACTGTAGAAACAAGACCAATGAATGCAGCCCCAACAATTCACTATTCCTAGTCCCATGTGTGATATCTCTCTGTCGACTCAACTGTCTTGAAATCTTTTTTTAAAAAATTCTCGTAATTACAAAAGCTGTGTGAAAAAATATTCATTACCTGCTTTCTGATCTAACACAAAAACCAGAAGCGGCAACTCAAGCATACCCTCATCAGTGTTCACCTTGTAAAAGAACACTATTCAGGGATGGGCCCTCGGCTGAAAAAACAATTTGTAGGTTTCAGACTACACTTAAGTCCAAGTTAGAAGCATCAGTTTCTTGCTTCTAAAAGAATGCCATTAAAATGCATTGAGAGATACATCCGTGTTTATGTAAGACCGTTTTTTTTGCTTCTGCTTGAGGCTGTAACACTTTTTAAAGGAATACCCAATTAAAAGGGAAAAAAATTGAGTTTGCATGTTATAAATTTGCCAAACGTTAGTAGATGAAAAAACAATCTGTTCATTAGTATTAGTAAAACAATTTTGTTTCATGATTAAACTTAGTATTTTCAATGTGGATGTATTTATGCACACCAAATACATCTTTATGAGAACTCATATATGTATATATGTTAATATATATATGCAACTGTCATGTAATATTTTACACATGTACTAGATCGTCCTTGATGACTGAACGTCTCAAACAAAATCCTGTTGAACAGCAGTTTACAAGGAAGATGACCCTTTGCCTAATCTGTATGGTAAAGGCATAAATGTTCTATTCAAGTAGAAGGCTTATAAAATAATCTGAAAATAAAAAGAGACCATTTTTATAGTATATTTTGTCTGATTTATGATAGCCAAACCATATGGGCACTGAAGCATTTGAAGTATTTCAAACTGACCTGCTTTTCATGAATGTCAGAAATTTGTGATGTCTTCAAAAAAGCAGATTGATGACTGCTATCAAATTTGATAGCAGACATCAGGTTCAAAAGAAAAAAGTTTTTGTGCTATAAAAATTCAGCTGACTGATCAAACTATCTCTCCTGCACCATAGTAAGTCACATGCCATACTGACATATATACTGGCAATTCACAAAACATTCCTGTGACACATTAGCAAACACCTGAATGAATTTGTATTTTTCTAGAGACCTGGACTTTCTGGAAACACCAAGAAGAACATAGGGAAAAAAGTATTTTGTGGGAGAAAACGTACTGATGAGAAGAATTGGAAAATATCACATATGTTTTATCTTTGATTATTTTTTTTTTTACCAAGTGGCCTAAATAATAATAGCTTATGCCGGAATTGAACTGCTGAATCAACTAATGGATAAAAAAATTAAACATATTTCCAGGTCACATATTGCTTTGCAGAAATAAAAAGTGCTGCTGGGAATTTTGAAGCATGAGCAAAGTAATATTTAATCATGTACAAAATTACATCATTCTCATATGTTAAAATTTCTTGGAAATGGGAATAATCATGTTAATACTACTGTGATACCAAATCTGTAGAAAATAAATTCTCGACGTAATAAAAAAACCCAGACAAATTAACAACAAAGTGATGGAATAAGCATTTCCTCCTACCTTTTTCCTTTGAAAAATGTGAACTTTAGATAATAGTCTGTATAATTTCTAGTTTTATTCCTTTGGAAAAGCCTGAACTTTAGATAATTGTCTCTTAAGTATTCTAAAACTTTCCTCTGACCTTTAGTCCAGCAGAGCTATAATCAAACATACCTATATGGTCACTTGCAGTCTAGCAGCAACTCTTATATTTTTTACCTTGGGTTTTTAACCCACTGAAGGAAGGACAGAAAATCCCTGCTGAAGAAATAATGATGCAGAAGCATGCATTGAGTCTGAAACAATACTAGTTTTATTGTTAACAGGGTAGAGAAATAATTAGAACGTACTACCTCTCTCTCTTTGTAATTTACAGATACTTACGGCAAGTCAAACCAGGAAACTTTGGGCTCTGGCTCTGTTTAAGCTACACAGTTACCACAGTTGTCTGAACTGTACCCAACACACCTGATTTTAATCTCACCCGTTCTGATGTTATGCCCATTTATCTCTTCTGAATCCCCTGGTGCCAGTTATGATTGACATTCCCGTAATCTGAAGCAAATTCAGGCCAGTGAAGATGTAAGATATGCTAAAACAGCAGTGGCTTTTGCCTCTCATTTTTCTCTTCCGTATTCAACAAGCCAGCCACAAACTTGTTTACTAATAATCACATTGCTTTGACATGCTTTACTTTATTCGGATCACATCACTACATGGCATGTGCATTGAATGTTACATCTGTAAAGTGTAAGAATTAATGCAGGTTGCCAAGCTCTAGTTTAGAAAGAGAGATGAAATGGCTGTCAAATGTGCTTAGCATTAAAACTACATTATTAACACAGTAATTTGCATAGACTGATGGATCATTTTTGAAATCTACATATTCTAGTTAATTCTATTATCTTGTTATTTTAACCAAAAAGTTTCAGAAAGTAATACTGTGGTTTACAATGCTTTGATAAAATAATGGCTATATTTTGCATTTGAACCAAGAATTTCCCATTACGGTGTTACCACATTCCAGTAAAATGCTGCAAAGATAAATAAAAAGCCAAAATATCCCAAGGCTATGCCATCTGTATTTCTCTTTAGGGATAATGGATGCTTATTTCTTTGAACGTGTGCTTACAAATGCAGTCCAGGAGGTGAAACTAAGCCCCTTAGATCACTGTGAGATTTACGTTTTACACATTACATTGATTTGGGGTTCTCTTATGTGTAAAGCTAAATCTCAAGCAGATTCAATGAAATTTATAGTACTTTTGGTAGGCGATGGAAGAGTTCCGAGAATTCCATCCTATGTTATTCACCTTCCTCACTTCACAAACATCCTTCAGTTCTTACTTCTGTGACATACTTCTAGGGTCTAGAAAAGTTCAGAGTCTTCATGACTATGAAGACAATCACAGAAGTTTGAGGTGAATCTTCCTTTCTAGAATGTAAACTATGAATACAATAGTAAGAAAAAATAAAACTTAAGCAGCAACATTTTGGTTTTTAAATGTGATGTGTCCTTGGCATTTAAGCGACTTTCACAGTAAGCAACTTAACATCCAGTTCTCCGTGCCATGATAATTGTCTTTTCTGTTCCAATACCGTATGGAAAATATACATGCACATGCTAAGAACTTAACACCATTTACCAGTAGATCATATAACAGTCCTTTAAAACTCAATCTGGAATAAGACATATCAACCATATTGAAGTATTGTTACAACAGTTAGAGAGCCAAATTCAAGCCATACCAGTGTATTTCTATTACGCTATTACTTTTTTTCTATAATGTTCACTTTGAAATACAGTGGCTGAAAACAACCACCAGACTATAAAAAAACTCAACCAGCATTTATTGGAATGCCACCTATTTGTACTGGTGTAATAAAGGTCTTGTCAGCACTTCCATTACAAAATGCCAATTTTCAGGGGTTTATAACTCTGACATAACAACTTACTACGAGAAGAAATCTAGAATGTGTACTCTCTGCCAAAGAGCATTGAAAGTTAAATACAACTTACATTGGCTGAGGCGTTTTAAGTCAGAAAATAAATTTTAAAAAATTTTGACTTAACATTTTCTTGAGCTGGTGCCACTTAAGAAAAAAATAAGGCTTTGATTTTAAAAAGTGCCAGATCCTGCAGTTCTTGTATATGCAGAACTCCCTTTAACTTCACTGAGAATAATTTCTGTGAGAGAACTGAAAGGAGTGCCATTTTACATTTTTGGAAATGTCATCAAGAGTTATATTAGCTTTTTGTAATTTGAAAGACTGAAATGCTATGGTACAAGATTGCCCCTGGGCACACAGGCAGCATGATAATGACTTTTTGAAGACATTCTTATATGCAGATTACATATAACAATAACAATTTGTTACCATCAGGCCATTAATGGCAGTAATTTATACCTCTGTCTTACACCCAAAGTATACACATAATGTCTTATTATATGCATACCTCTCAATGGGGACGTGTCTCCTACGGTGAAGACTAATGGTCATTTGAAATGCAGGGAACAGCAAAATGCATCCAGAGAAGGAATTTCAGTAAGTGACAAAAACAATTACCTGTCTATAAAGTGGAATAGATTGCATAAAGTTTTCAAATGAAACATTCCCAATAGTCTTGGGAATATTTCTGCACACCATGTAAACATTACATAGAGAAAACTCAGCATAGCCAGAAGTTCCAAAATAGCATACACAGTCAGATTACTGAGAATCAAAGCAGATCTACAGGAATGCATGTGCATTTAAATTTCAAGACTGGGACATACTGCAAGACCCTAACTTTACTATATATGTTGTGTGACACAACACATCGGTTGGAAAGAAGGAAGAGCCAGGGAAAGATGTCAACATTTGAATTCTGCCTCAGTGCTGTAGAGACATTACAAAGTCAATGCTTATATTGGTAAATATCTGCAAACCATAGCATCAGTTCATAAGATGTTCTAGAGTTTTCATAGAATCACAGAATGGTTGAGGTTGGAAGGGATGTCCAGAGGTCATCTAGTCTAACCCCCTGCTCAAGCACAGCGACCTAGAGCCCAGGACCTTGTCCAGGCAGCTTTTGAATATCTCCAAGGATGGAGATTCTGCAAATAGTAAAACATTTGTTAGTCACAACTGAAGTATGTGTGACGAAACATAAGATGTCTTATTTATTCATTCTCTTCGTACCACGCAGAGAAGTTATAAGGTACAAATATATAATGCATCGCTATGCTAAGAGAACAACATGCACATCACAGTGAAATTGTTCCCTGTTGTCTTCTAATTCATGATGAAGAGTCTGACAAAGTACAAATGAAGTGTATAGGCAGAAGCTGCAATAGAAGTCTGAAGCAGGATCAAATAAAAGCATTACAAGAGACTAGGCAATTCTACTGGGAAAGGAGAATATATCTTAATGTGCCAAAAAAACCTTCATGATCATGACAGAAAACTTAAACAGTCAAAAAGAAGACCAGAAATAAATAACACTTTGAGAAAGATCTATGTTTCCTTACTAGGAAAAAGAAAAGAAAAAAGATTAAGAAAAACAATTTTACTCTAGAAAAGCCAAGTTCTTTATACAAAGTTTTGAAGCAAGTGGTTCTGCTAGACAGACTGCATTAGAATTCTATACAGTTTTTAGCAAATACATCTCTTGGTCTTGCATGTTAGCAGAAGGCAAGCACAAAGTAAGAGAAAGTTAATTTGTTATAAAAAATTATTTTTCTCATTTCATAATAGAAAATAGTACAAAGACAGAAGTTGTAATGTTGTAGGATAGATAATGATGATATAGAAGGAGACATACAGTGTAAACTGAGTCTAAACTACCTTCCTCTACATTTAGTATTCCAGGTTGTATCAAAGATACAATGCTTTAGCTACAGCTGTCATTAGACTGGGCTCCACCATTTCCTTCCCTGAGCTGCAGAATAACTTCTACATGTTTTCTAACTGGGAGTTTCAGAAGAATCCAAAGAGACACCGGAATGCACTCTTGAAAATCTCAGTCTTTACCAATCCATAGGGAGCTGCTAATAGGTGCCATTAATGTCATATGTGAGTTATTAGATGAATGTTTTAAAAGAACATCTGCAGTGTCTGCATGGCATGACAGCCACAGTGATTAAATGACTTGTCCAAAATCATACAGGAAACCTGTAACCAAGCTATATAAAACTATTCTGAACTCCAGAACAGTTCTTCAACCAAAAAGCCAGCACTCCTGTAGAGTGCCCTGTCCTGGTTTCAGCTGGGATAGAGTTAACTTCCTTTCTAGTGGTTGCTGTCTTTTCACACTTGGTATGAAAAGGAATGTCAATAATGCATATTATTTTAGTTGTTGCTAGGTGATGTTTACACTATTCAAGGACTTTTTTGCATCTTCCCATAGAAGCTGAGAAGGAGCATAGACAGAACAACAGAATGGCCAATGGAATATTCCGGACCATAGATGTCATGCTTGGTATATAAATGGGGGTTGGCCGGGCAGGGACGATCTGTGATCACTGCTCGGGATGAGCTGGGCAACCAATTCATCGGGTGGTGAGACTGACTTGCACAGTGTTACTTTATCTTGTACATTCTTTTACCATTATTATTATTGTTATTTTTCTGTTATTGTTCTATTAAACTGCCTTTATCTCAACCCACAAGTCTTTTTCCCTTTCCTTTCCTCCCTCTTCTCCCTGCCCCTCTAGGGGGGAAGGGGGAGAACTGCACGAGCAGCTGCATGCTCCTGGCTGCCGGCTGGGGTTAAACCACAACATGCTCTTAGATCACAAGGTCTTAGTCTTGAGTGGGGTGAACACTGTATAATTTACAGAAGGGTCATATATAATGGATGAAAATATTGTAGAAAGTGACATGGCAGAGTTAAGGAAGGTTAGGGAGTGACAAGTTCAAAAAGGCTACATGAAACATTTTTATCTTATTTCTTATTCTTTCCTATAACCTAGATTTTAGCTTTAATTTTAGGTTAGACTGAATGAAAGTTTCTTGATAAAACACAAACAAACCCAAAAAGTTCTGTGTGTTTTTATGAGAGCAATGTGAAGCTGTTATGTCATTTATTACATTCTAAAAATTAAAGAGAAGAAAAGTCAGTGTTCACTTTCAAGACAGTCCAACATTCTATAGAATACAGCAGAATACTTTCATTGACATTCAGTGATTATTATTGATGCTCCGTTTAAGGTTTATGACTGCAATACCTAACTCCATTCAAAACTCCACAGATAAGACTTTATTCCTGACTTACCTCTTATTACAGAATCATACGTATGAAAAAAAAAAAATACTCTAGTGTTACAGTTACTGCTCAAAAATGTACATAGCCCTTAGCCTATAGCAAAAGTTTACTTACTTGAGCCCACAATTAGTTCAGGCCAAGCTGGGGGGATCTGACTTTGCTATCTTAATATGGGCAGACAGCTACCACTGCTTTGCTGGTTCACTGTAATCTGACTATACGTCTGTCCATGTTATCTTTGAAGGACCCCACAAGCTCTCCCTCTTCAACACTATCAAGCAGACATCTGGTCCTTGTCTTGAGGTTCTTCTATATATCTCTCCCTAACAAGCTGGCTTATCACCTCACTTCAAACAGGGGCCCATCTTCACTCCCTCTATAATCAGCACTGATTACCAAATATGTGCATCCTATCATTTGAGGATATGCAAACTCTCTCCCCAGACCAGACAGGTCAACTTAGGCGTTTCATTTATTTTCTGCATTTGGCTCAGTATGTAAGATATTTGCATTCTGTAAAATCATGTACTCTACCTCTTTTCTGGCCTCTGCATGGATTGCCTTCTAGGCATATTTATTATATAAATATTAAATACTAATAATTACATAAATGTATCACTAATTACTGGATGCTTGCCAAATAGAATAAAACCTAATTAGATCGAATTAAATGAAGACCAACAAAGTGACTCATTTTACAACAAGGCCACCCATACAAATTACAAAATCAGAAGCTGAACGGAAAATATCGTAAGTAGTACAAAAAACCCCCAACCAAAAGAAGACAAGCTTTGTCTCCCTTATTCTTTAAAGCTTGACATGAGAAGCTCTGGTCAAAATAATTAAAAATTTCAGATTTCCTTCAGTTTGTCACTGCTAATTTTGCTCTTGCCAGAGAAATACAGCCCATTCTTGAGCAATCATCTGCTTAAAAGGAGTAAGGAGGAAATGAAAGGGTATGGAATAAACGTGACCACACCAGACAGGTTCAGGAGAATGTACAGACAGAGTTCACATAATAATCAACATAATGGTCACATTGTAGGAAGAATGACTGTGATTCCAATAATAATTACTTCCTTCCCGTACACCACTTGTGTAATTGGTTCAAAACAAGATGCAAATTGGAACATGGTATTTGTCTTTTTCATTCATATTTTAATATTAGTCGTGCAATAGTTTATCAGACAAGCCTTGAGGCTAAGTGTGAAAAATTAATACCTTCTGTTTTAATGGAGGAACCATGTGCAAATAGTCAGTATACTTTATATCTGTTTTAATGACAAAAGGAGATTTTTACTTATCAAAGGAAAATTTAACAACTAATACGTGATGATTCCTGCTTATACTGTTTGCATTGTTAGCCTGTTTAGACTCTTCCTGTAGTAGAAGAGTGTTGAGGTTCTTTAATCTTTACAACTGAAACTTTAAAATGGGACTCCATCTAGTCTCTTGTTAACTGACAAAAGAAAAATACAATTGGAACTACTAATAAACTAATTGTTATTCCCCCTCAACAGGCTGTATTTATAACATGATAAACCAAAAAGACATTCCATAATGCCAGCAACCAATATATTTACAAGGTGCAAAAAAAGGAAGAAAAACTGTATTGTGCCATAATTACCGATTAGGTACTTAGAGAGAAAATCCAAATATTTGAAACAAAACAAAACCTAACAATGAGGTGAAAACAGAGGGGGACTTTTTAAGATGCAATATATCTCTGAGGTGGTGAAGGCACAGAGGCCCTACTAGAACCTTCAGCTCCAGGACATCATTCCTCCTACTCAGTGAATTAAACCCATTTACAAGAAATCAAACATAGTCAGTGCAGTGGCCATGCATACTTCCACTACCGGAACCGTTCCTTGCAGAAAACCTGGAGGAATTACATCCACCTATGAAACCAGAAGTGGTACGTTGGCAGAAATCTCCTAACATATTTTCAGAAGACAGTTGATTAAAAATCTGGAAACGTACCTCCAAATATTCTATATTCACTTAGCTATAAATACTACTATGAAATACTTTTAAGGTCCTAGAATATAATTATCACGGGTGCTGTTCGCTTTCAAGGAGTCACGTTTTTAAAGCACTTGGGGAACCTTTGAAAATTACAGAGCTATCGGAGCAATGTTTAATTGGAAGACAAATTCCAGAGAGACTGTGGATCTTACTGTTGTCCTGATAGCACTTGGTTGAGAAGTTTTGTACTCGTTAAGAACAATGCCTTTCTGTCTGCTAAAGAGTTCAGTTTTGAGACCCTGATTTAATATTTATTTTCCCCATTATGTGTCTGAAATTAAGTCACACTGAAGATTCAATTTGTTCTTATCTGTTACTTCTTTCATCCATGCTCCATATTATTCCTAAAATAGATTTATTTTCATGCTAATTTGCTGACCAAAATCTTTTCCTCTTCTGTTTTGTTTTCATAACCTTTTATGCCTTACTTAGGCTTTTAAAGTCATGCCAGTGTTGCTCACTTTTTCTTTAGTTTTATTATGAAATTAAAGAAATAAACTGGAGAAAGAAAGATAAGTATGTTACACTATCTGAGCGTGATGAAACTCCTACAGCAGGAAAATTCACAGCTGTCCAATCCATCTCCTCATCATGAGTAAGCACTGTCGTACATATGGTGCACAACACTGACCTCAGATCTTTTTCACTCAGATTGCATCTGGTTCTTAATTAGTTTGATTTATAAAATGAAACATAATTGACGCCTTGGCAACATTATGTTGCTAGCAGCACAAATAACAAATTAAGAAGGAGTGAAGTAAAAGGCTCTTTGGTCATGTATGCATAATGGCATGCTGCATATATACAGTATTATCCTGTATTTCATCACTCACGTTTCATGTTGTTTTGGGCTGGGTCATGTTTAAATAAATGTCCTGAAATAGCTATATAATTGTGATTGATTCATATGATTTAAAAAAAAAAAAGGCGCTCTCTGCCAGGATGTGATGCTGTGGAAATTAGTCGTCTTTTCCAATGTGCATATATAACTCTTCTGTAGTTGTCTGAAAGTTTGTATTTATGAGGCTTGGAAAGAAGCTGTCATCACAGAGCTAAACTAAAACAGGACTGAAAGGTTAAACAGCATTTGGAACAGGAGTGCTCCCAGAGAAACACTTTGCCAGCTACAAAACTATAAAAAAGTACAGACGTGCTGGGAAACACAGCAGAGCTGAAGAAGAGCCTAAAGATGCCTAAAAGAGGACAGTCGGCTTACCAGATGGCCCCCTCCTTGCTGGTTCATTCATCAGGTTGGCCTGTCCAGTCGAATGAAGACTTGATGGATCACATCTGGCTTAGGGCGGAGGAGAGAGGGAATCTGTCTGGAGCCCTGCATCCTGAATACAGGAGAGGAGTGAATAAGGTTTCAGATGGACAGAACAGACAGAACGGTCAAAGTGTGGAGGCGCTTGGTAGCTGAGTTAGCCTCTGAAGAGTTGGTTCTGTTTTTCTCACATTCAGTTTCAGCTAGAGCAGCTATCTGCACCAAGAAGGATGCATGTCTTTAGCCTATCGAAGTTGTGAAAAGCACATAACCATTGTCAGAAGGTGTAAATCACCCAGATAGGGCTAAAAAGTACGTTTGCAGAGGAACTGCACTTAGTATTCACCTGTTCTATGGTTCTAATTAGAAGGGAGTCCAGAAAGAGCAGTGATCCGCATGCAAGAAGAAAGATGGGAAAGACAGCAGAAGCAGGTGTCAGTGAAGGAAGTGGCACACGAAGGATTGGAGTGGAAAAACGCTGGTTTCGCCTCTACGTTCACATAATCTTCACTTCAGAAAATAACATCACATCCTTCTACGCCAGGGATGTTGTTTTAAATCGCACTCAATTGATACTCAACATCAAGGAAAAACAGAACATCAGGGAGTAACAGAACATAGTCAATAGCGATGGTAGTAAAGAAAGAAGGGGGAAAGGAAGCAGAAAGGTATCAGGTATGAAAGATATATACTGAGAATATTTTCACTGACATTCTCAGACTAGATGGGACTAACACTGCTGTACCATGGAAAAGTATAACTTTGCTAGGACCACAAAACGGTATAGTAGAGAGGAATTGAATATATTACTTCAACTGCAATGTGAAATCACACAATGGAAATGGAAATGCATTCAGTGCCTGGCAAGACAGAACTTCTGAGCATTACTGGAATGTATTGGGGTCCCTTGGTAATATTATTACCTTCAAATTCTAGCAGTCTTCTAGAATTTGAGAATGAAGATCTATAGTACCAATTTCTACCTCATGTTGCTTATCACTTTGTCACTAGCAAAAAGGGCTCATCTTTTTGAGTCTTTAGGCACAGTCTATTACTTCACAAGATGGCATTACATCTTTGAATTCTGTCAGATATGTAAATAAGAAAATTGATTACTTTTCCTACAAAGAATGATCTAACATAGTTTCTGATCCAAAGCAGTTTCAATCAGGTCAATTGTCTGAGGACTAAGGATGAAGAAACCCTAGTATAGTAAGTAAGGAACTGCATTTCCTCTGTTATAAAAACAAATTATTTCAGGGACTCGACACTTACCACCTAACACATAGCCACTCACTCCAGGAAAAGTATTTGCACTGGCTGAATACCATTTTTTGCATATTATTCGAGCGGAAGCAAGAATCTGTCCTTTCCCTTTTCAGGCCCTGATACTCCTGCCTGCCTGCTCCAACAGTGAGGGAGGTAAGGGAGCATGGTGTTCTCTTATCACCGCACAGCCGGATCATAATTCTGCCATGCTTCCCAGCACACAGACCGAGATACACTTGAGACGTCATTCTTAGAAAGGGACTCGGATCCAGCAGTGTAGTGTAACTTGTAGATCATAAACAGAATGTGGTAGTTCACACCTGTAAATTGCATTTTGTTTTTAACTGAGACAGGTAAGAATGCATCCAAAACATAATTAAAAGTTTTCTGAAATATGATTTCATGTCAGAATAGTCTAAATCCACAGAACTAAAATGTTTCATGGAG
Organism: Burhinus oedicnemus; assembly: GCA_008921705.1. NCBI lineage: Eukaryota > Metazoa > Chordata > Aves > Charadriiformes > Burhinidae > Burhinus > Burhinus oedicnemus. The sequence goes on from VFFE01007257.1 coordinate 3,294,224, forward strand.
CTTAGCTACCTTACCTATCACATGATTTGTTTTGATAAAACAGACCTTTCTACTTGGCAAAATATAAACGTCTTCTTTATGCTTTCTAGTTTTGACTTCTATAACTTACAATTTATAACATAAGCAAAAAAGAACTTATTGAACAAAATCTTTCAACCACACTAAAAAGGAAATATTTCAATAATTTTATATTAACAATTTCATTATTAACTATATCATTCATTAAAAAAAATCAATAATCTGAGGTCGCTCTGGTATCCTCAGTTTATAAAAATGTTGAACTTTGCTATTTAAACAGCTCCAGTTCTAATGCCATGCTGAGAAAAAGATTGATAGTATGATATTTATAATACGTTTTTTCACACTATGAACACTCCTGGAGAAACATGACGTGTGCCTGTGGATGGCAGATTCTGGCACATAGGTGCCAGATTATAGGTTAGTTTGTGTTTGTTGGTTTTTTTTAATACATTGGAATAATTTATTTTTAACTCTACTACTTTCACAGTGAAAGCACCTTGCTATGCAAGTACTCCCTGTGATTTCTGGTGACAAAACTATGCCTATTAAGAGAGATGCTGATCAATGCTATTTTCTAGATTATGCAGCATGTTCTTTTATAATTTTAGATGCTGTCTTCTAGATGTTATTCCATACCATTAATACTGACAGACACGGTAGAAAAATATTTACTTACAGGATGCAAGACACATCTCTGAGCACATCACTTAATTTTACTTTTCAAGAAAACCACTTAACAAGGATGTGATTTGGTATGTTTTAGAATTGTACTATGAAATTCTAATTGTTGATATATAACAGAAATGAGGATGGTAATTAAACACATTAGAAGTATATAAGCATGTGCTTTCCCTCAAGAATTGCCATTGTGAAACACCCTCTGGCATAAATGGCAGCTGGGCTACAACGCTTCCCAAGGCTCTTGAAAAACTGCGTGAAACTGCAAAAATGAATGAGGATTTACTGCTCATATCCAAGGGACCATATGGGTACCGTTATTCTAGATGTTCATTGTACATCCATCAAGAAATGATGGGTTTAATGATGTCCTTGCTAAGGCAATTTGTACCTGAGGTCAGTGGGTTAACTTTGAAATTGGGCAAACTGGAAGGAGGGCAATGAAATAGCAGTGCCACCTATTAGCTCTCCGAGGTGTATATTTGGAAGGAAAAGTCAATCAAAACCCCAGAAGGAGCTTTAGCTGGCAGCTGAGACAATGGCAGAGAGACTTGCCAGGAAATGCCAAAAGAAACTGATTCAGGGAAAGAAACTCATTTTAACACAGGACTTACTCTTGTGGGAACAAAAGACTCACCCTCCAGGTATGCATTTGACAGATGCTGCTAAAAATATTTTCAGGAAAAAGATGTGGAAAAAAATCTACATTAAAACCACAGTGTCACAGAAGTACTTTCAAAAATGAAGTAGTGCTGATCACTTGTTTTTATTATTTGGGATATCTAAAAGAGAGGTTGCATGTAATTGTCTTCTCTGGCTATTTTCTAAATAGTTTAGAAATATTTGTTTATTAATGGTAAAGAGGTGATGAGAAAAAGCAAATATTTAAAAATAAGGTGTGCAATAGTATACAAAGGCATGCAAGCCAGTTTGTGATTGAAGTGATTATGCCAGGCTATTTCCTTTTGAATACATGACACATTGCCTACACTTTCAAGGCAGCACAATGAGGACATAAGTGACAGATTAAACTTGCTAGATGGAAATAACAAAAGAAATGGACATTTAAACATGAACATTCTTGGAGCTATTATAGGTATCATAGGTATAATAGACTAAGCATGGCTGAGAATAAATATTAAGTTCATTACAGAGAACCAACAGAACGGTTCATCACTGAAGTACATATAATGCTTCAATTTAAAAAGAAAAAAACTCTCTTTACTATGCACTCAACTAGAGTCAGTTTGGCCTAAATTCAGAGCTCAAATCACCAGATGGACATTGAATATTCTGGGGAGAGAGGAGGCTGATTACTTGTAGGGCTACTGGACTTCTGCAGGAACAGGAACGCTTGCCGTTGAGATGGTTCTCTTAACCCAAAGATAAGGCCTGCCCATGTTCCAGGCAGCCCTGGGATTGTTTCTACTACATCATCCCTAGGAAGGGGTATGTAATGTCACATTTATGCACTAGAGATACACCAGTTCTTCTGTCAGAAGAGTTACTGCATCCAAAGGCACTGTAGAACATTTGATTCGGGGTTTATTCCATTAGGAAATAGAATTTGGCATAAGAAAAATGGAATAGCAATGGAAACATCTTTTGGGAAAAACTTTAAGTCTCTTTACTTTATGGCAAAGATGTATTTGCTAGTTTTTGAAAGTAAAAATTGCATTGGCAGCATATCAAAAGGTTTACATCTGTGAAAACGCTTTTATCACAAAATTCTGTTCTCACTTGAACAACCTAAGGAAACCATAAGAACATTTGGAATTCAATGCTGAAAACAGGTATTGCTGCAAGCGTATTGTTTGGGATGCAGGAGACGAACCATGTACTGGCATTAGATTTTAGGTAATGGTTTGTGAAGACTGCTCACCTGAAAAAAGACTGTCAACAAATGCTAATTCCATTTCCAGAGGCCTCATTTCAATTTACTGATGCCATGACTGTACAAAATACTTATCAGTTGTCTAAATTCCTGTCAGTTTTTTGTCATTTATTGTGATCCTACAGCTTTTTGGAAGGGTTAATTCTGTTCAGCCAAGGAATCTACAACACATTGCTAGAGTGTATCAACACCTGCCTAAACATCAGATATTTTCATCTGAAGTTTTAGGTTTTTGTCTGGTTTGAAGTTTGTCAGAAACATTACACAAATTTTTTTTTTTTTTTCTGCATTTCTGCTCCTCTGCAGAAACCCAGCAGGAAGACATGAGACAGGGAAGTGACCAGAGTCAGTCTGCATGAGTTTATGCAGTCAAGGGTTTGTTACGTCATGGAGTCACAGGTTTAGTCACCAGGACAAGCATAGAAAACATTACATGATTTTCATGTTGCACTCACTTCTTTTATTTTTATTACATAATTTTATTATTTCTGTTGTGAAGGGATAAATGTTTATGCATCTGGCAATCTAAATGATCAGTGGTCCTTGCATTAGCGTTTGAGAGAGTAGGACTGCTTTACTTCAGATTATCAGTAGCTGCCTATTTAGCCAAGGCACAAAGCTGAAGAAAAACTACTTGGCAACGGACATTCGAACTCAGAAAAGAACAGAAAGAACCGGTCAGGAGGTATGAAAAATGAAGATTTCTAAGAGGTGCTCTAAAGACATTCAGTGAGATGTATCATGACATTTAAATTTAGATTTTTACATTACTTACATCAGAAAGGCACTATAGCCTCTGCAGTTTTGGGCATCTTTGGGGCAGTCAGAAGGGATTGTAAATACGCAGATTTAACAGAACAAACAAATAAAGGATACCAGTATATCATTTCAAGAAACAGATTCTGCTATGATCACAGGATAATTTCTATCATACATAATATAATCTTAGCAGAAGTGGGGGCTTTTGTGGTTTCTGATGAAGATACGTCATTGTGTCACTCAGTTAAACGTATTTGGCAACAACAACGTAGCTGATCATAGTATTTGTAGTATATTTGGGCAGCACAGTTAATTACTGAAGTATCATATGATCTTCCCTTAGGGCAATCTGGAAAGTTCAAGCAATAGAGTTAGCCTGTAGGCAACAAACTAAATTAATTAATGGTTATGCTTATGTTCCATATAGCAAGAGAAAATTCCAAAATACATGCATCTTATATATTCTTTAGTATGAGGGACAGAAACAGAACATCACAGCTTTCTTCCCATGGCAGATGCCAAACTGCGTCGTTTGCATACTAGTGCCACCAGATCAGATAACGTCATTACTTCATGAAGTAGAGAAGTAATTGCCAAATGCCACAATGTTACCTAAAGCACAAAAGAAGAATCCCAAAGGGTAATACAATTTCACAAGTGCTCTTGAGGAGAGGTACTTTTGTTTATCTCTGCACTTGAGAGAGTTCTGGAGAAAGGCAATACGTGAAAAATCATTTCAATAAAGAAAAAAAAAATTACTAATTCTAGCAAATAAAAGATTGAGTTTCTATATTAGGTTTCCTGAGAAAATGCAATCCATTTATAATATCCATAAAAGGATCGCATTTCTTCAGCAGCCATCAAGGCAGTCTCTGCCACCTTGGAAAATTTGGCAGGGCCAAGAATATGGGAGGAGGTTGAGGCTGAGGTCAGTCAGGCAGGTGTCAAGGATTTTTGCCCATCAGTATGAGGAAACAGTTTTCCCTTCCAAGCATAAGTGCGTTGTGCACTGATCTGAAACACAATTCTCGAGAAATGAGAGTAGTTTGTTATAAGCATTTTCTTAAATTGCTTCTAATAAACCACACCAAACTGGCTTTTGGACAGCCCAGACGCTCATTAGTACAACTGAGGAGAAATTCGACCTGTGAGTTCAGGTTTTTAGGAATACTGGAGTTTTTTCAACAAGAACACTCACTCATGCTTATCTAGCAGGTATATGCAAGACAAAGTCATGGTCAAGTTTATTGTTTAAGTGGCATAACTAAATAAAGACTTACTAGAGTTTTATGATTTTTAAATGACGTGAAACCTCACCTCAACCAAATTATACCTTGGATTTGGCTTTGACAAGAATATTTGCTTCCTGTGCGAGATCATGTTCTAGCATCAACCATAGACTGCATCCCTGGCTGAGCAATCTTGATAGAAAAGGATGGTATGCATAGTTGGAATTTTATTCTTGGATATTGAAAGATTAAACCAGAAAAGTCTTAAGTGGATTTTTAATTTCAAGATATTTCAGTTGGTTGTTTTAAGAGGATTTACACACTTAACTGATTCAAATGCATTAAAAACTGTAAAACTGAGTGACAATCTTGTAACAAAATTGGACTTATTTCTCTAAACCATGTTATATAGAAAGGTTTCTCACTCCCATTTAGATCAGGAGTCATTTTGCCATTGGCTGTGACTAGGAGTAAGAGTGGATCTTAAATGGGTAACAGATTGGAAGAACAAGGCTAATTAGTGATGTGAGCTAAGTATTTAAACATGAAGAGAAATGCCAAGACCTTTTTTACATTGTCATGCTGTGAAAAGCAAACCACCTCACATTTAGGATGCTTAATTCAATTTGTGTTACACTACTGATGATTATGAAATGCATTTTGAAGAGGTTTGTTTCATCTTCTCCTGTGAGTGCAGAAAACATACAGAGACTTATTTTCTACATGAAAGTACAAATATAAGTAGAGACACGCTTTATGAATGATATAAGAGAAAAACATATATAAAGAAAAGTCAAATTCAGGATATATTTAAGCAGATTTAAGAACTTAGGTTTTTATAGTATCATTTAACAGAATGGTGCCAACATTCTTCTTGGTTGGAACAGCTAGAATAAAAAACGAAAATAGAACTTTCTCTTTATTTGACATTTCATGTATAGTAATACATGTACACTCATGCACATACACCTCACACATATATCTTCCTATTAGTAATGGACTAAATAGGGATTTCCTTCATTATCATTTCAAATAAGAGAAATAAGAGACTGAATGTGACTAAAATTCCTGACAGGGTAGTGTTTTATTAAAAAAAAAAAAAAAAGCCAAGATGGAAAAACTTTGCACAATATTCAAGTAAGTGCAAATACATGAAGCACTACTTATAGTATTCTTGTGATCATTCCTAGCTCTTTCTCACATGACCTTCAAATATAGCTGTGTGCCAAAGCAAAGGATCAGTGTAAATTTATTGCTCAACAATATTTAATGGGTCTTTTTTTCCATCACGCATGAAATTCCACTTCTATAGTACTACAAAATGACATTATGCCCTTCCAGAAGTGCTCTAAAGCTTAGTGATACAAAGTGCCCTTCTGGGCTTTGCTGACCTAGCAGATTCCACTTTGCAGTGAAAGTGCCTAACTGGAATACTTTGGAACCTTTATACAAACAACGAACAGGCTTAAAAGGCGTTTCCTTTGGGGGATTTAGTAGATACTTAATTTTATGCTCCCATCTATATCCAGTCAATGTAGGATCAACATTTATTTATCAACACAGTTTCAGATTTTCATCTTACAGCATATCTCTGGAATTCCAAATAGAAATAGAAATAAAACAGGCAGTAAATCCATCCTTTCATTTTATTTAAGCCAGTTAGCTGTCTTCTGGATCAAAATTCAGTATTCATTTTACTTTCTTCTTATCTACTGTAAAGATACTGGAAAGAGCTTAAGAGAAATAATGAAAGTACCATTAAACATATTATCTACATTGTAATTGCCCAAGGGACAAACTGGTAAAGTAACTGGAAGTCAACAAAGCAATACAAAACTAAGTTGTTCAGATAGACATTATTTCTGTTTTATATTTACCTTCATTTTTCTTGATGGTGAAATTTGGATTGTTGACCATTTCAGGAAGAAGACTGTACAGGAAATAATGCCCATTTTTAGGATCATCTTTGTCAATGGCACTAACAATCTGAATTACCTACAACAGAAAGCACTCTCGTTAAGTATTTACACTCCTGATGAACATATAGTATTGAAAAACCCATTCCACTCTATCAGACACATTCTCATTTGTCTACATGCCTGATTAAAAATGCTAATTTATAGTCTTGCAAGGCTTTTACAGACCTTAGACTCAAAGTCTGGGGAACAGGGACTGTATCTGGCCCATTTAAACTGTTTCCAGAACAAGGAGGCAGAGAATAAGGAGAGACAGGTACACAAGAGAGGCCTGTAAAAACTGCTGCTGATTTAGGCAAGTCATCAATTATCTTTCAGCAATAAATAAGAAAGAAAAATGTTTCAGCAACACTCATGATGCCTATGGCAGTGTTTCATTCATATAGCCATGCTTCTCGTTGGACCAAAATGTATAATCTATTTTCTCCTTTCCCCCACCACCGTTTTTTACTTCCTTGAATAAATATTATTTTTAAAATTAACTTCTGGTGTGAAGTTTTATATGATAAATAATCTAATCTGAAAAAAATTGAAATATCTAAGTCTACATTTGGATTTTTTCCTTAATTTTAATAAAAACCTCAGTTATTCCTGTACTAGGAACTTAGGTTTGTTTTAAAATAGCATTATTAACAAACGATTCCCAGAATAATGCAGGATACTAGGGTTAGAAGAGAAGAGAGTGTTTGGATAGTCTGTATAACTTTGAATAATTGATTAACTTTGTATGAAGCACCTCGTATGATTTATATGACCAGCTACAGTATCTGCAGTGTATTTACCACTTTTACCTCCCACATTACTCAGACAGATATTGCATTTGATCATACAGAGCTGCATGGGAATATGAAAGGAGGAAAAATTATTTTGAAAAAAATCAGGAGGTTTGAATTTTTTTAAAATATTTGGTGCAATTACTTTTAATTCCAAGTATTTTCCAGAGAAGGAGAAACAGACAGCTATGGATTCAGATCCTGCACTCTGAGTTGAATTTCAATGGTAGTTAGCTGATGCCAGATGAGGTTTGTAAGGAATTTAATGAGAATTATTGACCTTTCCCATGCCCATTGAATTCAGTAACATTTTTGTCTTATGTAGTTATTTTTTTAATGCCTGAAGCAACTGACCAATAATTTCTTGGACAATTAAATTCAAATTAGGAATCATGACAAATTTCATTTTTCTAGACTACAGTAAAAAATGGAAACGGGGTCTGATGCTGTCCAAATTCAGACTGATACTTTAAATTTTCAAAGCTTCCCTAACAAAATGCTAATAACTAATATTTTAGACTGTTTTTTCCACAAAAGAAAGGACTATCAATCTGTATATGTTACATATACGAGAATAGTCAATATCTCATTCTTTCTTCTATGTTCTTCAAGAGTCAAAGAAAGAATAAAATCTTACTGGATAACCACAAGGAGCAACATCAAAACATAAGTATTTGAAATTATGTTTGAGCAGGTGTTGATATAGGCATACAGAATTGGTAACACAACCTAGGAAGGAATTTGAGACAATTAATTCCTTGCCTAACCATATCCTGGATAGGTCAGATTTATTATCAAAAATCTACTGGAAAAAGTTTTAGATAAAGTTTTAAATACCACATAAATAGATTCTTTTCTTTGATAACTGCGTCTGCCAAGGTGATAGGATTTCAAACACATGTATTAGAAGAGATGGACAAAAAAAGGCCTTACATAGCTTTTGCTTAAAGAAGTAGGTCTCCAACTTAATAGCTGCATAATGGATCCTAGAGAGCTATGCAGTGTGAAAAAATATAAACAGCTGAAAAATATATAAGCAGATGTTGTCTGTCCCACTGCAGAGACAGATCCATTTACAGATGTGTAACATTTCCAGCTTTCTCTTTGCGGAAGTGTAAGGTACTAAACTATCCACATGCATCAGGCACAGGGCTGGAGTAGGTGCTAGTAATTCTGTATCGCAGGTAAGTGCAATTTAAAATGGAATCCCGAACAAGCATCTTTAGACAGATACCTTTTATGATTGTTCCATTTTTCATACGCTGCTAGAATAGGAAAGCAACAGGGAAAAAGGATAATGGCACAGTGAAGTCTGGAAGGTCAACTGCCCGTAATAGGTGCCGATTATCAGATGGTTATGCAATTTCATCTCTACTGGCTACAAAACTGCTCATTCTTTCCAGCATCATGTAAGAGAGCTGCCTGTAAAAATTCACTTCACTGTCTCCAGGTTTTCACTTCGTATACCTGAAAGCCAGTAGCCAAGAGCATTGGTAACATGGGTTTTCAGCGCACAGAAATTTTATGAAATAAGCTTAGAGTATCAGTTAGTTTGGAAATTTTCAACAAATAGAAACTTGGTATATTCTTTGCCCTTTTTCTGCAGGAACTATAGATATCTCTTAATGTCCTAGAGAATTATATGAAAAAAATTGTATTTGAGTTTTTTCCATACATTCCTTCCATTGTTTACCAAATCATTCTTTCTCTGAAAATGCACCAAAAATTATATGCAAAAGACAGGCTTAGTGAAATACTACATTTGTTGTGTTACATGCACACATCAAGGAATTAAGAGTTAGTGTTCCCATAGCAACCTTATTTCTTTGTGCGTTTGCATTAAAATAAGCTCTTAAAATAAAAAAAAGCATAACATATAGACAGTGATACAAAGCTGCTCTATCTTTGACTCCAAAAGGGTGAAAAAAGTCCAGTAATTCTCATTACATTTTTATTAGTATGCTGATGAGTGTACTTCATTGCTCAGTGTTGTGTGATCACATAACGGAACACTACCGAAGTAATTCTCCAGTTCTTCATTTGTGGCTCCTAACATGGTAGAGAATCTTCCAGGACTGACCTGCCTTACCTATCACTACAGACGTTTTTCCTTTCCTAGTAATAACACGCATAACAAAGGTGTTCCACTTAACAAAATTGGTCAATACTAGTAATAAAGAAAACAAGAACTGATTTTTTCACTGTGTATCTGCAAGCACTACAGTCAAAGTTAAGAACCCTTTGGGTGTTCAATCTTGAAATTTCTGAAATTCATCCATGTAAAATTGCAACTTTGATGTTGTATTAAAAATTCATGCATATATTTGATTCTGTACATACATTTAGTAGAAACATAGCAAATCAGCATATTTTGCTTAACAGCCAGCTCTGGATTGAAATTAATAGTTAAACGATCCCCTAGGACAACTCAGCATTATAGTCTGCAGGTTTGTATTGCATTGCTACAAAGCCACATATGCCTGAAATAGTATTTATAAGACATTACCAGTATAATCATAATGAATGATGTAGAGCGATAGACAGCAAAGCAAATGTATCGTAACTATTATGTGCAATTTTAATATACGATACTGTTTAAAAGTCTTTTCCTGCAATGCAACTTGTTAACCTAACTTAGAATGGTTCCTCATCATTAGCAAACTGTCCCCTACTTTTATTGAAACTGTTCTTCCAACTCTGAAAAAACTTTTGCAGTTACATTGGTGTTCCTGGTTATTTCTGAATTATTTTGCAGACGCATAATACTATAAGCAGTAGATTCATCACAGCACAATTTTAACTTGGTCTTTTTAGCTAGAGCCAGCCCTTTACTGCTAGAAATTGCTATTTGCTAGGACCTGCCAATGAGCTTTGACTCTTCAGAGAGACAAAGATCTATCTGAAGATTTCTTCCATCAGAAAAAGCCAATCCTATTAGGAGAACTGAATAAAATAGAGACAAATTGCGAGAGACTGGAGGAACATTGTACTCCATTTTATGTTGCTCTAGTTTGAACACCAGCTTGAGCACTGATACATCATTGTCTGCACTACTTAAGTGTTTGAAAATTTTGTAGCTTTGTTTTGAGCAAACAGCATTTCACTGGAAAAGTCTGGGTATGGACTGGGGAGCAGTGACTGAGGCACTTTCCTTACTCAACAATACAGATGTTCTGTTCCAGGAGTACAGGAAAATAGTTTTGCTGGGCTGGAGAACAATCAACTGTACAGCTACAGCCAGCAAAACCGTGAATGTTCCAATGTAAGTGGAAGTATGCAAAAAAAGGAATAATAAGGAAAAGCATGAGCTGGTTTATGGTTAACTTAGTGGTACTGTAACAGTATATCCAAATCTTTTTTTTTTTTTTAATTCCTAAAACTAACAAAAAACATTTCTGGCAACTTTCTGTTGTACGTAAAAATGTGCAAGGAGCACACAAACATGTGCACGGAAAAATACATTTCCTCCTCCTCTCCCTTTCCTCTCCTATTAGCTGTAGTACCTCTACTGTTAGAGGTAGGTTAAAGCAAAGAAAATGCATCTGGCAATGTTATACATCAACAGTCTTTAATACATTCTGTCACATCACCAGCAGCTGCACTTGCCACTTGCAATTATATCAGAACCCAAAATAGAACACTTAGAAACTAAACTGGAATAGATGGTTCAATGTATTTAGGGGCTGCAAATAAGGTTTCATAAAAGGTTCAAATGTAATCTCCCTTATGGTAATTCAAATTTGATTTAATCTTAGACTTAAGTTGAACTGCAAATGTAAATAGCTTGGAATACCATAACACAATTGCGCCTTTCCTGCACATGTAACGTTGAACTTTAAACTTTGGAGAACTATCCAAATTAGGCTTTTGCCACTACGTGAGTAGTGTCTTGCTCACATTAGCTATTTCATAGCTGAGACACATTTAATTTTTTGAATTCTACATGTTGACTGATTAATACTATTTCTTCCAAAATTTGAAAAAAGAATAATAAGCACAAGAAAAACCTATCAGGTACTGTAGATACTAATATCTTTACAGGAGCAGATAATTTTTGAATGACAACTTAAATTTAGAACCTAACCTTGGTGATTATTCTGAACTGGTTACTGTTCCAATAATGTTATTTGTTTAAAACACAGAATAAATTGCAGGATCACTGCCACCTCATCCATGCGGGCAGTCAAATATTTAATAACCATCTGTAAAGTTCACACAGGGATTCATGCTCAGGAGTGACATCTGCCATCAGATCAAGAGTGTAAAAGGTGATGGTAAGATGAAGAATATCATGGTTTAATGAAAGTTTTCCATAAGTGCTTAAACAAAAGCCTCTTTTACCAGCTGACTCTTAATCATCTCATTTATTGTTTTACTCCAAAATGAAATGCAAACATTTTTCATCATCTCTTAAACCACCTGAAATTTGATAGGAATATCTAGATACGTATATTCAGAAAACACTGTACAACCCAGCTTCCTGATTTCAGGGAAGCGTACTGAGCCCTGGATAAAGGTATACTCATTAGAATTTAATATATCCTAGAAAATGTAACTACTCAGCATCTGAAATCCACCCTGAGCTAAACAGAAATCTACTCTGAGCTAGAAGAACTTAAACACCAACAGTAACAGAACTGTCTGCCCATAAGGGCACATTTCAATAATCTGCTCTTCAGCGGTTAGAGAGAATTCTCATTTCTTAAATGACACATTTTTTGACACCTTTTTAATAAACAAAAAGGGGTGCTAGAAGTCAAATAATCTTCCGTAACAATCCAGTCATGGCAGAGGTAGGTTGTCATATACTACTGTATAGGTTGTCATTTAAATATTACTAAAAGAAAATAATTTCTAGCTCTATTGTCAGGTAGCCTTCTTTGGAGAATAGTGAATTTAATGCCTAACACCCACATGAGACACAGACATAGTTGGATTAACGAGACTAGTGTCATGCTGTCAGCTGCTGTTTATTTAAGTAAAATGTCACAATCTAGAAATAAATTAGAAAGTTTAAAAACAGTGAATTGTTGTAACATACAGTGTTTCTCAAGCTAGTTAAAAAGTTAAATCACATTTACACTGCATTACTTTCTAAAAGTCTGTACATTTTCTTGAATTTGTATCTTGTCATTTATGTGGCGTATGAGATATTCTTCCCTATTTCTGTACATTTGTGCTTCAAAATGGATGCCTTTTAAGAAATCTGTTTCATTTTCTTTGAAAAAGGCTATACAGGTTAAATCTTGCTTCTGATATCTTGCTGTGTTTATTTCACCTTGTAGAATGTTGTGTAAATACTTCTGCCAACCCTTTTATGTCATTAAATCAAGAAGCAAGTAACTTGTATTTTTTTTTTTTTTTTTTTTTTTTTTTTTTTTTTTTTGTGAAGTATACTAAAAACTTGAACTCCCTTTCTCCAGCACCCCATCCCTCTCTAGATATTTTACATGCAGTTACAACTCACTTGACTTTCCATCAGGTTCTGGTTTTCTTTCTTGTTTTTTCGCAATTGTCATAGGGGAGTGGATAAGAACTATACAGATATAGATTACAACTGAGATATGGGTAAGGGGAAATGGTTTTACTGTTTTAAGTGTTTCTTCTGAATTATACCTGGGACCAGCTGAAATATAGTTCAATAACTGAATTGCAATTCAGGATGGATTATACTTTTACCTATTAACACACATGAACCTAGGAAGCAACAAGCTCCATCAAACAGAGTGGAAACAGCAGGAGCTTAAAGACACTCAGCATTTTTTCTGGATATTGTCCCAAGATACCTACATTTAATTTAAAACCTGTACTTCCAAAAAATATGTAAGTCCATATATAGAGAGATGTACCACAGAATACAATCACAGGTTTATCTTAAATGAATATTAAGAGTTGTTAGCACAAAGACATAGGCACATATTTTGGGAATAAAGATAAGATGTCGCTGAGAAACTGTATCCCATTCTCACACACCAAAGTACACACCATAAAAACAAGGAGGTACTTACTTGTCCAGGCTTCCCATTCTCACATAAAAAGGCTTCATGCTCTGATGCAAACTCAGGAGCGTTATCATTTACATCAAGAACTTTGATAGCAACAGGCACCCGGGACACTTGACTGTGGTTCCCTAAGAAAAGAAATCAAAGCATAAAAGGTAAGCATATTTAATGTGGGACTGATACATAAATGCTTACATAGTAACCGTACTCTTCCTGTCTTCTGTCCTTGCTCAATTGGGTTGTCTTATCTGTAACGGATTGTAGAGTTGAAGCATGAGATAAAGAAGAATGGCCAGTATTTTATGGTTGAAAAGAATAAATAGATCCCCATTGCAAACAGCATTTGTTGGAGATTAGCTCAATGAAGACCTTTCCTGGACTAAATTGGTAAGATTTTTCTTTGATGAAGTTTGTATTGTTTTATTGATAAAGTCCATTATACATGGAAAAGGGAAGGCTGTAAACAGGATAGATTTATTTCTTTGTTTATCTTTGGCAAAGCACAGAGCATTTTACTCTATTAGTTGTTCTGACTGCACATCTATTATTTCTTCATTACAAATACGATTAATGCAGAGACCCACATTGTGAGAAAGACAGATGGCAGATTGACATAACTAGATAGTACTTTGGACTATTAAAGTACTTTGATTCATCCGCCACCGACTGAAAATATGACCAGTGAACTACTTTCTTCACCGAAATAAAGGCTCATGATTTATAATACAGAGCTATTTTGCATAAAAGTCTTTATCACTGTAAAGAGTAGAATAACCTTGTTAAGCTGTAAAGAAACAAAAGCTAAACCAACAGTTCGCATTCTACTTTGAGTAGATTTCACAGCCAGTTTCTAGTGTCTTTCCTTCAATTCAGTGTAGCTAATTTATTTTAAGAGATTATTCATAAATATTTTAGACTATTTTTTCCCAAAGAGCAAAAACATGAATTCAGTTTAAACTGAGGTGGCCAGCTGATCTGAAGAGTTTAAAACACTGTTCTATAGCACATACATACCTCTACAAGTAACTCAATACTAGCTTCAAAATCCATCTCTTGGTGAGTATTATTTTACAACCATAGTATTTAATCTTGTTTATATCATCAACAATTTCAAGAACTGCACACCATGTGAATTAAATTCTGGGTCTGACTTGTAATTGAACTACGTGCTTTTGCCTAATTATTACTGCAGGCAAGAAAGCTGCTACCATAAGTCAGGGTATCAACTTACTCACAGTTGTTGTGACAGCGTAGCAGCTGCCCAAAGCTGTCATCAGTTCATGTGGGTTCTGTTCTCTGGCACTAGAGAACTGGCTTAGGGGAAGGAAGGACACAAGTTCCTATTGCCTGCTGTTCAGTGTACCTCTCATAACAAATGTCTACAAAGTAGAAGTAGGTCATGCTCCACCAGTGGGCAGGTAGCAACTGGTGGCAGCCCTACAAGTGGTAGAGACGATTAAAGGAAGAAGCACTACATACACTGTATTTTGTGTGGTTTCCATCAAAGTTGACTGTGTTGTGACCTAATCAAACTCTAGCTCTTGCATCCTTTTTTTTCCCCTGTATGCTAAAGACAGCTATAATTTTTGAGGCTCCACCGATAAATCTAAATGTGTAAGTTTCAATTGCTCTACTAACATTATTTTGAAATAGCATAAAGATAACTGTTTCAAAAGACAGAAAACCAAATGTACTAGTGCTATAAACAAAGGCTTCATGTTTGCTGGATAGCCTGAAATATTAAAATTCCACCTGTTTATGGATATGGAAGATTACAAGACATGAGACTTTAAATGCTTCCCATCTGAAGGAGTCAAAAGTTTTAGTTGAGAAACAAACATGTTACAGAAGAAAAAGAAATCCCCGTCAAAATATTGTAAAGGTAATCTTTATGTCCGTTTTGCATCATATGATCTTCCTTATTAACAGGTGAGGTGAACACTTATGCAATGAAATAATAATGTATTTGAAATCAAGTAAAAGTTAATACGCAAATCATGAATCCCAAACGTTTTAAACTCTTTTATTATCTTAACTTGATAAAAATACAGACAATGAATCTTGAGCTTATCAGAATTCTCAGCACTAGTGTCATATTTAAACACTAAAGATTTACTTTTATCCAAATTAATGAAATGATGGCAGTTCAAATTTTAAAGACATTACAGAGAAATGTAATTAATTAGATAAGCTTCTAAAGAAATTATTCATGTCCCTTGTGACTGTCCCCAAAATGTTTGTCTTTCATCAGAAATACAAACATTACATTTAAAGATATTATAATTAGAAACTTGATGAGAATTCATTTAAAAAATTAATTTACTAAACACAAGAGAGACTCAACTGGTTTGGAAATCTCCAAACAAGGGGATATCCACTGCCTATTAGGGTTCTTGTGACTATGATGAAATTTGTTGTTGAGAGAGCGAGCGAGCGAGCGAGATGGAGAGGGAATTTTATCTACTGCTTGTACTGCCCACCACACTGAATACACGGCATTATTTTGTCATTGCAAACTTTTCAATGAAATTTCACTAAGTGATTTCCCTGTAAATAAAAATCACCCTAAGCATACCTATTCAAACAAATCAAGGAATTCTCACTAAGCAAATCCAGATTTCACTTGTGGATGAAAACTCTGTCAAGATAAAATAGTTTAATCTGTCAATTTTCATACTTTTAATGTCTGCAAACGTCTCAGTGGTAAAACAACTACACAGAGGATGCCCCTCTCAAATTTAAATCCATCTGTTAGCAATGCCCAATATCCTTGAACTAGAAGTAGAAAGTGATGGAAGTGGATCCACTCTGATCCACAGAGTGCACAAACTGTTACGTTTGCATGGGCAACTCTCCTTCATACAGCTGGCCTTCCTACTGATTAACATACAACCTTCAGAACTGTTTCTCATTTGTATGAACGGAGAGTCAGTTCTTTCTGTAGTCACAAAACTGAGTTTTAATTACTGTAGGGTTTTGGTTGGTTGGTTGGTTTGGGTTTTTTTCCCAATGACCTACCCAGTCAATAGAATTAAGGGAGACTGCGTCTTCTTGCTTGTATCACATAGATATTTGTGAAAGCTGCATCACATGTATCTATTGTGATGCACAGTTTTAAAAGACCTACCTTGAATCTTGGAATACAAGTATATCATTAGGACTGTCACTTGAGAAGCAATGGCTTGGTTTGAAAATTTAGCAGCCTGAGGTGTAAGATTAAAAAACATTGAGAAAATTTCCGCTAGTCTAGTTTACCAAAACTCTTTTCAGAGTAAGGCTGCACAGAGCACTCAGTTTTTAATTTCAGATACATTCAGTTGGTCATCTGTGGACACTGCTGCCACAGCACAGCATGTAGCTATAAGAAACACATATGCAAATTGTGTACATAATTTCCTAGAAGTACAGCTCTTTTCTGTCTCTGCTGAAGTCTCAATTACTGCCCACAGCTGTAAGATCCAGCAGTCTGCTGTAGATGAGCACAGCACACGCACACAGGAAGGAACATCTAAGAGGGATATAAGGAAAGGATGACTCAATGTAAAAATAACTAGTGGAACTTACTAGCGATAATAAATAAATTTCAAAAAATAACGGAAAGTCCAGCTGAGTTTAGAAATGCATACTGAAAGGTATACAAGAATTATAAGGACCAAAAAGCTCTTCTGCTTTTCTCCCCAGTCCTCAAGATTCTAGTGGAACATTAAATGCTTGAAATACACACCTTGCTGGTACTCGTTGTTGAGTAACACACCCATTGAAATTTACTCAGGATTAAAAAAGGCTGCAGAGTTTGATACAAAAATGAAGAGGTAGCTGAGACAATCAAAGGCAAATCCCATTATAAGCCATTTAGTGTCTCCAGACCTGAACTTTTGGAGGCTACAGACCCAGGCTAGCTCTTATTGTGATCAACACGTTCCTTCCTTTCTTCCTTCCTTCCTGGAAAAACCCTGCATATCCAAGATGTGCGCGTACCATTGGAAATCTGTAACACAAAGCCCTAAGCATTGTTAACATTGTTACTTCATGCAACAAGTAAGACTAGGAGTAACTAGAGCTTATAAATCAAATTTTTGGTCTTGCGCCATAACTAACAAAACATTATGCAGCTATTCAGCTCCCATAAACACTTAAACCCTTCATAAACATGCTTAAAACACTTCTCCACTCTCCTTGACAGATAGCGGTCTTAAAGAGCAGTGGTCTTTAAGAAAGAGAATCATTGGCTGCACAAAATTAAGTTCATCATTTAACCCAAAGAAATCCAGTGTAATCTAGTTTTCCTTTATTCAATTAAATCATCCAAAATCACTTCAAGGTTCTCTTTAAAAAGTCATAAGCTGTCTTGCATTTTAACTAAAATTAAGTACCTGAATAGAAAGTAGACTCCTAGAAAATAACACATCTTTTATTATTATTATGATCACCACATGGCTTGGAAATGGCTATTTCATGCTTCTCCGATTCAGTGAAATTCCTACTATAATAATATTTTAAGTTAGAAGTAGAGGAAGTCCTAGTTCTAACAGAGAAATCAAAAGAAAATCTGAATCACTGACTTAATAAAAACAATAGCACTTGGTTTACATCCCTTATATTTCAAACCTATTAAGTTGTATTTTAACAGATCCATTCCTCATGACTTTATCAAGATTTTATCTGATGACTTTACTAAGATAATCTACATGCAGGACAAGTTTATTTCTCCTGTTATGGTTTATGTTGTTGTTTTCTTTGTGCAATCCTTTACTTATATAACAACACAGCTTATAACAATTTTTTGCCATATAAAACTGACAAATCTAACTTTGAGAATCCTGAGAAACAGAGATGCTATTGTGAAACTGAAATTTTATTTACATTGAAGCTTAACTATAGAAATCACACACTGCAGCAAATACTGTGTTCATTTGTCTGAACTGTTATGTCTTGATCTGATTCAAGAGAGACTGAGCGCCTGAAACTCACTCTGAGGTTGTCAGGAAAAGACATCAGTAATTGGCACGATTTCTGTTAAACGTCACAGAACATAAGCTATTTCTGAATTAGGATAAAATTCAAGCAACCAAACCAAAAATCCGAACAGGATTGGTCATCATGAAGATTTAGGTCCCCCTTGGAATTCTTGTATTTTTCAAGGATGAGAAAATACTAAGAGTTGTGGAATATCTGTAAAGTAATATAAACATATCAGTGCGCAGCAGAAAGGCTTCTGTAAAAGTTGCTAAGACAAGAAACAAACACTGCTTCAAAATTAATGTCCCATTTATATTTATTTCAGCACACTGGAACATATTAGAGGAGCACAGATTGTGGCCAGTCTATGCGTGTACATGTGTGTGGGAGGGAGGCAGAAAGGAAAAGATGTGAAACATATTTCTCGGGTTTGTTCCTTAAGTCATTCTTTGGGAGAAAAATAATAACGGAGTTGAAAAGTTTTGTCTCCTTTCAGTAGATCATTCGCTTTATTTTATTACGGTCTTCAGAAGAAACATGAACAAGTCAAAAGCAAAGCCGTGTTATGTTCTATTTTTATTTCCTCACTGATAGACTGTCACAAGTCTAACCAAGGACCTGCTCAACATCTTCCACCTCCTTCATTTTTGTCCACTTTTCTACCTCTCACTGCCATGAAAAAGACATCTGACTCTCACAAAGTGTGTGCTTCCACAGGCTGCCACAAATGCAGAAGAACCCGCTAACCAGGTGCAGTGCGAGGAGTGTATTTTGACCGCGTTTCCTGGAAAGGAGGACAAGGAGGAGGGGAAACTGAGGACACACTACCTTTTCAAGTCCTTGATTTCAAAGCTGAATTTGTAGTTAAGAGGTTTCCAAAGTTCAGCAACTCCATCTGTGAAGAAGTGGCTAAGATGGGCCACACACACCTACCTATAATCAATATATAAGATTGAGTATAGCTTGAGACTAAAGGACAGATTACACTTTCAGGTTGCTGATAATACCAAAAGAAAAAAGAAAAGAGTAAAATTTCTGTGATAGATGCACAAGCCATGCCAGAAAATGTTAATTAAATAAAGCTATATTCTTCAGGCCATGCTCAGACAAAGTTTTCACTCACTTTAATTTTCTGTGGGGTCGTCTTTTTTTCCCTCCTATTAGTGCATGTAAGACATAAACATTATTTAATATAGTCCAGAACCAATAAGAATTTTGAATCAATTACCTAAAATTTGCAGAAAACAGACCTGCAAAAAGACCAAGCAGATCATTTTTTTTATCAGCGACATTCTGGCTAACTCTGCGCTGAGGTGCACTTGCCACTGTCATAGCAAAGTAATGTAAACTGGCTGTGTTGGTCTGCACTTTTGCCTTTCACTTCGAGGCCTGATTCAGCTTCTACTGAAGTTAGTCAGATCTCTTCTACTCTGGAAGTTAAATTTCATCCTTGTCCTTAATATTACATTATCTATTTCCTACATATAAAATAATTTAAGATTTTAAATGTAAATATAATTTACATTAAAACAGGGACTTCAACTGGGCACTTTGTTAACTTTACAGTAGCAACACTGATTTATAAAACTTGATAATCAAATTCTCTGCTAAAAAGGTTAGTATATTCCTTCCATACAGATACGTAGTGATGGAATCAGTTAGCCCTCATTTTCCTCATCTGAGGGCAGGCTCTAATTTGACATTCAAATGCAACCTCTTTGTTATGTTTCATACCATTACACGTGTGGTTATTCAGCAGTCTAACAAATAGTTACTCTGTAATTACCTCTCATACCCTGTGAATTGAAAGATCCATTTGCAAAACTGGGAAAATGTTTGTATTTTTTTGCAGAACTATCATATTTTCTTTGGTCTATATGCATGATACCGTCTTGTCTGGACGCACAGACAGATCAAAAGGGCTTGGAAAGGCAAAGCTAGATTGGAAAAGCAAGACATCCCCCGGAATGTAGTTTACAGCTGTGAAGAGGGTCTCTTCTACCATAACCCTGGTTATAAGGGAAAATAACAAGACACTGTTCTGTTTAAATTTAGCCACGCATGGTAAGAGAGGAAAAGTTATCCGCGGCTGCAGTGTGGTTGAGAACAGTAAGTGAGCTGTAATTTTGTCCTTGAGGGAGCAGAGGATGCCAAAACTAATTTGTCTTCACCTTAGAGCTGCAGTGGCATGGGAAGCATAAGCAACCCCCATCCCTCGTGCCACCCTCCCCAAAACCCAACAACCCAGAAAATGAAAGGTTTCTGGTTATTATAAATCACTTTGAATGGCAGTCTCCCTTTAATCACAATGTTTATGTTGTGAAAAATCCACCTCAGTGTCACAACTTCCTATTCTTTTTCATGGACTCCAACAAGAAAATGCTAGAAGATACAGCAGGTACTAGATGTACTAGGTAACACATGAGTGCTCACCACATGTAACCCATAAAAATTGCTTAAGTGAGTGACCAGCCTGCATGGGATATGCACTAGGGAACAGAAGGGGGGATATTAAGGTAGGGGGAGCAAAGGGATGGGGTGAGGCTTCAAAAGGGTTAGAAGGGGCATCCTAATCAGAAACTGTAGCGCTTTTCAATATCAGAGTAGCTATTATGAGCACTTGTCAGAAGCTCTAGATGCAAACAGCATGTCCTTAGAGACTGTTCTTCTGCATATCTAATTCTGACCACAGTGAGCTTTATATTCATACTGACACATAATCAAGATATATGTGACGCATCAATACGAGTAAACAGATACATAATTCAAAAAGAATTATTAGTATAGCTGCCTGAGCGGGTTGTACTGGAAGCCACTATAGTCATGTCAGGTTTATGACAATGAAAACAATTCTGTTTTATTCACAGATCCTAAGTAAATCCTTAAGGGGAAAAAAAAGAAAAGAAAAAAGTGCACTGCCAACATCTTTCCACCCACACATCTATCCAGAGACCAAACTGAAACAAATGCTGGCGGAAAACAACCTGCATTTCTGATACAGTACTGTGTTATTGAGCCTTATTTGTCCCTACCGAGGATGCAAGTCAGGCTGTAGTTTGCAGTTATGTCACTTTCAGTAAATGAACTCTTACGTGTTTCAGTGGTGAATTGTTACAAGTACAAAAATTAAAAAATACAGTTTTTGGCAACTACTGGCAGTGGATTTATAAACTATAAAGAAAGGCAAGCTAGAAATGTTTGAAGTTATACAGTTTGAAGTTATACATTTTTGCAATAATCAACCCAGATTAAAAAAAAAAAAAATTATACCTAACTTCAAGAATAAGCAATAGCAAAACAGCATTTGTAATCTCTGGAAGCATCTGCAACTAGGAAGCACTGTTCTACAGACCCATCATTTTAGCAAAAGTCAAAGTCTACTAAAAGCTTTCAAAAAAAGTTTTTTCCACATCCTTGTGGCAGCTACCAATAAGAAGGAAAAAAGAATTAAGAAAACAGGGAACCACGTCTTTCTGCTACCTTTATTACACACACTAGCAATAATAGCAGCGTGATGAAATGCTACTAGATCCTTACTCCTTGAGGATCACAGCACCACAAATGTAGCTAGGATTCCAGATTTTCTGAGGCAGTGTAATGCCTTAATCATTGTGAGAAAGTAACAGATTTTCATGTCTAAATATTCTCATTGTTATGAGAAAAGATTTCCAGAAAATAATATGGTGCTGTTGAGTGACAGAAAAGGATTTGCCTTAAAAAATAAACCTGTGAACAGGCAGGAAGAAAACTGATTGAAGAAAAGTTTTAGGACAAAACAAATGTACCAGGGCATGATTTGCTGCTGTGTTGCTCAATTCCAGCTTAATCAAGGGAGTTGCACTACCATAAAACAGTCAGGAATCTGGCCTGCACTTTAAAGCAATTATATTGTTAATATGCTAATACATCATGCATATTAAAATGTTATAAAATATTGACTTAGATATGCAAGGTCTTATTGTCAATTATAATTAGCTATGAAATTTTATAATGACTAGCAGCAATAATAATAACAGCAAGCAGACCAATTGAGGACAAGATGTCTGGAATATTTTGATTTTTTTATTTTAAATATTTGTGATTGAAATAAAATAATTAATAGCTCAAATGAAATCCCTCTCTTCCTTACTGATAGACAAAACATCAAAATGCTTTAATAAAAATTTTTATTAAACAATAATTTATTATAGAAGTATTCAAATGTCTATTTTTAGAGCTCATATTCTTTTCTGGGACCGATTTTCTTAATATTGCAATTTAATGACTCTTATGTTTCCTTCACAGATAAAATATTGTTGGATATGAATCAGGTTCTACGAGTTTAGCATCAAACCATTCTTACATGCATACCTCCAGCAATAAGCAAAAAGATCTCCCTATATCCCTATACGGATATAGCATATCCGTATGTACCCTTAAAAAATCCCCTCCTTTTTTCAGCCAGAAAATTCTTTGCTATCCAGCAAGTTTACTAGAAGCTCAAAGCATGCTACTCCGAGTTGAGTCTTTCCGTTACAAAGTAATGTGCTTAAAGAAGATGGACTAAAATGATATTCAGTTACAAACCTCTACTCTGACCTACTCTCATGCTTCCGCCTTACGGAACCAGCAGCGGAGATCTTAAGATAGTCACGTTCCGCTTAGAAGTACATGAATTCCACTTACCAAACTAGATGAATACTACACAGTATTTTTAAGATTAATCATATTTTCTTCAGAAATTCTAATTCAAATGTCCCAAGTGCAGATGGCCAATTGTTAGTTGTTCAGTTTAACAATGCAGTCATTTTGCTAATATAACATGTATATACGCCTCCAGTTTTCTCAAAGTAATTAACAAACATACTTGACGTGAATTAGTCAAGTACCTTTTCACTAATGACCCCTGTATTCCTTACTCGGATCTTTATCTGTTTTGTGCCCCAGAAAGTCTCATTCCCTTCTAAAACACCACCTAGTATCCTAACCTTTTGGGTTTTAAGCTTTGAATAGTGTTCTCAATTCTAGTATGTTTTTGTGAAATCAACCTTTGTGAATCTAGAACTAAGATGTTTAGCCTGGCCTTATAATGCCCAGAAACTGGAAATAAAAGAAGTTAGACTGTTCACACCAATCTCTCTCCTTTTGCTTGCCATAATTATGTTTATTACCTCCTCTGACTTTTTTTGTTTGTTTGTTTTGCACTGAATTACTCAGATGCTTTATTCCCAGCTGCCTTACGTGCTTTCCTTGGAAATCAGAGGTTGCTAACTTCCACTCAGCATCCCACATCTGAATTTTAATGCTTGCTCCTGAACTACTGAGATCATTTTATATAGAGATTGTTTCGTAAGAACATTCCATTGAGCTGTGAAAAACACTAATGAGAAAGTTTGTGATATGTCTGAATGCACCTTCATAGTCAAGAGCTGCAAACGAGCCTTATGTGCCATACCAGCCCTCCACTGACCAATGGCAAATGCTCCGCGACCCATTAGAATCTATGGAGTTCCACGTAACCCTGTATTTATGTGCAAATGAATAAGAACTACCTTACTAAATTCTGTGTTTCTGTGCAAAAGTGATGGATTATCTAGTTTGAGTTCCACTAAGCCTGAGAAAAAAGGGTCAAGCGAAAAAGGTTAATATTCCCGAGCTTCTCCTGTTTAAACCTCCATAAAGGCTTGTTTCCTTCTCTTTCTAAAACTTACTGAAATTTACCCAGCCCTAAATTAGAGGTAATTATATGATGCACCAAAGTATCTTCCTAAAATGTTAGAATTATTGCTAATAATGCCTATAGTCATCTTTACAATAAAAGGCTAAATAAAATTAAAGAAATGAAAGCATGAGCAAAGGTATTCATGGCATTAAAAAGCACGCTGTAGCTGAAGGCTTATTCTGAAGAGTAATTATGGCTCTCTTCCTTTTTAATTAGTGTCCTTGTATTTTTTAAAGGAATATACAATACAGATAACTTTAGTAGAGCATGTGCCGAGTGATGATTCAATTATTGTATTTATACTCTTGGTAAACCATAAAGAGTCTTTCTGGCTTTATGCCCTTTCCCATTAGGTGATAAAATTGCCTCATACTTCTTCATTTCTAAAGAATGCAGTTGGTATGGGTAATTACCTCTGTCAGATAGAGCCCACAGCTTTGTCCTTGAGATTCCTGCGCTCTACGCCTGGAAAATATTTCTTGTGATCAAATCACCATTTCCATTTCAAAATCTTGTCTGTATTTTCATCTGTTGCTTTGACTAATAATCCACAAGAATTTCTGCTAGTTGTGGCACTTCTGGTACTTTGCCAAGCACTGGGGTGGGGGGTTAGCTAGCCACTGGTATGCTTTTTGTTTGGCAAGTGAAGCTGAATACCAAGAATCATTTGATAAAGCAGTCAATAAAAATGAAAATAATAGCTCCGTGACTGCAATGCTTAGAGAATAAGGAAAATAGAAATTCCATTAAAACCATTCAGAGACTGAAAACTTGGCTAAAAGCCTTGCTGTACGCTAAGAGAAATGCCTTCTCCCAGGCAGCCCTGCACTGGCTCTGGAACTCCCCAGGGGGCTGATTTGTTGCGTGTCCGTGCACGTGATGCACAGTGTGAGAAGAGGGAGAAGGTTTAGAAGAGCCTTCTTGTAGCCTGACGCAACAGAGCAAACGGATGCACGCTTCCCCTCCGTATTTGCCGTTGGCCTGAAAAGGCTGGAGTCTATGCTAATCATAAAAGAACCTGTCTATGCTTGAATATGCTCACGGTAGTGTCTCACGAATCGTAACTGAGATTCGACCTGAATGCAGTCTGAGGAATCCAGTGCTGCGCACGGTCATAAGAGGGCTAGGAAGAAAATATAAATCCTGAATAGCCCACGCAACGTTATGGCAGGTGAAAGAAAACTTGGGGACTTTAAAGGGATCATAATTTATTGTCTTTAAAGTTTATGAACCACGGTTTCTGTAATCTGTCGGTGTGTTTTTCACACATCTCAGAGGCTGCCAACTGGAATACGTTTAGAAGTTTTTCCTTGTTGAAATCTATGGTATCATTCAATGAATTTCTACTATGTAATACACATATTCTTGAGAAGAGGATTACCTCACTTTTTTAAAAGAGAATTCCAGATGAGCATTGCTAATAGTGAACACATTATAGCATAGTTTTTGTTTTCAGAGAATTTGCTAGAATCCTGGATCTCAAGCAGATCTCAGCTACAGTTTAGGAGGGATGAGCATGCAAATATCAGGATATTCATATTTAAATTGGAGGAATGTTGTGCAGTTCAATTATGTTGCTAATACACTTCTTTCTTGCCTAAGTTAAAACAGCTTTTCTGAGATAAGTCTTTGCTTTGGTTTCAAACTACATTAGCTCTCCATTTATTACTGCTTTTGTTATATCAATTAACCAGCAATGACTGAAGTGTAGGGCATTTCCTTAGTATTAATGAGGCACAAAGCAAGGATGCCGGAGAAATATCTGCAATGTGGCTGTTACTCCCATTAGAAGATGGAAATGGAAATCCATGGTGCTGGAGGCAGAAATAAGATAGACTTTAATTATTATATGCCTTATACATGTATGACAATCCGATAGCTTGAATGATCAGTGATTCTGAACTCCATTCAGAATCTGTGCAAACTGCAGCAAAAATGTTCTAATAAATAAATAATGGCTATTTGATTTTCTTTTAGTAGCTGAGTAGCATTGACAACACATAACTTGGTAAGTACTGCAAAACCTGTCCAGGGAACAGAGAATACTGAGGAGGTTAGCCCAGCCTGAACTCTGCTCTGCTTCACTGCCCAGCAAAATTGCTAACCAGTTAACGCAAGCAACACAAGCACGTCAACATGAGCAGTAGCTACAGTAGCTGTAATTGTAACTTATACAAACTAAAAAATGTACTTGTGTGTTCAGATGAATGGGATCACGTATGACCATAAGGATCCTGACTTTACTAGATTTTACTGAATGGCGGAAAATTCCATTTCGAAGAAGTACCAAAGAACCAAAGATGTGATGAGCCTTTGTACATACAAAAAAGATGCACCAAAAGAAACGTCTGTAAGTTGATCATTCATTCTTCCTGCAATGCAATCCAGGCTCTCGGAGAACACTTGCATATGCCCCCAGATTCCTTTCCTGTTCAGGGCATAGCTCCAGAGAGCCCGAACATATGAGCAGCATAACTAGCCCTGACTTACAAAGCAAGCCTATATCCGCCCCCGTGTTCTCCCAAGCATCTAGGTAAAATAAACCTCCCAACCTAGGCATACAATTTTAAGCTCACATAAGTCTCAACTACATAACAAAACAATGAGAAATCTCAGTAGTCCAGTATTTAAAGTCCATCATCAGTATCAGAAAACAAAGTTCACCTTTTATATTCACAGACCAGAAGGTATGTTCTCAGGGAAAGGTCATTTTGCCAGTAAGCCTGCTCCCTCTAGCCTGTAATCACGTAGATGTTCCTGCTCCTGACTCAGTCAGCAGAGTAAACTTGAACATATGGCAACGTAGAAAGAAAATTTAAGAATCAATTCATAGGTGCAATAACTTTCAGTATCCCTCTTGCCATGAGTGTCAATACACATATTTCTTCTGTGAATCCTAAGCCTGTGCGTCAGAGTGATCTTTCAAAGAGGTCAAAGTTCTTTGTAATACTCTTTTCTCTTAAAAATCCGTGTGACAGAATTCATCAATGTAGAGGAGTCACCACATGACCACACAGAAAAAAAGTTGAACAACAAAGCAAAAATTCATTTTACAATATAAGTAAGAGGTATACAGAATCATACAATAGAAAAAAACGTGCAAAAGGAATGGAACATTTAAGATTAGACAGATTTAAGGGTAGTAGTTTTGAGGATCAAAGCTGCAGAACAAAGTTATCTACTTATTTTTCACTAAATTCATGGAAAATGTATAACTAAATCTGAAATATTGAAACTGTCACCTAAATATCACCTGTACCATATTGATCACTTGCAGTCCAGTCTTTTTCACTGATCGCTCTTTGTATTGTTTCATGTTTAGTAACCAAAACCAGATTCAGATGGATGAGATATTTGAGGAATTATCTCTAGGGGGCATGCCACATAGTTACTGTGATTTAAACAGGAGGCATAAAACTATATGCAACTTGTCTACATATTTTGAGAACCAGAACATAAAGGCAATACAAAAGTTTGGGCAACTGTTTGAGGGAGAACCACACAAGGTGAATTTTCCTGAGTCTGTCTGGCTAGTCAACCACCGGAGAGGAAAGGCTGCAGACAACTAGAAACTCCTTCACAGAGGCTGGAAGGAGTCTGCTAGCAATGGGACAGTGAAAGGAGGGAAATGCCACCCTCCAAAATGTCTCACTTTGCACAGGTCTCCGAATATGATAGTAATACTATTTGTCACCAATAGCATGAATTTGTTTTGCAATAGAACTAGCCAGACACTTGCCTATGAATAGGAAAAGAAAATGTCCTTTGGAAAAAAGACCCAGGAAACGGGTCTTTTGTCTGTTAAATACTTACAGAAGAGAGTCACAGTCCCCACTGGCTCATGCTTTTGTGTTTCTCCTCCTAGTTTTGCAAGACGTGAAATGGTCAAGTTCACATTTTGGGGCACTCAGATTAAAAAGAAGTGGCATGTTTAAAATTAC
Organism: Burhinus oedicnemus; assembly: GCA_008921705.1. Taxonomy (NCBI): domain Eukaryota; kingdom Metazoa; phylum Chordata; class Aves; order Charadriiformes; family Burhinidae; genus Burhinus; species Burhinus oedicnemus. Next base: position 3,322,157 of record VFFE01007257.1, read on the forward strand.
CGGACACACGTTCTAAATCTGATTGTTTTCAAAAAGATCAGCCAGCCTGAATGTAAATATCTTCACCCTCAAGCCAAGTGAAAATGCAGAAGTAGTTACGCTCAATTCAGCCAGACCAATCTTGTCTTGGAAGATCCCTACCAAAGACAGTGGCTGAGGGACGATACAAAAGATTAACTTTGTCATGGTGACAGCAGAAAACTGCCAAAAATTACCTGTGCTTAAGGCACAAGTTCAGCTGCAGGTAACTCATCAGCACAAAGTTCTGAAATAGCGATGAAGGTTTTGGCAACACTTGGTGTTTATCTGTGAAAGTGTTGATAAATCTGGGTATATTTAGGATCTACCATGCTGGGAATCAAGACGAAAAAACCCAATAACATGGTTTAGGATTAGTAAGCAAGTGTCATGGCAATGAAGTGGTCCGATCCTTGCCCCACAGGAACAGAGGTGAGCCTTGAACTGACCCTAGCAAAAGCAGCTGGCCTGGGAAGAGAAAATGCTCCTGTATGAATGATGCTGACATATTTATTTTTATAGGAGAGATCAGCACTCCATTAATATTACTGTCAGTGAAAGCATCATAATGACACATTTTGTATTTTCATTTGCTGCTTGTGTCTGCCTCCAACAGATTTCTGTTATTTTTATAACAGAGATCTTGCTTAGTATTGTGTTGGGAAAAAATCTAAAAATGCCCATTTTACCCTGCTCGACAGTTCTATGAACACATTTAGTTTCTAGATGAGGAGTTTAAAAATAATTTCTCTTAAATAAGCAAAGATAGTAGTCTATGAAATTAAGCTCTTGTTTTATGTAAATTAGGAATACAAAAAAAAAAGCCATCAGCAGGAACATAAAAGCTTAGAACAAGATTTACATTATTCTTTTCATAACCAGTCTGATAAGAAGCAATTTTACAATAGTGATCGATGCTGAGGCTCCCAAGAAGTCTAATGACAAGGTCGATTTCTTACAAAATTCTCGAGTATAATTATATTTTAAAAATCTGAATATGCAACAGGGAGACTTGATTCTGATATGGCTTAGTAAAGTGCACTTCTGTTAACTTTGCTCTGACACACATGTATAAGGGAGATTAAAAAATGAATTGGAGGAGTTTCTTGAAAATTTGTTCTTTTTACTTTGTTCTTTTTCGACGTTTTGGAGGAAACAAAATGTAAAATTACTTCTCTTTTACATGTCACTATTCCAATGTCTGAAAACTTTGGATCACAAACTAATAATTCTCCTTTCCATGCCATCGGTGAATCTCATGATCTGACATTCCTCATGTCTTGAGAAAATCGGTACGGGAATTTTTTATCTTTCTCTTATAAAAACATCACAATTATTAACTGGTTTGATATTAACCTGGGCAAAACACAGCCTATGAAACCAGAGCTTGCTTACTTTCCTTATGGCGTTTGATTCCCTGTGTTGACTTGGCTTTCCTGCAAGCAGAAAGTATTCTTGCTAATTTATCTAAGTAGTGTTTGCTGGCAAGATTTAACAGTAATTAACAGGGCACGGTTGGCACTACTGCACTACTAGCAAAGAAATACACAAATTATTAAGGTAGGTCATTGGAATACAGTTTACAAGGGTTGAACATTGAGAGCTTAGTTTATAGTCAGACTTATCATTTTCATTTATGTATACCATTTTAGTTACCTGTCACGTTTGTGTTTGAAAACAAGTACCACAGAAAAATATTGGACAACAAAAATGGGCCAAATAAGCATCCTTTACCTTTCCATTCCTTACGTTCAGAGCTACAGTATTATGAAACTGAGCACTGAAAGTTCTCTATCATAACACTATATCCTTTAAAAAAGATACTCTGGGAGAAAAGCAAGCTTTAACATCACCCTATTTTCTATAGGCAAGAATTAGCAGCGCTGATCTTCAGGCTCCAAAGACAAATATTCTTACGACAATGTGTCAAGTGTGCATGCACGTATGGGAATTATGCATATACATTGACTGCAGAATAGATACATCAGCAGAAACGTTTTCATAGTTTTGTTTCAATTAAGATGATGACACAGGATGACAGACCTATGTGCTGAATCTGTTCTTTTGCTGCAATATGTTTATGTCAAATGTATAGTATAAAATACAGTGCTAATATTAATAATAAATTATACTGTCATATGTGATCCTGTCAGCAGTGCTTCCAATTCCAAATTAAAAAAGAATTCTTCTTGATTAAAATGTAGGACCCATATTCCCAGACCGGGTGACACTCCTGGCTCCCAATGACTTAGGTGTACACATCAGTCTTGATAGTGTTGTGGACCTGAACAATCCATGTTCTTGTCTACAGCTGCATATGAGTAAATTAATTCATATGTATCAAATGGGACTGCTTTCATGCAAAATTACTCATGTGCTTAATCATTTATGGTACTGAAACATAATATCACTCAGCGTTAAGAACTTCTGGGTTGAGTCTACAACTTACTTCTACAATAGCAAAGCTTTATTTTTTCTGTCTTGATATAACTAACTAAATATCAGGCTTTGGTTTTGGGTTTTTTTAAACATTCTTTTAACGTTTACCCTATATACCCTGTACGAATGTACTCATGTATCTCTTCAAAATCTGTACTACTGTATTCACTGAAAAAAATGCAGTTTTGAAAACTTAAAGAAATGGAACTTCAGCATAAATTAAGTTTTCTTTCAAAAATTCCGTAACTTAAAAACTCAATGTGTTTTACTTTTTGCTGAATTATATACAGTTTCCACTGCGCACGCTGTTAAAATTAATTATAAACCCAACAGCACTAAAAGTCAGTATAGACAAATACTTACTGGTTTCGGTAGCTACAATAGTTATGTTGTGCCACATATTTGTTTCTCTGTCCAGTGGTGTTGCCAAAGTTATTTTCCCATCTTCTGCATTAATGTTGAACTGTCTCTCAAGGTCAGTATGCCGATCAATGGAAAACCTACAAAACAGACATCCCTGTAAGCTACTTGATGAAGTTAGTGTAATCCATACAATCACAAGACAATGTAGGGAGCCCTCTGAGAGCCGCAGTTTTATAGCCAAATGGATTGAGAAGCTCAATAGCATAATAATTTATAAGACAAAATGACAAACTGAGACTAAAAAAACTTATTAATTATTGCCCAAGGAGTAATTAGCTGTATACCCAGTGTGAAGGTCATAAAATGCCCTCAGGTTCACTGGGTAACATCTTTGAAAAACGGTGCTGATCAAGAGTTAATTACACAATCCATCACGTTTATTAGACAGTTTCTATGGTATTTCACAGTAACTGCTGATAATTTCAACAGTAACGTATTAGGCACAGAAAAATGGTGGGCTTCATGGTTATTTTAAAAAGGGCTGAATAATATTATTTTACCAATAAATTTCAGATTAATGAAGCATGAGCTATTCACCAGGCATATTATTTGGTTATGGTTCAAGCAGCTCCGTGGGCAGAACGCAGTTAGTGAATCACCATTTTTCTATAAAACACTTCAAACGCTGAAGGACTGATTGTTTTACACACTGACATCACTGATTTTTAACAAAACACGTTTCATCTGACAGGTAGTCAGAGTTTGCAAATGTGAATGTCCAGGTAAATCATGCAGCCTAAACAGAGCCCGCTTGACAACAAGAGCGAGCTGCAGTAGATTGCTCCAACAGCGCATTAAGCAGGATGATGATTTAAAGCTCAGAACAGGATCTCCAGGAAAGCTTTTATGTTTGTCCATTTTCACAGAGTTATTCTATTAATGTACTATTCGCAAAAAGAAATTAAATCACAAAATTAAGCCTTCCAATTTTTTGACAGGAAAGGTACGAAAGGAGAGAGTTTAATGATAAACTATTGATATGGTTCAACAAAAATTGACTTCAAGGGGTTTTACAGAATCCTAATTGTGGATTTATATAAAAGCCTTTTAAGCTTTTGTGTCTATGCATTACAGAACCGAACAGCATGCACTGACAGATTTTACATCTGTTCTGCATTATATCTAGGCATAATAGGGTGAGTTAGGATACAGTATCAGACTGGATTACATTATATAGTGGTCAGAAAAGTGACTCAGACTGTCAGTTTCTCATTACGTTTCTACTTTTTGCAAATACGCTGTTAAATTCACTGATAAAAGAACAAGAGCATATTTTGCTACAGTGACAATGGCAGAGTTATCTGAAAATCAGTTATTCCATTCTGGTTTATGCTTTATCATATGCAATTTCCAAAAAGAAGTTCTGATTCGGAAGTTCCTTTATATGCTACAATAAACATATTTTGACGAACTCAAACTCATTCCAGTGTAACACAATTGATTCTGATAGACATAGCATTAGGATCTGATTTCAAAGGTTAGGATTATGGCTTTCATCTCTTTTTATTTCAGTGTCAGATATTTTCATATTTAGAATGAAAGATACATTGCAATTACATTGCTTGTGCAACGCATTCAGTAAGATACCATTCACTTTCAAAAAACCAGTTCTAAATTATGAAAATTTATCAAAATCTTAAAGTTTAAACTTTTAAAGACTTTATTACTGAAGATCGAGGCTAGCATGATCACACTGGTAAGGTACGTAACAACTAACGGATTTAAGAGTGAAAACCCCTATTTAACTAGGAAATGGGATTTGTTAGACATTTAAGTTTTCTGTTTTTAAACTCTGAGAACTAGTTTTAGTCACTTAAAAACAAGTAGTTTGGTTAAGAAGAGTACCAGAAAAAAATATGAAGTAAAATTCCAAATATATGTGCCCAAAGCTAGGCACATGCATCTATATTTGGACATTTAAGTAAACTGATTTTCTAGTGAGCTCCACATACTCAGTTCTCAATGGTTTAACGGGAATTGCACTCTCCTCAGCATTTCTGAAAATCAGGTCACTTGTGTGGAAGAATAACGCTGTAGGTGCCTAACTTCAGGCAATCATTTTTGAAAAGGTATCTTAACCTTATTTTGATGTCTCCCTAGTTCCAATTAAAGTATTAGAAGTAAAAGTCTGGTACAAGTGAAGTTAAAAAATACCTTACAGACTTTCACAGTTTAAGATTTCACTCAAGAAAATACGAGAAAGACAGCAATTGATGTAACTTTTTTTAAGATGTCATCACTTAAAACTATCTATTAATTCTTCATGTTTATGTCACGATGCAGAAAGAACTCTTCTGATATCAAACATTTATGAAATGTTTACAGTCCACAAACGAAATAAAATATGAAATGCTTATACGCTATTTAATGTTTTAGTTGACCTCGCCTTGACATAAATTCCATTGAGGTAAGACACAGTTTTTCTCTAGGGATCAATCCTTTTTTAAACTTCCATTCAAAGCCTTCCTGCAGTACATTTTTTGAAGTTATAAAACTGGGAGTGTAACATCTGTGAGTTTATTATATTGCATTTCATCTCATCCCAACAGTATTTATTCACAATGCAAAACCAGCATTCAAAATGAAACATTTTTAATGTAAGTTACATGGTTTTACAAGACTACAAAGAGGTAAAACCCTCTCCTGATTCTAATTTGATAAATATTTGGTACAAAATAAAAAATAAAATCTGCAGTGTCATAAAAACCTGGGAAAACTAATAGTACATTTGCAGTTTCCTTTTCATGATAATGGTATTGTAACTCTCTTTAATGGGAATGCATTGTCAGATCCATAAGCTGTACATAAAACATACACTTCTCTAAAAATGAGAAAAGAATATCTTGGGAAATAATATCTTTTGAAATTGCCATAAAGCCAGCACAGGTTATTGGGAAGTTTTGGTTAGTTTATGGGTCTGCTATGGCAATTATAGGAACAACCCCATAGTGGTTTAACAGAAGACTTAAAATGATGCTCAGTCTGCTCCTGCACTGTTGATATTGCTGTTATGACTTAATTTGGTGTATTCTCTTTTGCATAAATGTAAAGAAGAGCAGAAATCCTTTTTTGCTGCACCTGCTGAGATTTGAATCATAGTACTGATACCTCATCAGTGGTAAATCACCATTGTTTATTAATGCCGGGCAGATCGGACATGCTACTTAGTGACAGATAAACAGCTGTACCATTAGGGAGGCAGAAAATATCGTATCTAGGTTTTTAAGGCCTGCTGTGAATTAAGAAAATGATCAACTGCTGCCAAAGATGAAATCTCTGTCGATATGAATGGGGAAAACCTGCCACAGTGAAGCTTATCTCTCCACAGAGAAAGACACTGAAGGGCAGTGATTTATAGGAGGGCAGAGACAGTATAGGAAGAAAGATTATTACCCATGCTTTTTTCTATGCACTTGGATCATGCTTTATCCAAGGTAATTTACTGCAGATGAATAGACCACAGTTATAAAATAAAAACAGAAACATGAAATAAGTACTACTGGAATCAATAGATTTGTATGCTAATAGATAATGATCTTTCAAGCCTAATTATATACTGTAAGCCAGAATGTACCACTCTTACCAAATAAACTACAGTAAAACTTTACAACTAGCTTAGCTGAATTCACTGGGTCCCTTTCCCAAGAGAGACGCATGCGGTCTAGCTGTGGTAAGATGTGAGCCGCTGCCGCCTGCTTCTGAAATGACTAGGCTAGAATAAGACAAACTACTCATGGTGTTAACAATTACTAGCCAAATTTGTAAATCCTTTTCACCATCAGGCTTAAAAGTGAGTCGGGCCCTTGAGCAACATGCACAGCAGAATAGCAAATAGAGATAAAAGAGAAATTTTGCTGCTTATTTAAAAAATACCGGTTATGAAACACATGATATAGTTAGACTAACCTAGCAACCGGTATGAAGAGATAGTACATATTCATGGGAGAAACAGATAATGAAAGTGTAATTCAGCTGAATATCACATTATCACTTCACCATTCAAAGATGCCTTTGCTTATCCACAATTAGGGCTCAACAACAACAACAGCGAGGAAAGTCCCATACAACATACGCATCATTTAGTCCCATCCATCTAAAGGTGTCTACATTTCTTCGGCTGATCCAGAGATTTCAGACTAATAACCAGTACCAAAACTCTGCACTTAACACAAGACATTCTAAATAACCCTCTTCAGGTATTTCCATCAGGTGGGCACATTCAGAACCAGACTGGTAAGCCATCCATACACCTGCTTGTAAATCTATCACAGGCTTCATGCCCTTTAGGTCAAGTGATGGAAAGATCAGAGAATATGTTTCATCACTTCTAAAGTACTGTCATATTGGATAGAAATGAGGCTAAACTTTTCTTTTTTTTTTTTTTAAGAAAAAAAAGGAAAACATAGGAGAATTTCCAGGGTGTTTTCCATAATAATTTTTCTGTTTTGTCTCATGACTCAATTATCAGACTATTTCTATGTTCAGAGATATCCGAGTTTTATTTCATTTATGGTACTGAAATACTGTGAGTTTACTGAGTCTTTGTGTATAAGATTAATGTGCAGCAGATGTGGTATTGGTAGTGCATAAGGTAAATCGTATTTTCATTTGTGTTGCTAGGGTTTTTATAACAAACGTACACAAAAGTTCTGTATAACCAAAATACTGATAGAACAGATATCTATTGAAAAATATAATTTCCTTGAAATGCAATTGGTTGTTGTCTCCTAAAATTGTTTTAAAGAAAAAAATACATTAAAAATGGCCAGGCAGTATTAAAACAGTCCATTATTTTTAGAACAGCATGTTTTAATTCTGTTTCTCAATTTTTTAACTTATGTTTAATAATTTTGAAAGCGTATCATGGAACATATACATAAAATTTACACCATATACATGATACAATAATAAACACTTGAAATGCACAATCAAAATGAAACACTCCAACAAAACAATGTTTCCGTATATTTTTGTTAGAGCCTGCCATGTTCCAATTTTGTTCCAAATTAGAAATGAAGTAACTGCATTTCTGCTTCCTGCTTGTCTCTGATGAATATTTTTGCTCCCGTAATAGTAGAACTACTAACTTGAAATCTCTTTTTCTTTGCCTTAAAATATTTTTCATGCAAAAAATGAAAAAGAAAAAGAATTTGGACTTTCCAGAGCTATCCCCCAGATAAGGCCAAATTAACCTGGTGAGCAAAGAAGAAAAAAAAAAAAGCACAGAAAATTAAGCTCTATATATTCCTTAATTAGGTATCAAGCCAATACTGTAGAAAAATTAAATCTTATGCAGTACTGCACATAATATTTTTAAAGTAGATAGAAATCACACTAATTAATTACATTTTTGTTGAAATGTAATGAATTTTTGCCAATTCTGTTTCATGAATATCAATTGTTTCTATATGACTTGATAAGTAATAACATTCTAATGCAGTTTGCACATAGAAAATATTTTTCTTTTAAAAGTTTGAAAATATCTTATCTATAAAATGATGAAAAAATGAAAATGAAGTAAATACTTTACTCAGTTAAATTTTTCGGCCTTAGACAGAATGAAGAAGTTCAGTTTTAGGACACAGGGAGGCTTGTAGCTGGTCTAAATGATTAGGAGTTTGGGGCAGGACTAGAAAAGAATTCCAGAGAAATAGAACAAGACTGGAAAAATAGCAGAGTTGAAGCCAGGCTGAGATGAGCAACAAAGGGGACGCAATTGAGAGGCAGAGGAGTACAGGACTTGGCCAAGAGCAAAGCAGAACAGGGCAGAGACAAGGAACTAAGGTTAAATTGAAAGAGAAATTACTGTGGAGCTGGAGTAAAGGAAAGAAAGCCAACTTGCTGCCACCATGGCTGGTTTCACACACCTTTCCGAAGACCTTGTCTTTGTAGCGGCAGTGCAAGCCCTTTTTCACAGATGCCAGTGGACTGCAGTAATAAAATTAGGGGTGGAGCCACTGCTTAAATTGTGATAGACCAAGCTCTGAGCAGTTGATATTACTTTTTTTCTGTTCACATAACATTTTTCTGACGTGGGTAACTCCCCTCACTTATTTCCCGTTTCTGTGATCAAATTACCATCTTTGATCATCCTGACAGCTTCTCTGGTAAGAAAATAAATTCAGCACCTATTAACACTCTCTGGGTTGTGTGCCGCAGCAGAAAATATATTAATCCATTAATTTGTTTAGAAATCTGTGATAGCGAATGCTACATTTAACTAGTTTTGAAAGAATGATTTAGGAATGAGAGACTCCACCATACTTTCCAACATCTTCATACACAAGTCCTAATACATCCAAACATGCTGGAAATTCTGAAATTCTAATTCCGCAAATACTAAACTACGATATGCAACCCTAAATAAAGGTTTAAAGTTTGGCCCTGAGACAAACCTGAGGTAAATGACAATGATTAGATAATGGTCTTAAGTGATCAATTATAACAACTAGCATCATCCTCACAATGCTGAAGACTGCTGGCGTAGCTTAAATTTCCCAAGACAGTAATGTACCGTGATTATTAAACAGACTCTCTCCAAATATACCTTTACTATGAATTTGACATTTTGGTGTTTGTTTTCATAACACTTTTAGCAGGCAGTACTACACATAGCAAAATGTGTTTTGGGAACACTTGCATCATACCATACTAACCATTACAAAGGGGGAGGGGAAGATGTGTGCTCATCAAAATGAGACAGAAAACACTGATTTGACGAAACTGGAATAACAGATTTCATTAAAGTTAGATCAAAAAGGGAAAGCATTGTAAATGGAAGATGCAAAAGTCATATGGGCATAATCATCTCTGACTTTCTATCTTTAAACCAGGAATGGGTTAAGCCAAAGGTATACAAAATATGTTTTGACAACCTTACAACTACATGGAAAAAACTCAGTATTGCTAGTGCAGAAACTAGCAGATTGTTTAAAACAACTGCAGAGACACACACTGATGACTCAACCCCATCAGACCTCATACACCCTATTTCTTATTTTCATTGCATTCTTACTGTTTCATAAGACCACTCATGTGGCAAGGAGTATTTTTGTGATTTTGAAAAGGATCTCAACTGATAAATCTAACCTTATAAAACAAATCCAATACAAGTATTTTCATAGAAATAAAACGGCATGAGAACAGTGTCATACAATGTATGGGAAAACATACTTAGTATTCTGCCAGCAGTTTTTTCAAAGAGAACTTTAAAGAAGCACTACCTTATAGGACTGGAAGACACGTCAGGGTCATGGGCAGTCACCTGACCAATCACAGAGTTAATAGCAGCATTTTCATGCACTTCCAGTAGGTAAGTAGGTGATGAAAAGACTGGTGGCTCATCAGCATCCTCTACTACAATTTTTACTGTTGCTGTATCCTTGAATGGTCCTCCACTGATGAAGCGAGGATCAATATGAACGTTGACTGCTTCTACCTTCAGAGTATAGGATTTTTTGGTCTCAAAGTCCAGTGGCTGTTAAGAATGACAAAGATAAATGTCTTTTACTAATGGCCACAGAGAAAGAACAAATGAATATAATGCTGATGGATGAAAGTTATGTGCATTTAAGCACATTCAGTGAGTTTTAATGCAATCGCTTCCCACTCCCAGAAATCCAACCTGCAAATTTTCTAGGCATATATTGATATCTGTTTATTAACCAGCCTCAGAGAAAACAAGACTCTCTGTTTTCTTGCTTTTCACAAGAAATTTACCAAACTATTCTCTCTAATGAATTATACCATTACAATTACATAACAGATAAATACTACAAATTTGTTGGCGATGACGACTTGCATACTAATCATGCACTTAATCAGTGCTTTGTTAGTTGGAGATAAGAAAAAAAATATTATACCAGCTCCACAAAGAATAAATATTTTATTACTTCCAGAACAATGTGCAAAATGCAAACAACTAGCAATTATTTGTTGGACATGAGAGGCATTATGTGGAAAAATGTAGAGCTAATCATATAAGAAAGTACTTCAATATTATTGCACTTCAGGTTACTCCATTTCTGTTTATAGGGGTAAATGAGGTAGACATCTCTCAGGAATTTCTTAAAAGCGTAGCAATTCCTATTTCTGTATCTTATTTTTTTTTCAGAGAGAGAAACACTTAACCGATTACTTTATTCTATCAATATACCTGCCATGTCACCATTGTTTTTACGTATTTGCAGTTCCATATTGAAACATAAAAGATGAAAACACAGGGGATTTAAAGGAATGAAATACCAAATAAAAACCAAATCTGTGACACTTTTGAATATTAGAATTTTTCATTAGAGGAGATTCAAGTTCGTGTCTTGAAGCACATCAGTATATTCACTATATAATTCTCTTGTGTCTCACGATGATTCAAATTTCAAAGATGCAAATTGCCAAGTATTGGAAACATATCAAGATTTGCATTACAATGTCCCAGGGATAAAAAGAAAAGGACATGGAAACTCTGAATCTGCAATGCAAATACCAGCAAGAGCACAAATAGGGACCTTCAGGAAGTCTGTCAAAGCCTTCCATATGTATACTTTCAAATTTTGTTGGTTTTTTTCAGGTATGAATCAAGCTCTAATGGGATTTGCTCTTTCTCACAAATTCTAGTAAACACGAGAAAACCTTGCTTCTTTAGCAGCTCTTAAATTAGTAAGCTTTTGTAATTATGAATGGTGATTTATAAATCAGCATATTCACAATTTGCCAATCATAGCTCCTATATAATTTTTTCAATTGCTTTTCATATGCTTTACAGAAATGACAGCCCCCCAATACATTTAGTCACTCTTAATCAGAGTATCATATTGAAAATTTACTCTGCATTGTCTAAAGCCCATGAATTTATGCTGGAGAAAATCTGTTGGTGAACAGTACCCTCCATACATCGTCTACGGCAGTAGAACCAAAACGATTATTGCTGTCAAAATGAATATATGAAACAACATTATGTTAGAGACTCAGTTATGAAATAAAGCCAAGGGAACTGGGGCAAAAGGCTAATTGCCTTAGTTTACAAAAGAGGCCGCAGCATACAATAAATAACAGTAAGGAAGATCAAGGATGTATATCATAATTTTCTCTTTAGGAAAACAGATCTCAATTTAGATAAATATACATCATTTTATTATGCATCTGCAGTGCTGACCTACTCACTGAGAAACAGAAAATATAAACTTCTGACAGGTACTCTGCCTGACCTCTTTAATTACAGGTACAAATTGAATATTAATTACCTGTACTCACTGGAAAGTAATGGTTTGGGGTTTTGGTGTTTGTTTTGTTTTTTGGTTGGTTGGTTTGTTGGTGGGTTTTTTTCCCAAACAAAGATTCATTCAGAGTGCTTTATGCTACATATTTTAAACCCTCTATGCCAGTGTTATATTCATATCCTTTTCTGGAAGACAGCATAAGAATCGGCTCTCTTCTTCCCCAGAAAATAATGAAAATTAAGTCTGCAATTAACATTTCATTGACTTTACAAGCCAAATTTTGTTCTAGAAATGCTGCCTCTCCCCATATTTCTGTATATAATTGGGTGGTCCTTCTGCTGTGCCTATGCAAATACCTCATCTTGCATACATCAAGACTGTACAAGCATAGAAAAGGTAACAGATTTGTAGCCTTCTTTAGGGTCCAAATTTAGCACTTCTCATGTGAAACAGTACTGATGACCTTGGTAAGGTTCAATGAAATCACTATTCATTGAGCAAAGAGAGTTCAACATGAGAAAAAAAAGCGGACGATTAAGCCTCTCACATCAGGTAATTTAAATAATATGCTATGATTTTTTATTTTTTTTTCTATGAACAGTATTTGACCAGCTATACAGCAAATCAAATAATAAAGAAAAGTTATTTGATGAATACTCAGCCAAGATTTTATGGAAGTTTATACCACTGACAAAGCAAATTCTAATCTACTCTTCTCCTTTGGAACCAAGGAAGCAAAACCTTTTGATTTGACCACGTGGGAGCCCAGATAAGATTAACACAAGCACAGCACAGAAAATACTTCCATGGACGCCTCCCCAGTTGTCACCTAAATGGCAATTTTGAGCAACATGGCTAATACATCCCTTTTTTATCACTTCACTGGCTTGACACTTCATCCATATATAAAAGAATCCTTGAAAATCCAGCACCTTCTCACAGAGTACAGTCTGGCTGGGTAGTTGTACATACAATAAACATTTGGGTTTTTTAAACAGAGATATCATTTACCTTTCTCACTCTAATAATGCCGTCCTGAGTTTGGGCATCTGTAGTAATTTCAAATAAATCCATTCCATCTCCTTCAATAATATCATAGGATGATTTAGCATTTTCTCCAATATCCAGGTCATTTGCTTTCACCCTTCCTATTGGTTCACCAAGAGCAACATCTTCCATTACTGAGAAGTGATACAGACCTTACAAATAAGAGGAAAAGACTAAACATTACACCTGATTCCAGTATCTCGTGTGTGCTCTTCATTTGTTTATACTTCCCCAATGCAAACTTTTGAGATGTGCAACTGCTACAAAGCACATTTACACAAGTTATTCACTGAAAGCAGCAAAACGTGTTCCTTCTACAGGAATATTCAGTATACTGTATGTGAATGTTCTTTTCATTACAGTACTGTCCTGCTTCTCCCTTGCAAGGATGCTTAGTGTTGGCAACCATAAATATTAAGCTACTTTGCCATGTTCTCCACTGCAGACACTGTTGAACTTACCGTCTTATTTACAGACATGTAGTTATATTTTTATAGAATTCAACTGTGAAACTTTGGCTTTTACTCTGTAGAAAACTTGCCTAATACTTTAAAGATGCCCTATACAATTTCAGATTTTTACTACTTTTTTGACCTTTTTCATTTGATTTGGTTTTGGTTTTTTAAGCTCTTCCACCTCCCTTTTGCAGTAAGAAATTAACTAAGAAACTTTCAAGGAAACTCCCAAAATTTATGCTTTAAAGGAAACAATAACTTTTCATAACAATCATTACTGTATTTTCTATTTGGTTGTAGGCTTAGACTAAAACCCACTAGAAAGTGCTGTTCGAATTGTCAGCATTTTTCTTTTTTGTAATACTTGCCTCAAACCTTCTAACCTAAGCAGTGTCAAAAATCTATTTAGAACTTACAATATATTATTTTAGGTAAGCATTTTATTAAGAGAAAAATCAAAATACCCATTTTACTACTATATCTCCCAGTTCTTAACAGTATTCTGAAAAACAGAAGACATGTGCATGCTTTAGATCAAAAATTCTTTATTGGGTGCCTATTTTTTTACCTCTTGGTAATTTACACTTATTGAAGCTACAGTTAATATGTGAGCTAATCAGCTGCAGTGCTACGTAGTAATTAAAACAGTCGTAAGGAATTCAAGGTTAGTAGATGAGACCGTTAAAATAGTTTCTGACAAAGGGTTCTGGACTTGTTCTTTTCTGTCCTCACAGTAGTTCTAAGACAATATGTGATTTTTACTGTTATGTGCAGCTAGTGGTTTTCTAAAAACAAAATGATCTGGAGTTGTTGCTTTAACTGTTTGTAGGCTGAGTGCAGTTGCAACAGTTGAAAGTAGGAAGAAAACTGTGAGGAGTCCACAATACATATATTAGCTATACATATAGTCTGTCCCAAAGTAAAATTATTTTTTTTTCTTTAATGTTTCTAGGCTAAATTATTAGAGATAATTTGGAGATCATCAAGATTCCTTGAGAATATTCACAATGGCTCACAAACAATGAGCAGCCAAAACAATCAAGTGCCTCAGGAGACTAAATTATGTGTTCATAATTTATACTGCTGTCCACGCTTTGTGGTTTGAATCTCCAGACACAGTTGATTGCATTTTTAAGTTGATGTTTTTCTCTCAGATTTATTAAGATGGTTTACAAAATATTGTAAAAAATTTTATTATGATGCAGCTGACTCTGTTACACAAATTGCTCTCAAGAGTTATGAATTGTCCTGTCAAGATGTCATAATACAGAGCTGACCAAAAATCCACATTACGCATCTTTGAAAACCCTTGGTTTTCGCAGCAGTGCACAGTTCTTCTCAGTACAACCCTATCGTAAACTGCCAGGTTAAAAACTTCTGTGACTTATAAAATGCCTCTAAAATTATTTCAAAGAGATCATAGAAGTAGTGAAAGTTCATCTTTTTCATTTCTAAAACCCAGGAGGCTAACACTCTTTGAAATCAAACCATAAATATACATTTCTGTCCTGCCTGGAACCAATAAACCGACAAAACACGCTGCTTTCTGAGTTCATTACAATTTATTGTGAAAGCAGCATGTATTACATCTTATGAATTTCTATTTCATTTTGGTTAGGCTCTATTGTAAGTTTGATCCTTTCTTATTTTCCTTTCCAGGCAAATGCAAACTGTGCTTCAACGGTGTAAAAAAATGTCAAAGACTTGATCAGCTCTTCTCTAAGGCCAGAGTCATGACTAATCTGTAATGCTAGGCAGCACGCTATGAATACTTAGTTTTAAATGGCAGAATTTGTAGTAACATCCAGTTACAATACTTACTATGGCTCATTCTCATTAAATACAATATATACATAATACAAAGTTATAGCAGATGCAGTTTTGGTCTAATGCAGTTGCGTAATGGTCAGTGTTATAACAGGGCGGATATTCCTAGATGGTAGCTTGAATTCTGCCCTGGAACACACTAGCTATAACAGCTTCAAAGACAGCACCTCAGTCTTTGTTGGAGGAAAACTAATCTACATTTTCCATATAGAAAATATATCTCAGGGAGCTGTGAATCAGCCCTCCTCGTGCTACCCAGTCAGTGTGTCACTGTATCCAAACTAGAGGGCAACAGATAGGAGTACGCTGCACAGGGAAAGTACAGTTCCATGTCTGTATGCGTTCACTCCCACGCTTCCTGCCGAGACCGCCAGCAAACGCACCAATTCGTACCAGTTGTGTTGCTGATTTTCTGATCTGCTTTTTTCATACTGGCAGGCAAAGGCTTTTTGAGACAGAAAGTGCTGATACAAATACAAAAGCCAGGTAAGCTGGCAAAAGTAGATCTGTAGTCACAGAGGTAGAGCTACAGCACATTGCAGGCATAAAAGAACTGTCCCTCTGCATTCTGGTGATACGGTTCAGCCAGGAGTCTCATCTATAGATGCTTGCATTATTAGGGAAATTGTTGACATATGTTGGAAAACACTACAACACGACTGCAAGCAATGCAATGTGATATGAAGTAAAAATTTGATGCATTCCTTATTTTATAATGAGAGAAAACCTTTTATTGTGCACAGAGTGCTTATCTATTAAAAACCATTAAGATGAGGTAATAAAATATATATTTTGCAAATAAGCTTTTACCTATGCTTATTCATTTTATATTTTTTCTCTCTATCTATCTGTATGTGAATTTTCTAGACTACAGGAGTGTATTTATTGCATGCTGAGTACTAGGACAAACCCATTTCACTCTTTGTGTCTTCAGAACAGGGCAAAAGTGCCCTTCAAGTCATATGTATGTGGAAAAGAATTAATTTTACATTGGGTGCATAAGTAAAAAACATGCTTCTAATAAAGTAAAAATGATATAAAGACTGGACGTGAACATTCTCCAACCCCCAAAAGACTCTTAATACCTTACAACTTTAGTTTTTCAGAACAAGCTGGATAAAAAGGTAAGTTTCTAATAGTACATTAGATTGCACCTGTTCCAAATAAAATCGATCCAGTCATTATGCTCTTCCCTCTTCTTTTTTCGTCTTCATCTTTGAAACAGACTACAAAGCTTGTGGAGAATCTCAGCAGGATGGCAAATCGTTTTAACCTAGCCCAGCAAGACATCCATTGGAACCACAGTAGTAAATATGGATTTTGAATTAAAGATCAACAATTATCTAGACTCAGACTTATTTTCTTTGTTTTCTTCACTATCACCTAATTAGTCAAACCTTTATTACTTTTATCAGTTATATATATTTTTTACTGGTGGTGTCACTTGTCTGCATGAGATGGAAGCGCATATAACAGCAACTAAAACTAGCACTTTGAAACAACTGCACTGAAAGCAGATAAATACATGAAAAAAAGTCCCCGAGCCCTTTTGTGTGGATGCAAAAGGGGTAACAAGGAAGACAGACAGCTGTGTGCAGTGCTGTGGACATAATTCCCTCTTTCCTAAGGTCTTAATCAGGCAGAGGACTATTAATCTTTCTCTAGTAGCAGCTACGTATTTTTAAACAACATTACAAACCCAGGCAATATGATTAAAAAAAAAATAGCTTGATAAAAACAAAAGCAGTGCTATGTTACTTTCTTATATAGAACACATACACATAATGGCACTTACTCTGTGCAAACTTTGGAGGATTGTCATTAACATCAGTGAGTGTAATAGTCACTGTTGTAGTTCCAGAGAGTCCACCCATATGTCCTCCCATGTCCTTTGCTTGGATGACCACAAAGTATTCTTCTTTGGCTTCTCTGTCCATGTTGGGAAGAGCTGTTTTAATTATAGCTACAATAATGGGGGGGGAAAAAAGTCAGGTACAGTTTTGCAGCTATTTTTATGGATACATGTAAATATTGGTATAAAAATTGAACTGCTAAAGGTCCAATTAACTTGTGTCTTAGTACCAAGAATAAAGAAGAATTTGAAATTTTCAGAAAAGTATATTAGAGGTTACCTACCTTGATTTAATTAGAAGTGCAATGAAATTGCGGTCCAAAACCCAAGAATTAATCATACCTGTGATACATACTAATTTTTACTTTTTTTTCCCCTGATAAGCTTTTTGGTTTCTGTCCTACCTCCCACAGAAATCCATTGTTTCCCCACAGAATTCACAAACAGAAGACAACCACACAGTAAACTTAATCTGTAAACACTGGTAACCATATCTGTCAGATTAAGGGTTTCAAATATTTTAAAACCAAAACCATTATTTGATCTGCTCTCGTATATAAGGCAGGCTACGGTTGTTCCCTTAAGTCCTAAATCGAGTGCCTAAACTTTTACTGCAGAATGATGGCACGTCTTTCAGCACAGCCACCAGTACTGCAAACTCCTAAAGTTACTCCGTTGTCCCCACTCTGGGAAGGCCACTTGTTGGACAATGATCTCAGTAAACTGCTATCACCTACTTTATTAGGTTAGAAGTTTTTAAGGCTAGAGAATGAAAATGATCTGTAGTATATCAAAACATACAATGTCAGTGGGCTAGCAGGAAGGTATCTGCAAGGCACAGACCAATTAAATACGGTCCAGATCCACTGCAAACTCCTATAGATTTCACGGACATCTAACAGAAAAAATAATAAAATCTTTTTTTCTTTCCCAAAATTTCTCCACCTGCAATGTGCTATTATATTCACAACATTCAGTATGGAAAGTGCAATACTAAATGTTTAATGGTAAATTTAAATAGTGTTCATCACAGTCTAGTAATGTCCACCATAATAAAAAGACAATAGGCATCTAAAGAAGTCCCACTAAACCTAGGGAAAACAACTCTAAATGTTAAATTGAAATATGGCTTTTTTTTTTCCTTTTAATCCTGTATTTAAGAAAAAACATTCGTCTGTGAAAAGAGAGCACAAAGGTCAAGTTACTGAATTATCTTAGTGGTTAAGTGAAGTGTAAGAGTGCCGAGGGGAACTGAATCCACCATTGCAGTGGTTCCTTTAAAGCATGGTGCTTCAGGGTTCTTATGAGGCATGAAGAAAAGTGTCCTTCTTCATGGGCCTGTACTTACAGAGCTGAAGGACACAGTTTATCGGCAGACATTGACAGTAACTCACCAAGTCTTTGGAAATCATTAAAAAAAGAAGGTAAGAATTCTATATTGTACTGTACATTTGTTAAGATTTGCATGTTGAATAGAGTGCCCAAGTTCACACACACCCGGGATCACACATACCTGTTACTGGGCCTGATTATAATTTCATTAGCTCTCACACCATATAATTTATTTTTTTTTAACCTGTTCTTCGTTAAGTCTTGTCAGGAGTTTTTAGTTGTCAATCAATACTTATTGCAAATCCATTAGTTTTGATTTCTCTATGTGGACTAGCGTAGCTGTGGAGACTTCAAATAGCTCTTTTTCTTTCACGTGGGATTGTTTCGTTTAAATAAGCTTCTTAGAAATAACACTGGCTGAAATGCCAAGCTTATCTATTCATGTATTTATGGTGAATAAAGAAATGTTCCTGGTCTTCATCATTAATAGAGGTGCATTTTAGTAAATTTTAGAATCTATTTATCTTTAATATTGTAATACTAAGAGTCTGATGAGATCTTCTTTTCTTGGCTAAGCACAGGACCAAGCTAAGAGCAAGGGGGTGTAAGGCAATTAGAATAAAGCAATATGCTTGCTACATAAACCACCAAACGTAACATAATAGCAGTCTTGTAACCTACACTTTTGTAAATGATTTCCATAAAATATTTTGGGTTGTTGTCTTACATCTTTTATAAATATCATCCTGGATGAAAATGAAACCTCTATCTTATGTCTGCAACTGCCGAGCCAGAGTAGTCTCTTGTTCCCAAGGAACTCAGTACGTCATCAGTGGGTTTTCATTCCAACATGGAGTAAATCGGGTGCTTAGGAACAGCAAGGCCAGCTGCACTGCAGTTAAAGGTGAGCTGGGAGCAGAGTGTGGGAACAAGGCAGGCGGGAGCAGGGACCTCACCAAGGAGGAGCCAGACTGCAGAGCGGCAAGTCAGGGTCCCACTCAGACGCAGAGCCAGTGGCCAGGCTCAGCCGCTGTCTGATGATCACCCAGCGAGTCCACAGCAAAAAGGCAGGTCTGAGGCCAGGCCAGGAAACCCAGCTGGTGGGTCTGGATCTGGGTCAGAACCGAGAAAATAAGAGACTGGGCACAGATGTAGTGGCAGAGCGGGGGGCCAGCAGCAGAGGTCAGCCCAAACGCAGCTCCCAAGGAACTGGAGGGGCAGCCCCTGCACAAAGCTTTCTTCACCGCAGCTCCTGCCGGCAAAGGAGCCGAGCTTGGACACAGCCAGCTACACTCCTGAACTTCAACGACTAAACTCCTTGCAGGAGGTTGTGCTCAGGACCCCGACAAACACAACGTAATCCACTGCTTGTAAAACCAATGAAGCAGCCTCAAAGTACAATGTTCATTTAATTTAACTATTCTGTACCATCTCTAGGAGGGGACATAAGTTATTCTGCAAAACACTGAAGAATATGCTTCTGTTAAATTTTCTGAGTGAAAACAGGGGAACAGTAAAACCCAGAAGATAATAAACATTTATCAGATGTGATAGGTGCAAAACACCTTCAGTAAAAGAGGAGGGCCATTTCCTCCATAGCAGCCTGGGTAAGGAGAGTAAATGACATTTATTTTTAAAAGCATTTGACAGTTGTGACTGGTTTGGACTGATCAGTTTACTATTTAGGAATAATAATGATGCATTCTGCAAATAATTCTATTGTTATAAATGAGATGACTCATACAAAGGATGCTAATGCAAACTTAGGGTATCAGAATTTGGTCCACGTTAAATTTTTTCACTAACAGAACTGATCCAAAAATCACTGAAACCTTACTTCAACGGGTTTTGTATTAAGCCTAATATAACTTTTTCTCCACTATTATTTTTTAGGCAGTTTCCTTTGTTTGTTTTATTTCTTCAAAACCTAATTTACATAGTTAAGTCTAGCCACATTTTGTATTCTGTAGTTTCCTCTGAGACAAGTTAATTATTTCAATAAAGTGATTGTTTTTCCTAGACTTATTTTAATTTGTCTCTTAATGTATGGACCAGTCTAGCCTTTGTCTATGGTTTGACAGTTATCAGGAAGATTAAGTACCTTAAAAAGTGCCTAAATCAGATTTACAGTTTCTGAGTTTTAAGACATACAAATTTCAGGGGTTTTTTTGTATAAAGATACTAACATAACCTGTTATTTCAATAGTTTTATACATATTTCTATCTGCTGTCTCAGCCCATAAACCATTTGCCAGAAGCTGAGCCAAAGACAAAGTCAAGTTTCAATTTCAAACACAATAAAAAGCTAAAAAAACCTTGTTGTTTGAATTACTATAAGAAGCGCTAAAGGTTTTTAAACATCAAATATATACAAATTACACAGGCTGATTGTTACCACCAGTATTTCTATATTCAGAATCTATAGAATGGAGATCAGAGAAAGAAAAGCATCAGTATCTCTTATGAGGGAAATTAATATACACGAAAAGGCTCCATCCTCACCTAAGTACAGTGATCGAGACAAAACAGACTAAGAGAGTTATGCATAGAGAATTTCAAGGATACTTATTTGTTCTTTTGCTTTACTCACCAGTTCTCAGGCTGGGCTTACAGGAAGTACTGAAACTTTCAATCTATTTTTAGAAAACAATTCAGGCTGACCAAATACTAACACGCATACAGCCCACAGAACATTAACTCATTGAGCCTTCAACCTGGTCTACTTCAATTCAACCCAGAAACAAATCGAGAATAAAAACATAATCACCTTCAGCATGCTATGATGGATGAAAATGATACGTGCCAAACAGGAGAGTAGTTTAAAAGCGAGGGATGAGAATTACCGTAAACTAATGTAAGGCAGGTAGATGCTTGTTGGAAGACTGTATTCAGAACAGTTATCAATGGCTTACTGTCAAAGTGGACAGATGGGTGAAGTGGTTCACAGGGCTTGTTCTGCTTCTAGCATCATTCAGTATTTTCTGAATGACAGACGACAGGAAGAACTTATCAAGCCTTTCAGAAGACACAAAGTTGGGAGCCATTGCAAGTACTGGAAGAACAGGATTAGAGTTCAAAACAATTTTGACAAATTGGATAGTCTAAAAAAGCAGGATGCAACTCAATTGGGCAAGTAAAAAGTATTATGTGTGGGTGAAACAATTAACTTCACAATTACAATAGAGCAGATGACTCACAAGACAGAAGAATGTGGAGTCAAAATGAGCTGAATATGAGTCAACAGTGTTTTGCTGATAAAAATGCTCAAACATTTCCTGGAATATTAGCTAGTATGTTATATGGAAGAACTGTGGAATAATCCTTCCAGTTCACTCATACTGGTAAGGCTGCAGCTGCAATGGTGTGTCCAGTTTTGAAAAAAAATTGGTTTATATAGTTAGGGAAGTATGAGGAAGGACTTTACAGCCCAATATGTAAAAATTACTGGGAGCTACTCTCCTTTTCCACTGGAGATAAGAGAAGAAATGATGGGCCTAACATATAAAACCACAAAATGGGTTTAAATCACAGCAAGAGAGATTTCAGTTAAACGTTAGTGGAACACTTTCTAAAAGAGAAAGTAAGAACAGACAGAAGGCCGCCTGTAGGATTTGTAGTATTTCCATTATTGAAAGTTTTTAAGAAGCTATCAGACAAATGAGAATGAAAAGGGATAAACCCGATCCTTTTTTGGGGCAAGGGCGCTCACTGCATTCTCGCTTGAGGTCCATTCCCTCCACATTGCCTAAGATAAGGCTTTATCTCTATGCACTGTAAAATATTTCACAAACTTGAGTCCTGTGGGAACATTCAATGGACGTGTAGTACAACCACTGAACAGATACCTGCATCCTAATTTGGCCGCAGAACCTCTGACTAAAGCTGGAAACATCAGGAAGCAGGTTGGAAGGTAAAGAAATCAAGAAGTAATCTACTTCTTCAAGGAATAAAACCACCCCCAATATTGGAAGTACCTGGTTTTTTTGGCTGAGTTGCTTTTCCTAAACAGCTATTGGTGTCACACTGCTCAATAGCAAATAAAACAGCTTCAAAATGGGGTTTACTTTTACAGTGGTCCTAAATGCACACACTGAGCAATTTGCACAATCTGCCTCACAACTTGAATCGGTTAAAATGCACCCCTGTGGACTACTTTCAAAAACCTATTTGGATGAATATACACTGTCTCACACTGAAAAAAGATCAGGGGAAAAGAAGCAATGTGTCAGAGGCTATAGCTGATGAAGAGAAAGAAGAGAAGCAAAAGGAACAATAGAAATAAGCATCTGTTTTTCACTTTTCACTTTCCTCTCCATTTTTTTAAGGATCTCTTTATGGTAACACTATAAAAATACACATAATAGTAATTGAGAACATGGAACAAAACCAAGCAAGCACTACGCAGAATTGGAATCTGGCCCTGAAAAGCCTTTCTTAAGCACCTCATTCATCTCACACATTTTGATGAAGACTTCCTGCTATTTCAACTTGCGTACTTTGGAACTTTCCCTTCTTCATTTTGGAAGAACTAAGTAATTGCTTTGATCTTCCTTCCGTGCTAAAATCTTGGTGGAGATTCTTATTAAATATAATAGTCATCTGGGAACCAAACTGCTGAAAAATCAATCTTGTAATTTCTTCAGAGAGCCGTGAGATGCATTCTTTGTATTTCCCGTGAAGCACACTGACTTTAGTGGTGTTTTAGCAGTCCACAAAAAAGGTTCACTTGGAGATCTGTGGAAAACCCATACCATAATTCCTAAAAAATGAATAGATCACAACTAACTTCCTTGAAAATTAAAAAAATTCTAGTACTTTGATGATGTGATACAGGCATATCAATCCACTATTTTTCATTCAATTTACCCTTTATGAAAATCATAATCTTTTTAGTAAAAATTGTCATCAAATATTCTCATTTCTTATTTAGTTCTAATGCCTTAGGATTTTTATTTTAGCAAGACAAGAAAAATACCTGCAGTCTAGCAAAGTTGGCTGTCTAGAAAAATTGTCAATTACAGGAGTTGTCTGAACTACATTCAGATCTAGATATATTTCAACTCAAAGACTAGCCACACTAAAAATAATCAGTAGGTGAGGAACTGAATACTATGGTATACCATTTTATGTCGAGTGCTTCTGTGCCATTTTTGTATTTTTAGGAGAAGCTAAGAGTGTATGTACTTTATTAACAAGTTTCTTTTTTAAAATTGTATGGGGAAGATGGCAGTGCCTGCCTTTCTGGTAAACTGCAAGATGAAAATGGAATATTGTTTTATTAATTCTCTTGTTTCTTGTGCAACCTGAAATCTATTGCATTTTCTTTTTCAGCCCATATTACTTCCATTTTTGTGTTTTCTGATCTTGCTTTCCTTCTGAAGTAGACTTTGCAAGTTTGCCATTGTGCGTAAATTAACACTACCTACACTTCACTACAGGTATTCCGCTTGAAGAATACCATATGATATGACTGGATAACACCTGTTATAATACTGCCTTTTTAATTCAGATGAACTTTTATCTGGGTGTTATACTATGGGTAAAAAGTCTTCACCTCTACTTGCCAGCCGCTACCTTTTCCCTGGGACTGGTTTCACTGGCATTGTGAAAGGATCACTCTCTCACCAACTGAGAATGAATGCAGAAAATAAACATTCTGCACTGCATTTATGACCTTGCTTCCTTGGGATTTTATTTGTAATAATTCTCTAATACCTATAATTATACCAGACATTTTACAGAAAGTAGCCTTAGAGTCTTTTTCAGATGCTTTCTGAAGCTAGCTGTGTAGTTTGAATTCCGCTCTTTAATTC
The DNA here is from genome assembly GCA_008921705.1 of Burhinus oedicnemus. Classification (NCBI taxonomy): domain Eukaryota; kingdom Metazoa; phylum Chordata; class Aves; order Charadriiformes; family Burhinidae; genus Burhinus; species Burhinus oedicnemus. Next base: position 3,346,578 of record VFFE01007257.1, read on the forward strand.
AGCCTCTTGAAGCACAACATTATTTAGATATGTAGCCCGTTTTCCTGCTAAGCATGAGGAAAATGGTTAAGTCCTAACTATCTCACTAGCTTTCTAAATTGGTAGAGGCATTGCTCTGAAATGCAAGAAATGTGTGGTATCAGCTTTTTTGTTACTACTATTATTAGATAAACTCTAGAAGCAGAAATCACTTTTTTCCAAATGCCAATCTGTCTCGATCTTAAGCCACTCATCTTAACCAACGACAGACCATCGTAACTGTTTTCAAACATCTCTGCAGTGCTTTCATACTCCCTTTATTAATCAGAAAAGACAGCTCTTGCAGCTACTGAAGGACCCAATCCTACATACCTTATCCATAATAGTTGCACCTCATACTTGTAAGTAAAAAGGACTGTAGGACTGACCCTCAGGTCTGCTGCACTAGCGGTTTGTCAGTACAACTCTCTCTCCTAATGGGCTGTCACCAAGACAACTCTCAGAATCACCAACAAACACCTTAATGCAACTCCTAAGGTTGCACAGTGTACTTAAGGACACAATGACAAGAAAAGGCTTATACTAGTTTGAAAATAGACTCTATTTTCAGCATTGCGCCTAAGTGCATCAAAATGCTGTCAAGACAGAGCTGAAGTTGCTGTAACAGAAGCGACCACATATAAACTCCAGAAACCCTCGTGCGTGCTGGAGCCAATTCTGCTACCTTGGGCATGCTGCTCTCCAGGCTGCATGGACCTACCTTCTGTATGCTGCTGCACACACCTGCCTCCTCCTCGAGGAAATGAGTTCCTACACCTCACCTGCTAAGACAGAACACCTACCCATCCCAGTTTATGCCTCTTCAACTGATTTCAGTTAAAAGAATAGCTAACTTTAAATGTGTTCTAATTGGCAAGGATATCGCAGCAGCACTAGTTAATAAAATGAGCCAGAAAGCAGCAGTTCAATCCAGGCTCTGACTAATGTCGAACAAGTTCTTTCTCTACAACAATCCTACAAGGGTTTAAATCTAAACTATTTAGAAATTGAACTATTTAGAAAGGCTCTGTTGAACACGAGTTAGTTCTGCTCCTAGCAGCTCATTACTTTCCCCTTACAGTTGCAGATTACTTCCTGTATCAAAAGTGTTTTCCCGTCTCTCTAGTTTGAAAATGCTACCTTGTCGTTTTATCATGAGTAATTACAGAAACAGTCCCCGTGCCTCTCTTTTATTAACACCTCTCAAATATTTGTGCAGTGATTTCATATCCTCCTTTAATCACCTCTTATCCAGTTTATACAAATTAAGTTCAATCAATCTTTCATTATAAGTAATATTCTTCTCACCCTAGCTACCCTGCTTTGAACTTTCTTCAGTATTTCAGTAGTCTTTTTTATGATGATGGGTCTCATCAGCACTACGTGCAATATTCTGAGGGCAGCTTGTGCTATCAGCGACACGTACCATTACTAATGAACTGGACATTAACAACCAGATAGAAGAAATAGTCTGTAATGTCACAAAAATGCCTGTAACTCAAAAGTTGCTGTCATTTCTCCTCTCGCTGCCTCACTTGTTTTTATTCTGCTGGACTGTATTTCAAGATCTAGATGCAGGAAGATAACAAAGACCACAAATTAAAATAAAAGATTCAAACCTGACTTCTGCTGAATGCCGTTTTCATTCCTCCTAGGCCAACTCATTTATGTTCTGATTTCAGAACCACAGGGTTCAACACTGTGGTCCAGAGAGGGCCATATACTAAATTATTAAAAGGTCTGTTGATTAAAGCATGTGCACTATCACCTGGAAGTTAAAGCTAGGTATACAAAAAAAATCAATTATTCACTCTCCAAAGAAATATCCACATTCTATTAGGAGAGTCTTTATTTTTCTAGGTCTGACACTTCTATTCACGTCAGCTTTACTAACTTGAACTTTGGCTTTGTACCAAATGACTATATCCAAGATGGCAGTGTTTAAAATCTATTCTTTTTCAGATATAGGAAGGGTTTATGCTTGAATAATACAATATGCTTTCCAGTGCAGTAGGGCATGTGGCGTCATTTGCCTTGTTCATGTAACTATATTGCAGGTATGTGTAGGAGTGACATTATTTAAGTTCATGTGAAATGTAAATAAGTCAGACACAGCTGAAAATGTATTTTCTCTGCTATTCCTATATTGTAGAACAGTGTCACTTCGTATTACGTTCCATTACGATAATCTTATTTTAAAGCTGACAGTCATGATTTAATATTCTTGAAAACGCTTAAAAGCGAGACGCGTACTTTAGCTACTTTTAACAGTCTTAAGGAACTCCCTTCCCCAGCATTTTGATTGTCATTATTTGGATTATGAGAGAATACATACAACTTGTATACCTTTATAAATAATACACACTTAGTCAGGAAACCTGATATCAGTTAGTCAGATGTAACAATAATGATTTATGGAATATATTTTAGTCTGCTGTAAGTTTTGTTACTAATCTGATGTCATCACATCGAGAATTTAGGCTCTCATAGAAAATCTGAATCTATATCTTTCTAATGTGTTATTTAGGTTTACTCTTTATCCATTAAACCAGTGGCCATATTAAAATTCACCAATGAAAAGTGAAAAATATTCAGAACACGCCACCAAAAAAGCATTTACCCTAAGCCATATTCAGAGCACTGAATGAAAAATAACTCCTGAATTACCTTCTTTCATGTGTCTATAACTCATACAGAAGAACTTGCAAACTAGACCTGCAGAAATGTATGCATTTTTCATCTGACATAATGGAAAATTATTGTTTTATGGGTCACTTACCAGTACTTATTTCTGTGCACCCAGCATCGTAGAATTGTTTCAGCAAGGAGTTGAAAGTAATGTTAGAGTTTCAATCAAGAGTGTGATTCAGATAAGGACTACACCTAGTTAATGTCAAGTTAGTAGGAACAAAAAAGCAGAAGAGTAAGCAACTGCTCTCCTCAGGTTTACCCTCAGGTGTAGCAACCCTTTCTACCACAAGCATAAAGCCATATCCCACACCTTTGCTCCCTCTTTTGTTCAGAGTACTACAGAAGGGAGAAGAATCAGGAGGCATGATTGGGATTATTCCTGATGGTCAGCTCTCAGCGTACCATTAAAACAAAGCAGTGAGGTCAGACAATCTTTAGTCTGAGCCAGGAAATGGAAAAAATTATAGGCAGTACAACCTATCTATGGCTGCCCTGGTGCTGGCAGCTGCACAGATCTAAATCTAGTCTTAATTTCTAATAAACCAAGCTAATAAAACGCCAGTCATCCAGAAAAATAGTAAGTAGATCAGCTCTAAGTAGCTAGACTTTTGATAACATTTGATATACTCCCACGAATGACAGAAAATATTTACATTCTTAAGTGCATCACTTCAACATAGTCCATTTCTTAAAGGAGTGATTCCATTTTGGGAAAGACAGAATTCTAGACACAACATCTGTGTTCAGAAACAATTCTGTTTCAAACGAATTGGAAAGGCTTTCAACTTAGCAGGGGCACTAATAACATGTAACCACAGAGAAAATGTAGCTACACACATGTTCCCCCTGCTCCCTCTCCTCCCAAAAACCCCTAAACTCTAAAACATCTACCACACTTGGAGGATCACTTTCAGGTTTGATTTGTTTTGGATAAGACACTACTACACCTGGCTGTTCTGCTTTAATTTGTACACTGTCACAATGGTACCCAAACATCTTCCCACATGACAACTTTTCCCTGAGGTTCCTGAGTACTACATACACATGTCTAAAATAATGTGTTTTCCTCGCCTAGTTACTAAGAGGACACAAATATTACTTGCGATGGTTCACATTGCTAAGGTTGGATAAAGGTAAAGAAACAATCAAACATCTACATACTTACTATTTGCTTTGGACATTTTGTTAAAATGTACCTCCCACTCCATCTGCCCACGGTAACAGCACTACTATCCAAATTACAGAGCTGCTACATTAGTGTGCTTGTTTTATGAACCACTGCCTCTAAAGGTGAAATGCATAGTGCCACAAGCTGCTGCAAAACTGTAGCTATCTTAGCATAATACTCTTGGCATTTTGAGACTACATGTAACAACCCATAAAACTCTCTCTGATACGTAAGAAACATTATCGTACCCTTGCTCCAAAATCCTGGTATTACCAAGAAAATCTGCTGCCTAGTTCCTTATCTTTCCTGAAATCAACGCTTCTCTTCAGAAGAGCCACAACTATAAGGCTGCTGGGTTTTAGAGGAATCTTTTTCACCCTGTATAACATACAGCTGCAGTTTCTACATGACTACCTGCATCTGGTTTGCTAAATGACTAGACTTTTCTGTATGTTTATTGTTTACATATTCTAAACAAATGTACGCTGGAGGGCTCTACACAATTTGACACTCAGTATGGCTAAGTTCCTTTGAGTGAACGAAGACACATCTCAGACACAAGAACAAATTCTGCAAATTTTAAAACCTTACAAGCAATGGACAGATCCATCTAATATCATAGAAACAACGGCATGCTCTCCGGATTTAACACACTATTTGGTGGGTAGCTGTAAGAGTAGTATGGTAGCTACACTGCAGAAGGCGGCCATTACATAGAGATGGAAAAGAAACAAGAGGATGGCCTGAGCACATAAACTCATTCAGTTGTAATGGTTTAGAGAAGAACATAATTGATGTCCTCCATAGATCTAGAAAAATAGGGAATCTGAAACCACTTATTCATTCAGAAGCAGCTCCATAATATGAAGCCACTTACTCAGGGACTGTGACAAAGCCACAGTTGAATTCTTTATGATTAAATTCCCTTTAGAAACTAACATGTCACTTTCATGGTAACTGAATTGCTACTGAAAGGAATATTTGTAACTGGAAATGAAGGAGGGGGAATTTAATGCTAGTGAAAAAGGAGAAAAAGCTTTGGAGTTTTCTCTGGCTTTCATGATAGTGGAAATCACTTTCCCAGGTGATGAACAGTTATTTCATTGGATTAAGCATAAGGTTGTAATGCAATACAAATAATAAACCTGAGTAAAATTAAACAATTTTTTACATTTGGAATGTTTCTTCCGGGTTATTTTTGTGTGAAAGAAGTGAAAAATTGTCTGCGTAGGTGGGGAATACACTTCTCAGCTCGTCTGCTAAAGCACTAACTTTCTCAGGTAGAAACTGAGAAAGAGCCTACAGCTAATCCCCTTCTAATTAAGACAGCTAACTCAAGTCATTACTGCATGCAACAATCTGTAATATCAAAGAAAACCAAATAATACTTTTTGATACTTGATGGTCAGGGCTCTGTTCAGAGTTGTATTTCCACGTGACTTGTGACAAATCAGCCAGTATTAACTAAGGGGCTTGACTAATAACGCCCTCTTGACATACTATACTTACTTTTGGAACAAGCTACTGCTCTTCCATTGTGCTGTGCTGGAGCGATTCTTTGTAAAACTATTTCTACACATAGCATAAAATAAAATACTGAATCACATTGCAGAGACTGTTTTCACACTTAGCATAGCTGTCCTTCAATCAGAAGAAAACACTTTAATGGAATAATCCATTAATCTATTAATATTTATCGACCTACACTATTTACCTAAAGTCCCTGCAAGTTAGGACATTTTAGGAAAGGGAAATATTTTTTCCTGTGCATTCTCACCAGAAAGAATTAAAGAACTAAAGAACTTCCAGACTTTGAAGAGTCTAAGAGTACTCTGTTCAATGTTGGTGAGAAAACTTAGCACACCTGATCTATCAAAAGCATCCTTTAATAATTTCTCCTAGCATTTATTTCATAATTTTGCTAATCTGCAGGAGGACAAGGATTTTTACACCTGCTTTACTCCTTTATGGTCATATAAATTCAGGTGGTTTTTTTCTATGGTTTAAAATGAGTTATAGTTCTGTTCTCCCTAGGAGATCACAGCTGCTTGACTCACAGTGACTAAAAACAGCTTCTAGTAACAGGTGAAAGAATATAAGAAATAATATCAGATCACTTTAAAAACCACTTCTCAGACATAACTAAATGAATTTGCTGTAAGTATGACATATGTACAGGAAACAAGAGGAAATGGATTTATTGGCACTTCTACCAGATAACTTTCAAGACTTTAAAACCACAGAGAAATAAAGTCATCCTAAACGCGTGCTAATAAAACTTCATACCAACGCTCAGTATCATGTTCTTGCTTTCCCCCAATCCATACAATCAAGAAAGAAAAATCATTTTTAATGAAAACACCCAATATAGTCACTAAAATTCACAAGTTAAATTGTAATTTCTTTAACTGGAAATACTACAATCTCAGATTGAAAATTACATTATGCTCATTAAATTCCTCAGGCCAAGTCTTTCAATCCCTAAACAGTTGTGTCACACGGAATTTCCACTACCTTCAGTTTTGCTTCAGTAACTTCTGTAGCATTAGCACCACCATTACTTGCGTTGTCATAAACACAGATTTTTCTTTGTCTTTTCACATGATCAGACTCTGGTGGAATACAAGTGAGACGTGTTACAACTCGGTAATACTGACAAACATCTACTTACGCTCCTTATTATATATGTAAGAGGCACGGCCACTTGTGTAAATATTACCCAGGGATTCATATTTAGAGTCACCTACCCGTATGTGGCTCAATAGAAAAGTAAGGCTGTCCTTCCAGAATGCTATAAACCAGCTTGGCGCTATTTCCGTAAACTGGATCATCTGCATCTGTAGCTGTGACTTTAGTCACAAAGGTGCCTAAACAAAAAGAATATATACAATTAATGTTTAAACTCTTACTAGAAATTCGCATAACTTACTAAAAAAATTATTTGAAACAAAAAATAATTTCCTTGAAACTCTAAAGAAATTTGTGAGGTGTATGGCAATAATAAAAGAAGAAAAAACATCAGTAACAATTTAAAATATTACTTGTGGAACACAAACAAAACATTTTCCTTCAAGATGATACATGCCAGCAGACTGAATTTCTGGGTAAAGGAAAAACCTTTTTAGCAGCTGTATTATTTAAGGTTTCTTTGTAGAATGCATTTAAAGCTACCTGATAGATCTGTGTAGACTTCAAGCATTTGCAAAGGAATCATATCAAAGGGATACGAAATACAAGGTTAATAATACAATATAATATGTTGCATTTAAGATTCGCAAAATCACATTTGAAAGTACCTTGCCAAGGTACAGAGACTGCATAGAAAAGCAATACTAAAAAGGGTTCTTTTTTCTTCTCTTGGCTTGCAGCCATAATAACAGTTTGATGTGGCCACAGTGACAGTCAGGACAACATCTATTGTCTCTGAAATGAGTCTCTGCCACTAAGGGGACCCTTGTCTAGCCAGAGTTATAAATTCCATACTCTGTCCAAAAAAATAGAAGAAAAAATTAAGGAAATTGCCCTTTTTATTTCTTAGGCAACGCAGCACTTTCCATTTCTGCAAGAAGCAAAATTGAATGAAATTCAGTAGGTTACATTAAGCTTGCTACAGAGAGGGTTTTTTGGATGACTTAAAAATATAATGATGACATTAATTAGGCTAACAATAAAGACAATATCTACAGAGGAAGAGAAAGCAAGAGTAGGAGAGAGGTTAAAGACTGAGTTATGTTTCTTATACTCAGAAAGGTAAAGAATTATAGCACTCACCAAAATACCCCATTTCTGGACATGCTGATAAAAATAGCCTCCTCTCCCCTCTCACACTTCGTGTCCTGCTGAATCCAAATTACATGACACTTCAGGACAGGAACAGCAAACTAAAGGGGGAGGAGATCCCTTTGGCACATCCTTGGATTGTGCTCTTTTCTTTCTGTGCACGGCACATTGCTGCCACAGCTTTGGGCAGTTTTGTCCATTACAATACAAGCAAATTATTTAGGTGGTATTTGCATATTTAGAGTTACTTTGCATATCATCCAATAGTTTCCATTTCAGGCCTTCCCACCTGGCCACTTTGAGGATCAGGGCAAGATATGGGGCTGGTAGGATTTGGGAGTGTCTAGAGGGATGGATAACACCTCGTTCATGGAGTGGAAGTTCTGCAGTGCCTGAAGTTGTGGAGGGTTTGCTGCATGGGAATAATAGGATAATTCCCAGAGAAGGGAATGTGGGTTGCAGAAATACATCACACTAGAGAAAAAAAATGCCTACGGCTTGTACTGGTCACTTATTTTGGCTACTGGTGTAAATTTATCCATTCTTACGGGGGGAGAACGTCAACGAAGGGAAGCAGATCAGCTGGCTGCCATGCACGGCCCCATCTGGCAGGGAAGTGCCCCACCAGCCTCTCCTGCTGCTCAGCAGGGTCTGGAAGAATCCACTTGGCCTGCAGCTGATGCGTACCACGTGGAAGAGGAATGCAATGCTGATTAATATTATGTTGCATCTATCTTTGACAGATGTTTGCTGAACCTGTTCTTATAAAACACGTAAACTGTTTCTGTTTTGAAGCTTAACTGTTTTTGATGTTGAAAAGTGATCTGATACCAAAGCTTTAATATAATAATCTTTAACCTGCCATTGGGCAAGAGAAATGGACTTTATCCTCAACTTGATGGTTGGTTCGTAAGCAATTAACATGGGAAATTTGTTGTCTGACCAATTACAAAGTTTGCTGTATACCCAGATGCTAACAGACAATGCCTGGTAGCTTTGAGTGAAAATGATAAAGGGGATAGACGACACAGATGTGGTCCCCGGCCTTGTAGCAAGTACAGCAGCCTCAGCCTATAGATGATATCCTGAATGATCTCCCTTCACATACAGGAGAATAAAAACAGTAACAGGGAAGCAACCACGGGGCACACTCAGAGGCCATGGCATATGCTACAGAAAATAAATGAAATAGGGAAGAATGACAAGGAAGTATGCAGGAAGCTTGAGTTTGGATGTTGCAGGAACAGAGGAACAAACAGAGCCTTTGTGGTTTGCCCACAGTGGTTACAAAGAGTGAAAAGATGTAGCTGTTAGTATTGTCTCACATATTTAAGGTTTTTGTGCCTCGCCTTCTGTAACTCACCACTTACAAGTTCTCTGTTTTGTTGCTCCTACAGAAAGCAATCTCTTAGCCAAGCTGTACCGCCCCTCTTGCAGAATTCAGGCTATAGCCCCACCATCCCAGCAGGACGTTCCCTGCAGTTCACAGCTGCTGTCCCACGTGTGAGACCAAATATGAAGGTAGAGGTCAGTGCTTTCTTCAGCTGGATTCAAACGGAAATAGCAGGCGATGCACTAGGTTGCTGTGGGAGTGGCTGCTATCATAAAACTTTTGTTTTGGAACCTTCTAAAACAGAAGAGGTTTGTGCAGAACATCATACAGTGGGACAGGGCTGGAAGAAGATAAGGCTCATCACAGAACACTGAAAATTTTTGTAAGAGTATTTTATCTAGGCTGTTCCATTTTGTTTCCATGATATACTTTATACACAAAGGAAAATAGAGAAGTGAAACTGTTGACTTCTTTGAGCTTGTGTTTGATTTGCCTAGCTGGCTCTCATTTCAAAGAACTTCAGAAATAATTACATTGCTTGTTTAGAAAGATTTGATACATAACGTCTATTCTTGTCTTATTTCACTTGAGAATTCTTGAAGACTTTTATAGATATTTATTTCAAGATTTCAAAACTTAAATCGGTATGCTGATTCTTTGATAAACGCATCCTTTATCCCAAGTGTTCATTAGACATTAAAGTTGAATGTGCCTTAATAAAAAGAGGCAGTCAGTGTCTAACATTGCTTCCAATCCTGATGCTCAGCTCAAGATTTTTTTCTTATGATATAAAATAATTTAATCACTTATTGAGGCCCCAAATTTATCTGAAATTTACACATACATTAAAAATACATACATAATAGTCAGTATTCCCATTCACTGTTTATATACACAAAAGGGGAGGAAAAATGGCTTACCCTTCTTTTTCTTTCCCTTACAGGTCACTTGAAGCGTGACTATAATCTCACTTAATAAAACTAATGAAGGGAATGGAAAATAAAATACTCTCCTAGCTCCTAGAAATCAATTTCTTACACTGCCAGTCTCTGCCACTCAGCACTTCATTTCCGACCATCATACACAGTTCTGAGAAGGTCTGTCAAATTCAGTATTTTGCTCCCAGCAATCGTATCGATGAAAATTGTTTATGAAAGATGTAAGTAATCAGGAAACAGAAATTAAAGAAATTGCTTCCACTATTGAAATTAGTTAAGCTTTTATGTAGTTTAAATTTTATCACCTTTAATTTGAAATTTTTTATTTTAGGCCTTGAATCAAATCTTCTGCAGGTGTGAAACATGCCACATTAATGTGTTCCTACCGGCACTAAGAAGTATATAAAGGACCAAACTCTGCCCCCTCTGCAGCAGCAGAGGATGTTGCTACATCAGTGCTGCTCTGGTTCCACTGCAAGATGCTAAGGGTCCAGAAGAAGTAGCAACCTATCCCACTCCCAACAAGTGACAGAACCCTTTTCAATTAAGCACGAACAAAAGATTTGGAGAACCGGGAGATTCTTGGGGGTGAAAAGTAATGCAGGAGCAAAGGAACTCGCAGCCACCATGGCCGGTATTTAGGCAGCAGAACTCTCCGTGCTTTGGTCTAGACCTTTGGATTATCAATATTTAAGTAGGATTTTACTCTGCTACAGACACTGCAGTTATAAACTACATGTACATAAATATTTTTTTACATGCATAATGTGCTTCAAGTTTTAAAGATAAAAATTTTGCAGTGAAAAAGCAGTAAGAATGCAGGCAAGAGCATTTATTAAGTAAATGCTCTGAAAAACAACATTCTGGGTTCTACCCAGCAAATAAACAGCTAAGGTTTCTGTTTGTGTTTAATTTTGACTGCATTTGGCTTGTGTTTGTTTCTTTGTCAATGCTACAACAAACTCATTTAGCTAGAGACTAGAAATTTGAAATGGTGCCATTTTTACAAGAAAGCCACTATTATAGTCCAAGTCACTGTTGTCCTAATTACAATAATATAGCAGTTTTATATAATCTGGCCCAACAACATAATCACTGTTTCTTTTTTTCTTTATGTACCTCATATTGCCTCATATAAAACAAAACCATTTTTTCAATAGATGAGGCAAATTTTAAGATGTTCAGTTAAAAAACTTTCTGCATTTTTTTCTAAGGTACACTTTTGCAATGCTAATGACCCTGCAATTAAATATGGACTGCAAAGAGATTCTAGAGATTTTAATTAATGAACACTTCTAATGTGATTTAGCCATTAAACCATTGCTGATTGTTTTACTCTGTTAGTGTCAGGTTTCATAGTTTCTCTTTGCAACAGGCTAGCAATCAGAGACGCAATTAACAATAAAAGTATTTTTATATGGCTAGGTAAGAAAGCCTGTGTTTGCTGGCAAACTAAGATTAAAAGCCATCATAAAAATAAGATGTGTGTGCTCAGCTAGTGCTCTTCTGTTGTTTTGGCTGTGTTTTTATGTGCAAGTCAGGGTACAGATTCCACACATTAGTCAGAAAGAAAAACGCATATGCTGCCAGAGGGAGTAGGAAAGCAAATTTTTTGGTGCGGCAGTGAAGTGTGTGTACTGGGGAAAAAAAAAAAATAGAAAAAAAAAATTAAACTTGTATGTTCTAGAGGAGGTAATGCATAGTCGGTGCCAGAAATTTACATGAATCCATATTCAATGAAGCAACCATTTTGTTGAAAGATTGTAATGGCTGGTAAAAATAAAAAACGTGACCATAATGCAACCTAATGGGACCATGTTTTATCATTTTCCCTTGAATTCTGGGATTTTTTTGCTTTTCTGATGCCCTTTTTGGTCTCCCTCACTCTTCCTCTCCTACTCTTCCCAAATCTTGACAGGCTGAAATCTCCATTTCATTCAGAAGATCTGATTACCAATCTGACAGAGCATTAAGAGTATATTTGCATGAAAAAGACCTACCGTTATTTACCAACTGTTTTGTTTTTCTAAGAGGATCGTCGTGCTTCAAAATCTCTAGCTAGATTTTGAGTTTGGCTGATAGTAGCCCTGCAGTCAGCAGCGGTCAAAGCAAAGCATTGTTTGTATTCAAGCAGGTCAGATAAGCATTCTTTCCAAAATGAAGCCTTTTCTTCCCTGTCCTTCTTTGCTATAATCTCTCAGGTAGCATGACAGTTGTTGTCATGGTAACTATTTTTTATTGAATAAAACTGCAATAATCTCATAAAAACATGTATAACTTCTTGACATGTAAATCATTACTGCCTCAAAGCTGAAGAAACTTACTCTTATTTGTTTTTCATTGTTGCTGATTTTTTAAAATACAAAAACATAATTTTAAGCCTTATCATCCTGTATTATTCTATAGGAGACCATTTCTAAACACAAATCTCAAAATTAGAGATTATGCTACTCAAATAAAGAAAATATATGTGGACTAGAAATCTGTGTAATGCACTTCAGAACTTGCTAACATGTGCAAAATACACACATAAAACATTATCACTGGTATTTTACATTGCATAGCTTAGTGTGTGTGCAGATATACACACGTACATAGGTAGGTATGTTGTATGAGTGGTTTAGGGTTCTTTTGCAGACTGTACATTATTTCACTCCTACCTTTTACATCACTACTTGAATGTATTTTTATTATTATTAATAGTTACTTTACTGCCAAAGCTCTAAAAGTCCAATACGTGGGATCAGGTCTCACACTGCAAGAAAGTCCTCTCTCCAAAGACTCCAAGAGCTGAGTACCAGGAAAGACAAAAGCAGACAGACAACCGAAGAGAGACAAGGAGATGACAAGAGGATGTAAATCATCCTGGGAAGCAATGCTCTCAGCCAGCACACAGCGGTGCTGCCGCCTGACCTACCTGCTGCCAGGTTAGCACAACTACCACCCATGCCTACAGGATGTAGGCATCATGGAAGAGTTTTAAGGACTGCTTTGAGAACAGATGACAGAGGTCTTGTGTGGGTTTTTCAGGAGATCTTCCCATACTTACGGGAAAAAATAGAGAAGTATTTGCTTTTTAAGTGTCCGGTGGACCCCCTTCAGTGACGAAAAGTTCACGGAGGTAGAAGATGACATCCTAAGCAGTGGTAAGGGCTAGAGATATGAGCCAGAATGGTCCACTAAAGGAAAAATGGGCAACTTATGCTTGATATGCTAGAGAGATAGGAAGGCCAGAATGTATTCTACTATACCTATAGTAGAATCCTGTATGCAGCCACTCCTAGAGGGAGAAATGAGAAAGAAAATTTGTGTACTTTACAGATGTAATACTGATATGTGGGTGATGAGAACCATACAAATACACAGATAGATACAAGACTTCACTTAATCTTCTGCAAAGAGAGAAACAACAACAAAAGCTTCCTTACAGTGAGAAATTGTAGAAGGAGGAATAGTTCCCCAAGGGAAATAACAGAATCCTCCTCACTGAAGAGTTCACTCTATTGCACAGGATGCTAGATAATGTATTCTAAGGGAAAACCCTAGAAAGACAGGAAGATTAACTAATAGGGTAATTTGTCTTTCCCAGCTGTAATTTATTTGACTCTAAGTAGTGAAATACTGTGATGCTGCCATGATCTTGTTTATGATGATTAAGGTAAGGAAGAAGGAAAAGAGGGTTATTCATATAACTCAGTTTTATGCTCAACTGGCTAAATCAGATACCTAGTTGCACTACCTTGCTGCTCTATCTAAGGGAGGAAAACAGAATTGTCCTCTCATGGGATCCTTCTTTCTCGGTTGACCAGAGAGGAATCCAAATTAAATTAGCCAGCTAATGTGAATGCCTAGATTTCAATCATATGACTACTCTCTTATATGTATGCACTCAAAATAGGCCATACCAGTCTATAATACCAATCCTCCAGGAGCTTCAAGCATGTAAACTGGCATGCCAACATATAGGACAAGTACAAATCTGCAAAGACTTTTGGTTTTGTTTACATTATATTCCATAAATTTATATAAACACTTATGTGCACTTATACACTCATATAGACAATTTCTTTCTGAAATAAACTGCAACTGATACATTTAATATTCTGTTTTTTCAAAGTAATCTAAAATATTAGAGTAACAATGTGTTACTTGTTTGCTTTGGTAGTTTGTTTTACATAAGGAGTCATATGTAACGTCACTGAGATGCACAGCAAAAGAGATTTGAGAACCCAGGACTCTACAGACCTACAGGAAGTGGCAGATGCTGCCCCAAAGAACTGATAGTCTAAACCAAAAGTTAACACCTGAAAAATCTGGTTTAATAAAGGGATCTGAAAGAATCAAACAGGAGCAGCTTGGTCAACAGTAGGAAACAACCACTACAATAATTTGCGAAGTGCCATGCTGGAAAATGCAAGAAACTGTTTCCACCAGGAAAATAATCTTTTCATATACCTCTGATATACTTAGTGAGGTTTAGCTCCATAAGCAGAGGAGCTGCTTCTTCCAAATGTTATGGATTTCTTAATGCAATTTTTAGAGTAAATAGTTTAGAAAGCTAATGAAATCTTTAAAAAATGTTAATATCGTGCAGTATGCGTATGAGTCAAAATCTCTAAACAACTGAATATTCTACCACATGTAACACAACAATGTTTTTAGATTGCTCATGTGTCATTTTAAGGACTTTTTATCATGTGAGGGAAATGGAAAAAATATATTGTATGCAAATGTGTAACTGCAGAAGTATGAAAGGTGCTTGCTATGCATAGACAAAAATGCCTTCTGTACAGCCCACAGACAATGGAGCAAGCTGGCAGCCTTCGGCATTTACAGCTGTATAATGAGGACTGTAGGAAGCATGGCTGTGAAACCTAATAAGCTGCACATTTTAAAAATTTTTGCGCACAAACTAATTGTTTTAGAACTCTGATGTTGCCTTTTTACCGTGATCTTTTGGAAACAAAACTGTTTTACATCAGAAATATATATTCAGATCTAGTGATACAGATAACTCTTTGGCAATTATCCTTGCTGATATTACCTACTGCTTGGATTTAGCTTGCATGAATCTAATGAGAAAGGACACTGCCTTTTCAGCTTTAAGGTTGGCAGTTCTTTCTTGCTAAAACTTATAAGACGGTGCCATTGGAGAGCCTGCAGGTATTCCTTTATAAATTCCCCTGGGTGGCTGTTTGTTAGGATTAGAATACAGTCTGTAACATCACAGGCAACAGTAGAAGGGTAAAATATATTTTACATTTGGCTTAAAGAATTATGTTTTCTTTTCATGTTATTTTTTTATTCTCCCTTTAGATATCACCCTCACTATGGAATATTAATTGATATTTGTGAGACATGTGGGAAATAGCTATTCTTTTGTTCAGGACTTTTTGAAAGAGTGCTTGTCTCTAATCAATTGACTATTTCATCAGCATTCATTCTGCGAGGTCCCCAGGCAAAGACAGTAAAATTGGACGATCACTGTACACTGTATTTCCAAGCAGGAAAAAAACCTACCATAAGGCTTGTTGATTTTGATGGAATTTTCAGGTTATGCTCAGGTGCATTGTATAAAAATATAAATAATAAAGTAGCCCTGGCTGTTTACTGCAGAAATTCTTTCATTTATAACTTTCTGTTGTGAAAACAGAAAACGGCTGGTATAATCTTGCAGCTTTGATGTTCTGCTTGCTTTGTTTGGTAGAGTGAAGCCTATCATGCCAGCAACTGTAATCCAGGTTGCAAAAGCAGACTCTGAAATATTGCCCCCTCAGGCCACTGCGGAGCAAGCATATGGCAGCAGAGAGCACTTGGGCCCCAGGGAAAGGGGACAGTTGACTCAGCTGCCCAGCAGTACTCTACCGGCCTACTCAGGAGAAAGCCGCATTGACATCAGCGCCACAGGCAACTGCATATCTGTATTCATGAAGAAACATTAAGTGCTGCAGATTCAGCAACTAAACAAAGGCAGAGGTATCAATTCGCGGCAGGGTGGGGAATGACCAGTGCCAGAAAAAAAATGGATTCTGAATTGGATCTGAATCTCGTTTTCCCAAACGTCAAGTGTGTCCATCAAAGAGATGTCTAACACAGGCCATCTGAGTAACAGAGTTTGAGGAGTATTGGTCCCCAGCATTTTTAAAGCTAAATCTTCTGTGTTAGCAGAGTAATAGAAGTTATACTAATACAAGTTTCTGTGGAAATATTACCACACTGAACTTAATTTTCTGACCAAGAACTTTGTACCTTGTGGTTAGAACTGGTCTACATGCCCCACAACTGAAAAAAGAGAGTATGTTCCAGTGGAGTTCTGGGGCATTTCACAGAGCCTCTGTCCAGCAGAAATCTCGACTGGTCTACCTCCCCTCATCTGTCTGTTTTCTACTTGGGCATCATCCACAGGCCAGCAAATGGGCTCATGTCACAAGCATAGCTGTTTGAAAAAATGAAATGGCGTGCTGTCAAAACCAACAAAACAAAAACCCTACCACTGCTTTCAACATTTTTTTCTTCAAAATTTGAAATCTGGGAAAATTGTGAAAAATCCTTGCTAAGAGGAGATTTAAACTTGTAACCAAAAAAGAATGTATCAGAAACCTGAGTCAAAGACTTATTTTCATCTAGTCACAGAACAGAAATACAATGATGTGTTTGAGATGTACAAATGAAAGCACCACAAAGAATTCCAGAAGCAGAACGTCTGCAACAAGAACAAGATGTTTGTGACTATGAGACAAGAATCATCTGGAAAAACAACAGTAGGACAGATTCTTGTAGATTGCCTAGGACTAGAGAAGCATGCACCTAACACTGCCAAAATTTCCTCTGCTCTGCCCTCATATGAACAACACACAGCTATGTCTGTCTGTCCTCATCCTGTGAAACAGGAACATCATAGGAAGATGTATTCCTCTATATGGGACTCCAGAAGGAATTATGACTTCAATTCTACTCCAAACAGCTTTTTCCTGAGGAGTTTATCTTCACTGTGTGTCATTTGCATGACATTCCTTCATGCAAAGGGAATGCGTGTGTGCAAAAATTAGAAAATTTGTGACAAATTGCTGACCGTTAATGGAGAGGAAAAAAGGCAGCTTTTGTCTAAGAAACCACTACACATTAATAGGTCCATACTTTGCACAGGTAATTTAGGGCTTGTTTATGAGAATCATAGAATGGTTTAGGTTGGAAGGGATCTTAAAGATCATCTAGCTCCAACCCCCTTGCCATGGGCAGGGATATCTTCCACTAGACCAGGTTGCTCAAAGCCCCACATCCCTTGAACACTTCCAGGGATGGGGCCTCCACAGCTTCTCTGGGCAACATGTTCCAGTGTCTCACCACCCTCAGAGTGAAAAACTTCTTCCTGAGATCTATTCTAAATCTCCCCTCTTCCGGTCTGAAGCCATCACCCCTCATCCTATCACTACGTGCCCTCGTAAAAAGTCCCTCTCCTGCTTTCTTGTAGGCCCCTTTCAGATACTGGAAGGCTGCTATAACCAGATAGTGTCTTCAGAATGTGAACATTCAAGCACTTGCTGTCACTGGTACAAAGTATTTTGAGCAATCCCACTGATTTTATCAACCTTGTGTAAAGTCAATGAACTAGCTTAGTACGCTCAGGACAATATAGGTCAATGCAACTAAAGGGTCAGATCATAAACCCCTAAAGAGCAATATCATAACTTCACTCATGGTCCTCAAGTTCATAAGGGTCATTTAAGAACAACATAAAAAGATAATGACATTTTCAATCAGACCTCATGAGAAACAAAGTACAAAAATAATAGCACATACTCAGAAATGTGTTTTTTCAAGGCTCAATAACAAGTCAAATAAGGAAAAGACTGTCTTGGCTTTGAATATATCCTAACCAATTACTTAAGGTTACTTATGCCTTTGCTTTCGGAACCGTGTCTCGGTTATGCAGAATGTACAGAAGATTTTAAATACATGCACTCTCACTAAATAAACCTCTCACGTAAAATCTCTTCAGCACCACAGCTAGTGAATTTGATTATGCACAAGAGGAACAAGCAGAGGAACAAGACGACATGAAGATATACATTTTCTAACAGCTGTTACATTGTTGTCATGTTTTACAACATCTGCTGCTTTTTTCCTTAGCTTTTGCACTCCCTTTGCATTTACCCTTTGGGCTAATTTGTAGTTGACCCCAGTAATGTAGTCCTTTTACTCTACAATTTTGTGACAAACTATCATTGATTTAACAGTCATGCTCAGTGCCTTAAAAATCAATGAATACCTAAGAAAAAAACCCAGTACGACAGTGTGGTTGATCTTGATAACATTTCAGGTCAGGTTTTTATCACAACTTTCTAATTTATCAAGTTATTTTATCACTATTCATATCAGACATTGCATGTTGATTTCATATTCAGCAGATTTTGTCCTTTTGCAAACAATCTGTAACTGGAAGAGAACTATCTTTGGGAGAACTGGAAAGAAAAGCTACATTGTGTACGCTGTGCTTCTACTACACATGGCTATACCAAATAACTCTGTTCTCCTTTTGGAAAAAAAAAAAAACAAACAAAAACCAACCAAAAAAACAACTGATTGAATGATCTCTTATTTACAGTGGTGTAATCAAGGGCAAACTTTGATCCAAAGGAAAACATTGCTAAGTAGACGTGCTTGTGCCAAAATCGGAAATTGATATTCTGACTCAACTGAAAGCCTAAACCCTTTCCAATAAAGACCTTTTTCCCCAGTAATAGCATTTAAGGACAAAAATACTATTCTAAGCTTTTTCACACCGTTAATATTTTCAAGTGTTAAAGGAAAAAGCATTTCTAGAGCAATGGCAGACTGAATTCCGTCGTATGTATTTTAAGATGGGGGTTTTTTATGACTGTCAGGGAAATTCTTAATATTTGGAGATTAAAGTTTGTCTGTTTACCTTAATTCAAGCAAACTATGAGAGAATTCTCTTCCCTTATGGCTTTTGTTCTTTTTCCATCTGTCCCCTTTTGCATTTCACCAACACGTTTGTCACTCTACTTCTGTCGTCTTCTGTCTTTCAACATGACACTAGCTGTCTAAACACTCGGCTTCACTAAGAGCGAAATCAAGAAATTTCACTCCTCATTCCTCTCCTGAAAAAAAGATCCTGAAACTATACTGTTGGGAGACAATACCCAATTTTGCTCCCACTATCACCTCTGCAGCATGCTTTCAGGGAATTCACGAATCTATGCGTAGCTGAGAAGGCAACACAGGAACAGAACACGCTCGAGGGGAGGGTGTTCTTTTGTTTGTGGTTTTTTTTCTTTTTTCTTTCTTTTCTTTAAATAAGCTACAGGACCAGTTCCAATTACCCTTGTGGATCTTCTAAGATTGCTCATTCATTTACATAATATGCTATCTTCATTGCAGGCATATACACAGAGCTCACAGACAAATGGGAAAAAAAAAAGAAGAAAAAAAAAAAAAAGTCATGGGTTCTTCCTCCCAGAAGCTTAGCTGAATCTCTTTTTAAAAGGTTTTAACTGGGTTTCATTCCCAGTGTGTCCCTTTACATCTAAAAGTGATTAAACAAGATTTACTGACAAATTAAATTATTTCCTATTTGTGAAATGCAATATTGTTATAATGAAGTGATTCCACAGATTTCACTTTTTGATCTTTAATTCTTTAAGAAAATTAATATCAGAATTAAAAGATTAAAGTGCTCAATTTCAGAAAAGAACGTATTCTCCATGTACACTATTAGCTTTCACAAGCAAATTCATCATTTTGGAGTTAGGGAACAGGGCTTACTATGGTAGATTATATAGGAATTACATTAAAAAAACGAATGCAAGGATGAAGTAAGGGAAAATTCAATTCAGTTCTCATAACTTCTTCTGGAATGTGCTCTTCTCTTTCCTCAAAGAGAGAAATAAATTATTTCAAAATAACTCTGAACACAGTGACGATACACACCACTCAGTACGTGTGTGGGTGTGTGTTCTGCGAAGACAGCTGAAAAGTGAGCATCATTCCTACCGGAGATAACACAGTGTAATACTAATAGTCTTTGCACCAAGTAGTGGGAGAAAAGCCATGCAAATTCTTTTCTTTTGTTTTAGTAGGGAAGCAGGGTTTTCCAGATATCACCGACATATAACATAAAAATCAAACAGGCTGCACTGAGGCCATGTACGTGTGATAATCACATATATTGGCATACACACACGTTCATACATATCACATACAGAAAGTTTGCACGTACATCGCAGTCTTCACATTGCCATAGCATATCATTCATGTTCTAGATAGTCATGCAAAAATACCACTGACATTCGTATACTACATCTCTTCTAGAAAGGAACACAAGACAAGTATCTAATGTACCTATTAAAAAAAACTGCATTGTCTTAGAACCCCAACATTATGTTACAGAATAATGAAAGGTTGACGTGTTCATCTGTACTTTATGCACCGCTCTCCACAGAGGTCCAAAAATAAAATGCCTCGTACTGCATCCTCATTACATAAGTGCTATATATATAGCGTACGAGTTCCTCTTCTGTTTCAGAGCAGTCAGAATTGGTATAAGCATTTTGAGGAAAGAAGAGGTTTAGTGTAACTTTGTTTTACCCTGAGTAAGAACACTGCCTAGTAATGCCTGTGTTGTAGAAATGTCAAGGCTGAAATTAGCCGTGGGTGGAGATCTCTTTAAGGGGAATTAAGTAAGTGGATAATGGAAGTGAAATACTCTTAGTATGGCAAAAAAAAATAAAATTCCTTGAACTCTGAAAGGAGACAGAGTTTTCTTATAAACATTATAGAGGAGTTAAAGTAATTTTAAGAGGACTAACAAAACACAAAGAAAGTTAAAAGAATTCAAGAAACATCATTTAGAACAGCTCTTGATGTTACTACCTGTGGGTTAAAAGAGGAAGGCAGAAGGAAATAGTAACAGCAATGTTGGTGAAGGGGTAACATCCTCATCTTCAACTTCCTAGCCCTTTTCCCAGAAATTTGGTTACATCAGAGATTAAGATGCAGGCTTGACTCCGTATGCTGCACAGATTTTACAGTCATTCATGACCCATGTAATACAATGGCAAACATATTCTGATTTTTGAAGTGGCAGATGAGAATTAGGTTTTGTTTTTCAACAAAAGAGCAGGGGTGTATGTTTGTGCTTCTTTAGAGAAACAGCTTGTAAACATGCACTCCTAGGAATGCCACATAAAAGACATGCAAGCTTCAGGGATCATAAGGGATGAGTGTGCCAAACTTGCATAGTTTCAGTAATAAAGGTAATAAGCAGCAGACCTCTGAGATAATCTATAACAGATTTCTACCTATATTTGTGTTGTTAGAATAAACTCGTTTTGGACCAAAGTCTTCCATGCAGCCTAAGAATACATAAAAATGTGGAACTACATGATTTCAGAGGCAGTTCAGTGAAGAACTACAATATTCTCCTATAACGTTTTCCCAGATAAAATCTGGGATTTTATCTTTTTAGCCATCTCTCATGACCTTCCTTGACATTTTTCCTTCCTCTTTCACCCTAACACTTCTCACAATTGTGTAATTTTCCCTCTCTTTCATTAATGTTTTACCTTTTATTCTCTTCCTTTTATTGCACTTTTACCATCTTTAAATCTCATGTTAACCAATTCACTGGACTTTTATTCATCTGATCTTCTGACTAGTTTCCTGTTAGTTTGGGCATTTTTTTTTCACCTCATCTTCTTTACAGTGAATACTCCTTGGATAGGGGCCATGTCTTTACTGAGGAGTATAAATATTGCTCATACACACAGATATAAATTATTTTTATAGTAGCCCTTGTGATTAGAAACCATCTTTTCTTGTCTGCATATATCTTCATTTCTTTTTTCCTAGAATACCAAACAAGTCTCATTCATGTAAGGATTAACTGCCTTCAATTTCCCTTTCTCCTTCTCCCTTCTTTCTTCTTCTTTTTTTTTTTTTTTAATTTATTTTATTTAATTAAGCCATTTTCTTGCCTAGAGCTTGGCAAAAGTATCTTCTGAAAGCAGGTCCATATTATGTTTGTGCTGCTGTACAATTAAAAGTAACTTAACAAATTAAACCTATGTTTTGGTAAAAGAAATGACATGCAGGCTTGAAAATTCACGTATCGGTTTTGGCACAAGCAATTCAATGCAGCCTATCCTGGCTGAAAATACGTTGGACAAGTGTTGATAAAGAAAATGAAGCTTCAGGTATCACCGTCTAGTGAACACGCCATGCCTACACTTGAAGATGACCTGGTACAACTCATTGTACTGAATGTGAGTGAGGATGCTTCTGGCTCCTCATATTCCTCCTCTTTTAAACTAAATAAGACAGAATGGTGGTTTTGAAACTTTTTTATAGGGTGCTGCTTTATTTTACAAAGTGCTTTGGCACTTCTTCAATTATCTTGCTTTGACAGATGTAGACAAATTGCTGAAAAGCACATTATCCTCAACCTAATACTAGAGAACATTACAATTTACTCTGCATTTCATGGCCAGATTTTGATGTCTTTGCTTACACTGAATTCCTACATTACCCTGAAATTGACTCTTTGGTTTGATGGGTTTACTTCCCTTTCGCTTCAGTGACAGCTAAAGATCACCTGCACTGGAGATGTATGTATCGGTAGGAACTGAGGACCTGAGTAAATAAATATGTACCTCTAAGTACATACTTACACATTCGCAAATAAAGAACAAGGGACAAACTATGAAAAAACCCCAAAACCCTAAAAATTAACATATTAATCCATGAGGAAATACGTTCACATGAATCTGACAAAAAGAATAAATGTAAGTAAAATGTATCAAGGTGATCATTTCCTACTCCTTTCTTTTTCTCCCCTTTCACACAGTTAATTTCCCTTTTCACCATCTTTTTCCAAGGCTTTCTCTGTTTTCCCCTTCCATTTTCTGTGCAAATCCTATGGCTAATTGCTAAAGTCCACTCTAGAGTCTAACCATCAATTCCCAGACACAGCATCTTTCATTTCAATGTTTTTGGCTGATTACACTTGCACTTAGAGGAAAACAAATAAGTATGTATCAACGTATTGCAAGTGCTACATCTGTGTATGAAAATACACAAACAGATAATTAAACATCAACAAAATATCAATAGGATTAGAGTGTCATGTTGGAACAAATCTTGATAAATCCTTCTCAATAACAATAACTACAGCATCATAAGGGGAATATAAATTTAGCCCATTAAAGTGTTGTTGGACAAAGAAAGACACATTAATACATCTGTTAGTCATTTTTTTACTACTAAGGGACTCTACTATTGTGCTGCAGATGAAAGCTTTGGCCAAGAAGAGATTTGAAAATATGCAAATTAATGCTAACAACATAATAAATATCTTATTATTCATCAGCAACTCAATGGCATAGGGGCATAGTTTAAACCATGAGTAATCAAAGTTTGTTGACGTTTAGACATACCTACCTACAACAGACATTTCTGGAACCGTGGCATGATACGGCCCATCAACAAACTCTGGGGCATTGTCATTGATGTCTTGAACCTTAATAATGAATTCTGAGGGAGGCTCCAGAGGTTTGTTTGTGTCCCTGTCGACTGCTTGAGCTGTTAGAGTGTATTCAGCTTTTTCCTCACGGTCAAGCCTTTTCATTGCATGAATGTCTCCAGTCTTGTCATTGATCACAAAGATTGTTCCAGCTCCATCTCCTGACAGAATATACTTGATTTTGCTGCTGCCAGGATCCAGGTCTGTGTGTAACTAAAAGGAAAAAAGAGCATTTTAGAGAGAAAAAATTACACCCAGAATTTTTTTTGCATTGGTCTAAGAATATGTTTTGTCAAGCTATTCTTTTGTACTTTAATATTAGCACCAGCGATCCATATCCCAGCTTGAATACACAAGGAGAGTAGGGATTTGTATGCATACTAATCAAAAGTGAATGTAATCATAGGCATAATTAGACTTTCTATTTAAAAAGCAGCTGTTATATATATTTTAAATCCCTGTTCTAAAGTGTAAATGTCTTCAGAACTATTATCAGCCAAAATGAACGAGCACAAAACGTCCTTAACCTATTAGATCAAAGGGTGAATGAAGGATTAACAATAATATATATTTTAATCTAGTTTCTTATTTTTAGTTATTACTTTCAGCTTGTTTTCAGGTGACTGAACACTGGCACCTATGTCAATGTTGTAACGGACAGTATTCACAGAAATTTACAACCATATCATAACTCAGCTGTTAGCAGAACTTAGAAGGTTCTAAGATCTTTATTCTGAAAGTATTTCCCCTGAAAAAAAAAGCTTTCTTAAAGCAAGTTTCCAGAAATATAAGAACCCTTACACACATCTTCCCACTCTCCTTAACACCCCATTAGAAAAAGTATTATTTAGACTGTACTTGGCTTTTCAAAAAACATGACAGGATTATAATAACCTGAAACAGTATCGGAAAACAGGTTTCTTCGTTACTGTAGAATTTTTTGTTAATTAAAAGCCTGAAGCGAAGAACACTGGAGACAAAGGACTTCCACTGATTTTTTTGTAGGCTCAGGGCCAAGTACTAAATATCAGATTATCTCCAATAATTTTTAACTTGCGAGGGCGAGCACACCAATTGGTGGACCATATGTATTAGTGTCAACACATTCAAATATACAGGAAAATAACTTAAATATACAGTTGTAATGCTTTAAATTCTATTTACTGTTAAATGTAACACACTCAATATGAACAACAGGAAGTAGTGAATAACACGTCATTAAAAATGTAACTTGTATTTATTATTATTTATCTCCACCTCACAAAAAGTCAGAAAGAAATACATACAACCTCTTTAGGATAGCTGCAACATGACTTAAAACATCTACTACTAGACTCATTCCTGTTTGCTCATTTTTGTGCAGACAGCTCAACAAAAATTGTTGCTGGTTATGCATTTTACTCTTCAATTGATAGCAGCGGTTGCTAGGGCCGGGCAGCATCGTCATTTGACATGAAAACCTGTATTAGGATATTAAAATAGATGTGGAAAAAAAGCCTGTAACACCGGCTACAGCCAGGCCACAAGGAGATTTTTATGTCATACCACAAGTAGACTCTGCAGGTTCTTCAGTAGATAATTGGTCACATACAGTCATATCTGCAAATTAGCTGTTCAGGAGTAAGAGCTTAGAAGACTCTTTAACAGCACCTTACAAAAAGGAATATGGAATTGTTGCAATGAGCACAGCAGACAACTGCAGTCAGGCCTGATTTTCCAGTTGACCTGGTCTAGTATGTGTACAAAATCCTGGGCCACCAGTGTATTCTCTGCTCTGCAATAAAAGCAGAGCTCCCACTGACTACAAGAGGTGTAACTTCATCCTCTGTGTTTTGCTGGGCAACACATTATTAGCACACCAGCTATTACCACACCGTTGTTTTAACTTTTTAAAAGCACCTTAACTGTCTGTGAATACGAATGACTCAATCCAGTTCACTCTTCCCACTCAACCCACAAACATACACCTAGACATCCAGTGACAGGTGAGTCCTTTTTCCTAAAATTCAATCTGATTTTTTTTGTAGTTGCCATCAGCTTTTACTTGAGATCAATCAGCATAATTCACGTTATGTTAATTTAAATTAATAGCACTCTCCTGTTGGTTGGTACTGTAATTTCACCTGCTCAGTAAGACATATTAATACAACTTCTTTTTGTCTTAAAGAGTATCGTCCTTATGAGCAGGATTATACTCAATCCAGGCGTCAGCAACATAAAAATTATTTTCAGGGTCCCAGAGCCTGTCAAGGTCAATCCAGAATCTGTTTGTGTTTTAAACAGATTGTTTATACTTTAAGCATCTGTTTGATCCCTGAATAAAATCTATACATTATTAACATTGCATATGAAGGCTTTAGCAGAATATTCATAGCTGACTTACAGTGATGTCATATCAAAACATTGTCTGGACACACACGACTCAGCAAAGCAATTGAGAACTTCTCCATTCACCCAACTACACAGAGCCTTACAGTGAAAAACTATAATCTGAATTTCTAAAAAAGCACTGTCTGGATAAACTACATATCCCACACAGATATTTGAGAATGCTCAAAGATTCTCCAGTTTGCTAATGAGTAGGAGAGGCTCTTAGTATAGTCTCCACTGTAAGGTTCACCCATATTATCCAACAGAAATTACGGTTCATAAATCGGTTCTGGTATAAATTAATGTAGAGGTATAAAACCTTTGCGGTGCTAGTAAGATAACAACAGTTAAAATGAAAAAAAGCCTAGGATTGCTAGTAATTGTTTCTTCTAATAAGTTAAAGTTCTTTATACCGAAAGAAAGAACTAGATATTGCTATTTGAAACACTGTAAAATGAAGGGCTAAACATTAAACAAGAAGTGGAAGAGCTAGAAGCATTTTATAATCTTGAAGCTGAAACTGAGTCTGATTTAGCAGATCACTTTTTTACCCAAAGATTAATAGTGGCAAAAAAATAGTTAACTTTTTTTAGTTCTTAATGAAAAACAAGCCATAAATATGGCATTTACTGAAATCATATGCACTTCTTATGGTGAGCATCCAGACTGACAGATTAAAATACCTTTTCTAGGTTTTGAATTTCTTACACTCTAATATCAAAATATTATAATAAATGACCTATGGAAGAGCCATTTTTCCAAAATCATTTCATTGTTTGGATTTAGGATTAAAACATCATCATCTACTTACAGAGTTAAATCACAGAACCGAAGTGAAATTCTAAGCCAGAAAGCATGGTATTTTTTTCCAAGTAATATTTCCTCTCTTCTACCAGATGTGAATGATAATTTACAGCAATCGTCAAGCTTCAGCAAGCTGCGTTCATGTGAAGGTTAAAGATCATTAAACACATAATTATATAGGGTCTAGGTGAATGATAGAGAGGCATAATGAATATGATAAATGAATATCGGTTTCTGCTGAAAAAGCCTCACAAACATTGTAAATGTGAAACTGTGTTCCACATCTGTAGCTTTATTTGTTGCGCCTGTGCTCGAAAGCTGACCTCTTATTTCTCAGAGCAGTATCAAGAAAGGTAACAAGAATTTCTATTTAAAAAAGGAGATACCTAAAACTAGCCCCTATGTCCCACTACTAGACAGCATCCCAAAACAACAGAAAAGCACATTTACTGGAAAACTTAATCATGTTCAGAGTCAAACTCACTTGCTTTACGTGAGATTCAGTTAAATAGACTTCAAAGGAAGTGAAATCATCTTCCCCCATCACTGCCTTGCCTGTAGGACTACAAATTGAAACCCCTCTCTCCCTTAGAGTAGCAGATGCAACCCCATGACCCAATTCATGCCTGGTGTTATGGCAACAGGAGAGGGTTTGGATCCTCTCCTAGTTTTAATGGTGATGCAGATGCCCTGTATTAATCCCCTACTAATGGCTCCCATGTAGCCTCAGCACAGGTCTGTTCCTAAAAAATGAACTTCATTCAAAATGAACCCTCTGAACATGCAGTTTCTAATCATTATTAATTCCTTTGCTATTCTATCTTATAATACAGATGATAATCAATGAACCCAGTATTAATGGTAACAGCACACACACTGTACTCCACAAAACTAACATTATTTTCACTAATAATGAATGCATATCTAAAAGTATTGCCAACACACTATTCAAATATATAACATACATTTATAGTCTCCCACATACATACATTACAAACATGCATAATTACAATCAATGCAAGAGAAATTGCAGAGATGAAACTTACTCAAAGAGCCTCTGTATTCTGTAGATGTAAAAGTACTACTCTGCAGTAAAAAACAAATACATGAGCATGTTACTGATATTCAATTCTCCTATTCCATAGATATTTGTTAATTCTATTTTTTAACCATATTTTCTTAACAAATAGTTGGTTCAAAACTATGTGTGCAGCCGAGGACTTAATGTATGGACGAAGGCTACAGAAGCTCCAAGCTAGGTTTGTGAAGTTCTTTTGCAATTCTGAGTACACAGAGATTTACAAGTCTCTTCTGCAGATGGAAACCGTCTCACCTGCTCTCAGTCAGCTACCTGGCAGATCAATGGTAGTCAAAACAACAGCTTGCTCAGCACAATGAATTTCCTGTTCCAGCCATGTGTTCACCATCAGGAAAGCACATAACGCACTTGGGTCGGGTCCATACCCAGAATTAGCAGAAAGCTGCTGACTAGCCTGTGTAGGAGGATTGGGCACTTGAAGTCTTCTCCAGGTGTGGTGTTGATGCACTAGCCCATAATGAGATGCATCATCAAAGGGAGGATTTGTAACCCCAATTTCCTCATATTAGTAAAGAAGCATAAATATATCAAGAATTCACAAGAGGGGGAAAATCTACGTATTATGAAAATGCTCCTGGACATTTTTAATTAAGAAAAGAGAAGGCGGCATTATGTAGTCAACTTTTTATTTGAGTTTGTTAGAAAGTAATTAATTCATCCTCATGTAATTGCAAGAGAATTACCCCTTACTTGTTTAAAGGGAAAAGGCATAACCTTAAAACTTCATTTTAAAATTTGCATCATTCTTCTCCTTACTAACTCTGGATTCTTTTTTAAGGAATTAACTAGTGCATCACTGATTTTCACCTGATGTTACACAGATACACGCATAACACACCAATGCTTATCCTAATGCTTCAGGTTCTTCTATTTTTTACCTATGCCTTGCAACAAAACTCCTCATTTATGAGTGAGACCCCATTTAATGAACTTAGAGACAGAATTTTCAGTTTTTATGACTCTTTTCCAAAACTGCTGGGTTCTAAGAAGCTCTAGCCCATTTTGTGAAAGCATGGAAGGATTTTAGTGACTTTTACGATCATTTATATATATCAATGCTTTCAAAAACTCTAATGCACCTTACTCATCATGTGTTTCTTTCTGTATGTGACACTGCAGGGTTTTTTTTTCCTAGAAATATGAACATCATTAGGTGTTACAGAAGGCTTTTGTGTGTATTGTTGACATGCTCTGACACATAATGGACAACGGGCACATTTACTGATGACCCACAATTTAAAAAAAATCATTCATAATTTAACTATTATAGATAGATTCAATTCATTTCCACACAACACAGAATTAATAAAGTGAATGTAATTTCAATTTAATAGAATCTTTCATTTTCTCCATGGATAGGCTGATCCCATCTTTAGTAATGGGAATTACAGCTGCACAATGGGGAAGAGGAAAACCAAATATTCTGCATTATTATTCAGGGTAATGATAAATTGGGGCACAGACTTGATGTACCTGACATAATGTCAGTACTTGGAACACTTTCAGAAAGGAAACAGACACATCCATGGAAGACAAAGGTTTCATTTAAGATCCAAGAATCATGTAACTTGAAGCCTCTGGAGTAACTGTCAAAAGACATTACTGCTCACACTTCTCAGCTGCAGTTTCATAACCATATTCAAAGATAATTAAAGCAATAATATCCCTAACACTTTCATTTAAGAGTGTAATCTCTGCTTTTGTATGCCTCAGTTTCCTACCATGTCATTTGAGTATCTTTGATTCCAGATGGCTTCTTTTATGTTTCTGTTTATTCTTTGCTACTGCTTTTTGATTCTATTTGATTTGCTAATTTTGTCTCTGTTTATATTCATACTGCAACTGTGCACAAACTTCTTTTCATTGCTTACCTTTTGGTATCATCTTATAATACACTAGAGCGAACTGTTGTTTAAAAACCGGAGATGAGATTGGGATCTAACAATCTGTTTGTTCTAATTCACTGATTATGACCAACTGATGCAAGAAAAGAGCTCAGGAATATGGAATAATCTTGATCTAAGTCCCTCCTGGTTAGAGCACCATTGGTCCTTTCTGTACCTGTTGTGTATTGCCTTCCTCACCAGGCTGAATTAGTAATTTTTAGTATCTACTTTTGCTCAGTGTTTTGTGAGGAAAAAAAGGTAGCTACACTTGTTTTTACAGATGGAAGGAACAGAGGAAGAGATAAACCAAGTTTGGTCTCACAAAGATCTATATTAGGAAAAAACATCCAGACCATAGGACTACCCAGGCCATTCCTACACAGCTCTACACATTTGTCTCCAGTTAATCACAGTAATTAGAATTAGAATTTAATTAGAATTGTTATGTATTTTCAGTGTTGTTTCACAGAAGTTGTTCTCCCTGCCAGGGGAACTCCCTAAGAGGGAGGAAACCATGCTCCCAGATGCAAAGTCTTCCCCAAATCCACAATCACACATTCACATGTTCAGTGGTTGTGATGGCAACAAAGATAAGGTAATTTGTTTCTACTCTTTGCTATCTTTACTCCAAAGCATGGTCTCAGGTTGATTTTTCTGTATGTATTTCTTACATACCTTGCTGCTTCTGAATCCTTATGTTAAGCCAGATGATAGCCAAAGCTTTCTGTTTTCCTAGTTCTGGCCTTGGCTCTTTCCATTTGGGAATACCATCTGTCTTCCCTTCTGTCCTGAGAACGCCGCCACCACATATGACCTGTGTCCCACCACAGCTTGGACTGCTGCCTTCAGTCACTACTTTCTGCAGCTATTTAACGCCCAAGTGTCCTGTGTCAAGTGGCCTCAGATGGCTGGCACCTTTTTGTAGTTGGCTTTCTGCCTAGCTTGGAGTTCATGTAACTATTTCTGAACCCAGACTGCTGTTCCTTTCTCGTGTTCCAGCAGACGTGCTCCTGTAAAAAGGTCTTGATTTTTTTCACCCAACTGTTTCTGATACTTGGAAACATGCAAAGAAGTTGTATCATAGTGCCAAAGAGGAATCCTTTCCCATCTCATTTACTTCTCTATTATTTCATCTGGAGTGTACTGTGGTTCACCACAGGAGATCTGAAAGCTGGGTATAGAGAGCCTCAAAAATTGCATGCAGTTTTAGTCTAGTAAAACATATTCCCTCTTCTGTGTCTTTATGGGGGGAAACAGGTATCTGTCTGTCATCTCCTACTGTTTGGAGTCAAGCACTTACATTAACAATTCCTGTGCTTCAGGCATTATAATTAACAGTGCTGCCTGCACTCGTCACTCTTTTTCCCAACTCAGTGAAATAGCAGTAAAGCCATTTATTCCCTCCTCCATCTTGTCAGTCTTGCACACAAACTATGCTGTAGTTTCTATGACCTGTAAGATGGTGCAAAGTCTCCAAACGTGACTTCAAAGATTGTTCCCTTTTGGCTGTCTGTTCCTACCGCAAGCAGAGTTCGTCTTGCTGCTCCTTCCTCAATATAGACAAAAGATGGGGAAGGCTGTAAAAACCATAAGCCATGGGAATTTCCCATTCAACGTGCTAGCCAGAAGTTCGGCAGCTCCTATATACCAAGTCCTTCTCTTTTGTTCCTTTAATCATCATCATCTTATTCACACTGTTCTGAGCTTTTCTTCCATGTTGTTTGAGCTGTATTTTTTTTTTCCTCTTTAAAAGCTTATTATAACTGCTAGGCTTCATTCTCAGGCACAGAGTACATTGCACTTGAGCCCTAAGACCTCTTTGTGTTTTTTCAAATTATTTTCTCAAGTGAATGTCAGAGCAATATCTTATAATACATGCTCTTAGGATTGCAGAAGAGGAATAAAAAAGTTAATCACTACATACCCACAGCAGTAATTTGAAGGCTGCTCACAAAATCGGTCAGAAAAGGTACAGCCTAGTTCAGGGAAGGCAGAAAAAGGCACAAAAGGCCAGTGTGGTCAAAGGTGATAGGATATTTCTATTTACTTAGGCATATTTGTCATGATTTTACAATCCTTCAAGGCTCCGCTTTCAGCTGCTTTCACAACCCTGGCTTCTGATCGTGCTTTGCTGACAATGATTAGGCGGATCCCAGTGATAATATATTCAACCTGTCTTCCTTCCTAAAAGAATTTCAGGATCCATGCAGAATGCATTCTGTTATTTAATAATATTTAATAAAATAAACCTGAAAGCATTAAAATACTTTTTTGAAGGTAATTTTTCAAACTTAAGATGACTGCTTAGCATACTTCAGTGTCTGAACGTAAGGAAGTAAGTACTGTCTAAAACCACATAATTTGTAAAGTTGGCAGTGCAAATAGAAAGCTCTTTTCTAGCAATTGGCTGTCAAACACATCTACAGTGCAGAAATATAAACATCAGCTATGCAGCCAGCTTTAAGCTAAAATTGAAAACTGTTGAGAAGGTAACCGAGTGAAATAAAGAGAACTGAAAAATTAAATTGTGAGTACTTACATATTGATTATCTTATAAACGATCTGCTTACATGTGATAATATAACTTATTTTTAGTGTATTTACACTAACCCATGAACTGTGCACATGGGTACAGTAAAAATTTTTTTCTTACTAAAACTACTTGTCAGGTTACTTGGAATGTAAAAAACCCCATAGCTAGGAAATGTTACAAAGCAAATTTCCTTATGAGACCTCAAAGAAAACATTAGTTCCCCAGAGTTACTATGTTTGCAGTTACATAGTAACATCACAGTGTCACACATCAAAATAAATAGATATAGCGTGAGGATAATTTGATTATTTTTCCCCATTTTCTTGCAGTTAGATGTTTATTTGGGATAACTCATGCAGAATTGTAAGTTATTCAGAAGAACTTGGTTGAAACTAGTTACTATGATTTCATGCAGTTTCACAAGAAATTATTTGCCACATCACTTGTGTGGTTTTCAAAGCTTCCTAATGTAATTTCCCATGCATTTCCACTAAGTCATCTGTTCCTGTGAATTTCTTACAGACTGACTTGCAAAGGTTACATCTCTCATAATGCGATCAATTTGCAATACCATTAAATTTGAAATATTTTTTAAACCACCAGAGATAGATCATAGCTTCTGCTTTTGTTAATGTTTTTCTGGAAGAACTGACAGAGAAGAGGAGAACACAAACCATTACACATAGACAATATTAAATATGCAGAAATAAACAACCAGACCCACACCAGCAGGGTTTGATAGTTAGTAATGTATTACCTCAGATTCTCTAGCAACTTGTATTGCGTCCTGCAGTCCCCTTCTCAGTACATATGGAGACTAAAGTCTCAGTGACAATTATCACTTTTTTTGGCAGATCAGATAATCTGACCTGTTTCCAAGGAGGAAAAAATAGTAGCGCTATGATTGTAAGTGTGGGCACTGTTTGGAGTATTTATGTCATTCACTGTAAACACCTAACCTAGCTGTGATTCAAAACATCCAAAATTTGGGGTCAATGTCCCATCAAAAAAGAAACTCTGGCTCAGCACAAATACAGACAAATTGTATACAAATCAGTACCACAAAAGCTGTAAGTGTGTAACATATGTCAATCTCAAACCAGCCAGAATGCATACAGACTTAGCAACGATTTAGTCTAGACCTTTATCCAAATTGTCTGAGCTCGTGGTTAAGACTACTGTGGGAGGCTACGGGAGACATCTGTACTAATTTAATGATGGTTGAATCACTGTCGATTTTCTCTACCCACACAAGCTTG
Source organism: Burhinus oedicnemus (assembly GCA_008921705.1). Classification (NCBI taxonomy): domain Eukaryota; kingdom Metazoa; phylum Chordata; class Aves; order Charadriiformes; family Burhinidae; genus Burhinus; species Burhinus oedicnemus. The sequence continues at coordinate 3,379,997 of VFFE01007257.1, forward strand.
GTAGTGCTCATATCACTCTGTGTGCACAGAACAGCCAAACCCCATATGGTCCTCTCCCCATTCAGCTGTTCTGTGCATTCCTCTACTGGGACATTCTTCTTCGAAAGGACAGGTGACCAGCTACCCTGCACTATTATCTTTTGGGGTTGTGAGTAGCAGAGAAGATGCACAATACACACTAGACTGAAGTTATGATTTCTCAGGACCCCTTTTCAAATGGTATGTGTGTTCCCCCTCCTTCAAAGAATTGATTATTAGGTTGTCTGCTAGGGAACATAACGGCCATGAAGGAACCCCAAAGGAGGGAAACAGCTTCAATAAGGAAGATCCTTGAAGATCTCCAAGGACTCTGGTGAGGTTACTCTAATCAAATAAGTTCAGGTACCTATTGGAAGGGCTCAGGAAAAAAAGAAGAAAAAACCCCAACGTTAAAAAGATGAGAAAGAGGTACAATATTGAGAACTGACATTTTTAAATGAACCCTGGATACAAGAATGACACAAAATCCAAATCTCTCACGTACATTCCTGCAATTTATCTGGAAGAACTCTACTGACAGAACCAAATGACAGCTGGTTAGCTGGGCAGCTGACAACTGCAGAGTCAGTACTCATCTATAAATAATGATTATTAATTACTTGTATTACAATAACACAGAGGTCCTTGTTGACATAAGGGCTCTGTTATACTGTGCGCTGCAACCTTCATTGAGTTTACTTCCCTGTCCTCTGCTTATGGTGAAATACTGAAGTATCAAATGGCTTTCTTTCCCCCTTTCCTTTTTCAGAAAAAGAGTCAAGGAACAACGAACGCAGAACACAATTTTAGAAATTAGTTTCTAAGACACTGGCTAATTTCTACAATTACCACCTACGGAATCAGTATGGCTCAAAGTAACAGAAAAAATGGGGCTGAATTCTTGCATAAATTTCAAGTCCTAAGATGATTTTTTTAATTTTAGTAAAATTTTTTTTTAACGTGAATAGTTTTAGGATCTGATATAAGACCCAGGAAGTCAGTAGGAGTCTCTGTCTCAAATTTCAAGGGACATCAGACAAAACTCTTTATTTGAAACATATATAGACATATAAAGAAAGATACAGAATCAAAGACAACCCCCCCCCAAAAAAAAAAA